>PVHX01001889.1:0-186773 GCA_004024805.1 Geosciurus inauris
AGGTGCTGGGCGGGAGGGGAGAGGTGGATTGCCAGGAAGCTGCAGGAGAAGCCCAGGGCATTGTGTGGACAGGAGGAGTGAGGCCATGGGGCAGGCTCAGGTCCCAGAAGTCTGGCCTGCCTCCCTGGGTGGCGGGGTGGGAGGAGGAGCGTCACTCGTGCATGGAGGGTAGACGTGATGGCTGGGTTGGAGGGTGGCAGATTGATGGAGGCATTGGCCCTCATTGATAGCCAAAGCTCTGTCCTTGTCCCTGGTGTTGGTCCTGATCATGAGTACAAGGTTTGGAGAAAAAGGAAAAAGAAGTGTCATTGATGTGCTGGGAAATGGGGAGAGCAAGTGGCTCTGTCTCCAAGGCTCCTGTCCCTCTTCCAAGGGGCAACAGAGGGCTTTTAAAGGGAGATTCGAGGCCGGGCTCTGGCTGTGGCCATCAGTAGGTGTGATTAATGTCCAGATGGTGCCCTTGAGAGGCCTTTGCTCGGCTCCACTGGCACCAGGTCCCAGGTCTGGATTTCTTTTTTTTCTCGTGGTCGTTGGGCTGAAGGACATGAGACCTGGCCTAGGCTGGGGACAGTGTTTATCTTGCTTCCCCTGCGGTTAGGGAGGGGGAGAAGGAGAGGAGAAAGAAAAAGGAGAGAAAGTCACATGTGAGGCTTATACTTAAAGCGTGAAATGGACCCCTGCTGCGTCTCTGCTCAGTTGGGTACTTCTGGATCCAGCAGTGAGGTTGAACATGTCTTCAGGCCTGGGATGTGGATATCGGCCAACCTTGGGGGAGCTAGGGTCTGTGATCAGTTGGCTCTTGTTTGTGTTTTGCAACCTACACACAAATACCTGCAAATACCCTTTCTCCCATTTCCAAAGAACCTGGAAGAATATACATCTTTGTATGTATATTTTAAATTGAAATTGATGGGATTTTGTTGACTTTTTTTTTTCATTTGATTAATTTTTTTTTTTGTTGATTTTTTTGAGAGGTATTTTGAGAATTAGATTTTCTTGGGTGTGTCTGAAACTTGGGCTGGGAACCTCCACCAGAAGGTGGTCATCCTTCCTGGCTAGTGGACAGTGGTCCTGTGAGTGGTGAGGTGCACGGAAGCTGCAGAGGGAGAAACTGCAGTGGCCATCAGTCACAGCCTCAGCTGTGTGCTAGAGGCTGTGCTGGGCCCTGGACAACTGAAATAAAAATACTCACAGATTAGCTCACAAAAAATACTTGACAGTCAGATTCAGAGAGGGAAGTGGACTGGTGTTGCCAGGGGCCCTGGCGGGAAGACGGGGACGGAGCTTCAGCTGGGCACAATGCAGTCTGTGGCTGGAAGGCGGTGACGGTCCCGCAGTGCTGTGGGTGTGATGTCTCTTCACTGAATGCTCCAAAACGGCAAAGGTGGCCGATTTTATGCACCTGGTTTTTACCACAATCAAGAGTAAGAAAAAAGGGCTGGGGCTGTGGCGCAGTGGTAGTGTGCTCGCCTAGCACACGTGAGGCACTGGGTTCGATCCTCAGCACCACATAAAAATAAAAATAAAGATATTCTGTCTGCCTACAACTAAAAAAAATAAATATTTAAAAAAAAAGAGTAAGAAAAATACAAGTGACACACAGGAGTGAGTGGGTTTTCAGTTGTGTTTGAACACATCATCTGAAACACTTCAGTGTTTGTCTATTGTCGCCTCATAGGGGAGAAAGTTCATTTCCATGTTTTTCCTGGTGCATCCTGGCTGAGCACACTGATGGGATGTGTTACACATTTGTATGTGCACACCGTAGAACTTGACTAGCGTCACTCGCTAGCTTCGCAGTGCCTGACCAGGAGCCACGGCTCATCCAAGGAGATTTTTGTTTTCTGTTAAATTAAAACAACAACAGCAACAATAAATGTTCCCTATGCCTCCTTGAGATAAGTGTGGTGTGTTTTCTGTATCTTACATATAATGCATGTTATTTAATAAATCAGCATATTAAACACCCTTTTGAAGTCCACATTTTTTGCCTAGTAGTGTGTCGTGAGCAAGTCCTAAACACTGCTCGGGTATGTGATTTCTCATGACTGTGAATGCTACTGAAGCACCATGAATCCTTCTAAGTGTTGAGCATTTAGGAGGCTCCCAGGCTCGAATGTGATGGATGTCCTGTTGAGTAAATGTTCAGAGCAAATCTGTGCATGCTGAGTGGTTGGGTCCGTGGGGTTATACCATTTTAATGGATTTTTCCTTTTTTCATTGTTGACCATAACTACTTGAATGATATTAAGTATTTAAAGGAGGCTGGATTTATTAGTCTTGTTGAGAACTAATTCTCATGAAGAAGAAAAACCTTCCATAAAGGGTGGGGTGAGGATGTACCTGTCGTGACTAGAGGTGGAGTTTATCTATAAGGTGGGTGAAGGGCTGACTGTCATCCTCTCCAGGTTCCTCTGTTGAAGTCCTAACCTGGGACCTCGGAGTGTGGCTGTGTTGCAGACAGGGTCTTCCAGGAGGCATAAGGTCAAATAAGGTCATGCTGTAAGGCCTTATCCGGTAGGACTGGTGTCCTCTAGAGGAGAGAAGGGTACAAGAGAGCTCCTGCACAGAGAAGGCCCCATGAGCACACAGAAGGTGGCCACCTGCAAGCCAGGAGGGCCTTCCAAAAAAAGCGACCTGTGGACACCTGGATCTCTTTTGTCTGGGAGTGTGAGGAGGCAAGTCGTGGAGGTCAGCCACCTAGTCTGCAGCTCTTTGTGAAGACAGCCTTCCCAGCTCGCAGTGGGCGGTGGGGAGAGCTGGGCGCCCGTGTGCGTTCTTGTCTTGATGCACCTGCTCTAGCCTCTGAGTGCTGAGGCTGGTCATGGCTGGCTGGGCCCCAGGTGTCCAGGGGCAGATGTCCAGGTGCAGCGTCAGATGGACTGGCCAGGCTCCAGGGATCCCTCTGAGGACTTTCATTTGCTTGGAAGCTGCACCCGGATGAAGGCAGGCTCAGTTGGCTTCGTGGTTCCAGTCGGGCTGGAGAAGCAGGCAGTGCTGAAGTAAAGGGTAGTACCATCCCTCGCTGCCAGCCAGCTCCAGGAGGCCTGCAGGAAGCTGTTCACCCAGGTCCATGGGTCTGACTCTTGGGACCACATCCCATCTTCTGACTACTGGGTCTCATCTCTGATCAGTTTTATTCACAGGTTTGGGCTTTGGCCACAGTACAGAGCTCTCCAGTGACATTTTGGGCAAATGCTTGTTGGCCAAGCAGTCCTGTGTTTGTTCTAAAGTCAGAGGCGGAATAGGGAAATGTCTATTTTTATGATCTCTGGAGTGAGACTAGTTGGTTCGGCTCCTGCTGCCTCAGTTTGCTTTGTGTCCGTTAGCTAACGTATCAACTTCTCTGACCCTCAATTTTCTCATCTGTAAAATGGCTTAATAGTCATTTTTTCATCATCGGGGTACTGGGGAGATGAATGAGGTGATCTCTTTGTTTTCTGATACATAGCAAATGCCTGATAAACATCAACTCCTATATTATTTAAGCCTCTTAAACTATAGTGGTTGAGAAATGTACTTTGAATTCCAGCAACCCTGGACTATTTAGCTCCTCTTAAATTTCTGCTAGAAATACAGTGAATTTTACAGAGCTGGCTTGTCTTTAAAGTGCAAAGTTGTCATGAATCTGAGAAGAGATGATGCATGGAGAGTGTTTGATGGGGCATGCGGTTTTGTCTTCGTCCAATAAATGGTGGCTAGAAGATGTGCAGAGTCAGGTGGCCATGATGTTGATTTGATCTAGCTCCTGCACAACTGGGATCTGAGGGAAATCTCCTGAGTTGCTCTAGCCTCAGTTTCCTCATTGGTAAGGTGTCAGCTAGAACCTACCCTCTGATGGTTGCTCTGGAACCCATCTGCTTCCTGGAGCTTCATTCACTTTGTACATTATTGTTCCTTTTGTCCCCTTATTTGACTTTCCAAAGTATAAAATGAGGGTCGGGGTGGCTGTGAGACTATTCTGTGCGAGGCCCTCCTGGCCCGCTCATTGCCAGCTGTCTGGAGGCCCATGTGACTACAGGAGCACAGGTCTCTGCACAGACAGGAGGCGCTTCCTTCTGTGGGAACCCATAGCTTAAACCCATCATTGTATGCCATGTGCACAGACCCCCATAACACACATAAATGGTGTGTATGGAACGCATGGTGCTGATCCCAAAGGGTGGCAAGAGAAAGAAGAAATATCTCAGAAATATCATGCAGTCAGCAATTGAGAATGCAAGCAAACCAGTCATGGCCATCTTTTTTGGGTTCTATGTAGGTCAAGGAGAAAAATGAAAGAGGCTATTACCTGGGCTCCTGGTGAGATGTGAAAGAAAGAATAATGGGACCAAGCACAGGGCAAACACCATGGCTGGCATTTTACAGAAATTCTCTCATTCAGTAGAAGAGTAACTGAAGATAGAGTGCTCAATCCCTACTTTGCTTCTCAATCAAGGAAAAGGCTGTTGAGGGGAAAACCATCTTTGTAAGAAAATTGAGGTCCAAGAAAAGTAAGGAAATGGCAAGCTGTAAGGGAGTTGGATTCCTGCTACAGATTCCTCCTAGGGTCTTTCCAGAATCTGTAATGGAAACTGCTGGACTACCATCATGAGCCACTGAGGAACTGTAGAGAAAGGAGAGGTAGCATGTGGAGAACTGAAGTCTACAGCTGGTAGATTAGTGTTCTTTGCTATTAGTCTTGTCGTTCTGGACTGATAATCAAATATGTTCCCTGAGAAATGGAGGCAGTCATCCCTGGAGACCACCGTGGGTTCACTCAGATAAGCATGGCGGCTGACCTCTCTGGGGCTGTAAATAACATCATGGCATTGGAGAGATTACTGCAATGTTGTAGATAAGGGTGGATAGACTCAGACGTGGTATATTTGATAACATCTTCCTTGGTATCCTTGGGGAAATTAAGCTGTGAAACTCAGGAAAAAGCATAATGGGTGATGATTCACTGATGTGGAGACAAAATTAGTTCAATGGCTGTTCCCTCCAGATGGGGGTTGGGAGTGGAGATCACCCTAGAGGAAGCTTGCGTGGCTTCTTCTGGGTTTAACATTTTCATCAGTGCCTTGAGTGAGGACTCGGATGATGGGATTATACAATTGGTGGGGAATTCAGAGTTGGTTCAGTGGTAGTTGCCACCACATAGGGGTTGGGGCAGCAGGTTGGGATGCTGATGAGAACAACCCAGCAGAGGAGGTGATCCCCCGGCGAGGGCCACAGCAGCAGTGAGGTCCCTTCTATGAGCTGCCTGCTGAGCTGAGGAGAAAAGTGAGTTTCTAGGTGAGGAGAGACTTAACTGTGACATTTCCTTCTCAAAAGGTGAAAGTGAAAAGGGAACATGTACAAAAAACGATGGCACAAAGGATGAACAAAGACCTGGCAAGTGCCAGGCTGCTGAGCAAAGGCAGCAGGAGCGGCTAGGCACCCGACTGTAGGCATGCCATCTGATTTCTGTCAGGTGCTGCAGAAGTGACTAATTTTTTGTGATTGCTAACAAGATTATTTGCAAATATTCCGTTGCTTTCTCAAGTCATTTTGATTGCAAGGTAACATATTTTCTGCAAAAAGTTTTCAAATGAAAACCCATATATAGGGCTAAAATAAAATTGCATGGACTGAGATGAAACGGCATTTTTATCTTCCTGCAAGTTACATAATGAACAGGTGTCCCTGCCGCAGCCGTTGTGTATGATGCAATTCTGCTAAACCCTCTGTTGCCATTTTTGTGTGTATTCTTTGTACTGAACCATTGAGCTCCTGTCCTGTCCAGACCAATGGCTTTCAGATTTGGGGGGTTATAACACCCATGCTGAAGCTGCATTTTGCATGGTGATCCAGAGCGTGGCCACACACCATGCTCCACACAGAACTGAAACAAAAGAAGGCGTGAAATATACTGGCCCTATTCTGCTGCTTTCTTGTGTTTCCTGCTGTATTTGATTCTATCATATTCTTACTTAGAATGCCAATGAAGACCGCCTTTGGGTTTATCGCTTACTACTATAAAGCACTGCCCTGGCAGGTATAACAGCACATACCTGAGCCTTTCTTCCTCATTGTGCATCTTTGGGAATGATGTCAAGCAGACTTCAGGACACAAGGAGTTTGATACACAGGGAGAGCAGATGGCAGGGAGTGAGTGTGTTGTAACGGGGAAACAAATTGGTATCTGGCCGTTGGTCTGTGGGCTCTTTTGTAATGACTTGCTCCAAACATGTCAGCCACCCCAGGTCTAGGAATTGAGGGGAAATGCAAGCTGAGCATTCTTAATCTCAAAATTGAAACTCTGCAATGCTCCAAAAAGTCCAAAGCAATATGATACCACAAGTGGAAAAATTCTCACCTGATCTCATGTGGTGGGTTGAAGTCAAAACAGAGGGAATTATTTAATATATTGTATAAAATTACCTTCAGATTTTGTGTTTAGACATAGGTCCCATCTCCAAGGTCTTCATGTATATTCAAAAATTCTAAAATCGGAAAAGATCCCAAATCCCATTATTTGGGACACAACCTGCCTTTGTTATTGACGCTTTGGGAAGGAGAAATAGACATTGCCCATTCTACCTTCTCACTTAGGGAAGTGGTCACTTCCATGGTCATCTCTCAGTGGACCATTTAGCATTGCTTAATTACCTTGGGGAACGGTGAGCTCACTGCACTGCATTAGTCTTCTGTTGATGCTGTAACAAATCACCACACATTTAGTGGCTTGAAACAATACAGATTCTGTTTTGTAGTTCAGAAATCTCCTGTGGATTTTGCTGGGCTAAAATCAAGGCAGGCCTGTGTTTTTCCTGAAGGTTCTGGAAGAGACTGTTTCCATGTCTCTTCCAGCATCTGGCTAATAGCATTCCTTGGCCCCATTCCATCATCAAAGACAGCTGAGCCTCTTGGATCCTGACACTCTGACCCTCTGTTAATTCTGCTTCCTCCACCTGCAGCGTCCTTCCCTTGCAAACAGGTGACATCCACAGGTTCTAGGGATGATGACATGGGCTTTTTGGGGAGAGGAACAGATCCTGTGCCAGCCTCACTCACCATCCTTGAGTTAGCCCATTCTACTTTCTGACAGTTCTAGTTCCAGAAAAACACATGCATGTTGATTTATGATGACTTCAATTCATGCAACAGGTGAGCTTTTTACTGTAAAACAAGGAAATCTGAAGCCTGGAGATTTTCAACTTTGAGAAAACCAGCAGTTTGGAAGGCTGAGGCTCAGAATAAAACTATAGTGGAGGGGTTGGGATTGTGGTTCAGTGGTAGAGCACTTGCCTTGCATGCATGAGTCACTGGGTTTGATTCTCAGCACCACATAAAAATAAATAAATAACATAAAGGTATTATGTCCATCTACAACTAAAAAAATAATAAAAGTGGAAATGAATTCAGGGGAAGTGAGGTCTCCGCCTGCTGATGTGAAGCTAGCATGCTCATTTTGCAGAGTTGCTGGGGTTTGCCAGGAAGAGAAGTAACTATGGATCCTGAGTAAGGGGCCAGGAGCAGCTGAGAGACATCCGGCTGGTTGACATTTTAGTTGCACCATCTTAGGGCCCAAGTTGGGAAGGTGTTTTTAAATTTTGAGACAGGGTCTTAGTAAGTTGTGTAGGCTGGCCTTGAACTTGCCTCCTGCCTCGGCCTCTCTGGTCCTGGGAACACATAAGTGGCCATCATGCCTGGCTGGGAAGGTATTTTTAAAGGGTGCTGTGACCAGGCCACAGAAGTTTGGGGGTTTGTGAGTGATCATAGGACATCTTTGGGAGGGTCTGATTTTATTAGATGCTCATCTGCTGAGCTATGTGACTTTGATTTGATGCCTGTGACTCTTAGCCATAAGGGGAAAATAAACAAGGTGATAACACAATAAAGGCTATTTTGTTTAAAAAATTTTGCAGATCTATTGATTTACTGCTTTATTCTTTGAACATTGAAATCACAACACTGAGGGACTCTTCAAGGGACTTTCCTATTGTGGGAATGCCTTGAGTTTGGAAAGGTGAAAATTTATTTGTAGATGAAAACAGATAAAGAAATTATGTCAGCAACTCAGTGAGACCCTGTCTCTACATAAAACACAAAATAGGGCTGGGGATGTGGCTCAGTGGTTGAGTGCCCCTGAGTTCAATCTCCAGTACCAAAAAAAAAAAGATTATGTCAAAATATTGATGACACTGTTTCTATCTTAAATTCCTCAAGTGCATTTAGAATATTACCAAACTCAATAAAAAATTAGTTTTCAAATTACAGTCCTTTGTGAAAAGCAAAATAAACATCACAAAATAAATTTCACTTTTCCCCCCAAAACTAAAGACTGAACGTTCCCTCTGATAAGTGGATGCTGATCTGTAATGTGGGAGAGGGCATGGGAAGAATGGAGGAACTTTGGTCAAAGGGGAGGGGAAGGAGGGAAGGGGAAGGAGGGGAGGGGACATGGGGGCAGGAAAGATGGTGGAATGCCATGGACAACAGTGCCCTAGGTTCATGTATGACGGCACATATGGTGTAACTATTTTGTGTACCAGAGAAATGAGAAATTGTGCTCCATTTGTGTACAATGAATCAAAATGCATTCTGCTGTCATGTAAACCTAATTAGAATAATTAGAGAAAACAGCCCTGGACACAGGGCTAATTAAAATATTAATTAAAAAATTAATATTTTTAATTTTTTAAAAAAATATTTTAAAAAATTTCACTTTCTCCTTTGCTGCACATTTTGGTTTAAATTTAGCATAGGTAAAAAGAGACCTTGGTTTACAGTGGTGCCCCCTTATCCATGGTGGGACTGTTCCAAGATACCTCACAGATGTCTGAAACTGCATAGTATTGAACCCTAATTGTGCTCTTTTTTTCCTATATAAACATAACTGGGGCTGGTGTTGTGGCTCAGTGGTAGAGCACTTGACTGCCATGTGCGAGGTACTGGGTCCGATTCTCAGCACTGCATATAAATAAATAAAGGTCCATCAATTATATAAACATAACTATGGTAGAGTTCAATTTATAGCTTAGGCACAGTGAGAGATTAACATCAATAACAATCAAATAGAGCAGGTATAATAGTATGCTGTGATAAAAATTATTTAAGTTTTATGAATAATTTATTTCAGAAATTTTCCATTTCTGAGGAATACTGAATTCATAGACAGACTTTGGATTGGGGGGTGTGGGGACTACTGAACTCATAAATGAAAGGACTCCTTTTCAAGATGTCACTGCATGAAGTCGAGTCAAGCTTGGTGAGCACGGCTGCTCTGGGGGCTGTGTCCAGGGCTGTTTTCCCTCGGAGGAGCCCAACCTGGGAGTGGTTGCTGCAGCCGTCAGCTCTGGAGCTCATGCTGGGCCCAGGCTCCAAATCACACATCCAAGAAGCTTAGAAAACCACCAGAGGATGAGTACCTGGGAAAACACACTGAAGTTGTGGCAGTCGAGCTGGAGAACCAAAGAGGAAATCTGGAAGGCACACAGAAGGCCACAGGAGGAAAGGCAACAAAACGACCTCTGCCTTCTTGGCTTCCCAGCCAGACCGTGGCATTGATGTCCTCCACGGACTGAGGAGCAGATCAACACACCTCCCCACCTTGATTCTTAGCCCAGAGAACTTGCCTTTTACAAAAGGAAGACAAAGACATGGTCAGGTAAACAAAGGTGAGGAAGTTCATTACCATCAGATCAGCACATAGGAAATTTTAATGGTGTTCAAGGGGCACGAGGACTGTGGTGCCAGGTGGGAGTTTGGACCAACACAGAGTGAAGAGTGCAGGCAGTGGTAAAATGTGGGCAAACAAAAGCAGACCTTTTCCTGCAATTTTGATCTCATTAAACGAAACATGGCTGTCTAAGGAAGCAAAATAACTGCATTGTGGTGTTTGTAACACACAAAAGTAAAACTTTGGGAGGCTGAGACAGGAGAATCGCGAGTTCAAAGCCAGCCTCAGCAACGGTGAGGCGCTAAGCAACTCAGTGAGACCCTGTCTCTACATAAAACACAAAATAGGGCTGGAGAGGTTGCTCAGTGGTCAAGCACCCCTGAGTTCAATCTCCAGTACCAAAAAAAAAAAAAAAAAAAAGACTTTGGGCAGGCAACATCACAACACGAGGATCAGGAGGCTGTAAATGGAAGACAGTGAAGTGGAATGATAGTGTGTGAGAGGTGGAAAGTGGTGCGTTCACAATGCATATTGCAAATGCTGAAGCAATGATAAAATATAAATATAGGTAATAAACTAATAGTAGAGATAAAATTATAAGAACTCTCAGAAAAGGAAGGGAGGAAAAAGAAAGAAAACAGATGTAACCATCAAACACCAAATGATAAGAAGGTACATAATTGAAAAATTCTACTTAAAAGGCAGAGATTGTTATATTGGATGGAAGAGCAAGAGCCAACTACCTTTTTTAAACCTCCTTTTTAAAAGCATGGATTAATATAGGAAAAATGCCTCTCCAACAGTCATCAAAAGAAAACTGGAGTTGCAATGGCAGGTGCCAGGGAAAGGAGTATCAGAAGGACAAAGAATAACGTTGGTAATGATAAAGGTATCAATTCATTTTGAAGACATAATTCTAAATCTACTTGCATCTCATGGCAGAACTTCAAAATATGTGAAGGAAAATGGGTGGAACTGACAAGAGAAATAGAGAGCTCGACAATCATATATGGATCTTTCAACACCCCTACCTCAATCAATAGATGAAAGAGAAAATCAGGATATAAAAGATTTCAGCTGTGTTCTGTCACAACATTTACAAAACACTGCCCAACACCAGTAGAAGACAAATCCTGTGAAGGTATTCATCGGATTTGTGTGTGAGAGGTGGAAAGTGGAGGGTGTTTATCGGAGTTGGCCGTATTCTGGGCTGTAAGTAAAACTAAGAAGGGTGAAATCACAAAGTACATTCTGGGTTCAAAATAGAATGAAACTAGAAATCAATTACACAAAAAAATACCATATATCTAGAAATTAACACCCTTCTTAAACCCATGAAGAGTAAATGATAAGAAATGGGAAGTGAGCTCTGAGACAGAAGGCGTGAGGAGAGCTGCAGGGGGGTCTCGTTGGCAGAGCTTGTAGACTAAAAGCCAGCTCCCGCTCACTACCAGTTTCTCACACCCTCAGAACGGCAGACCAGAGTTGGTGATGGTGACCGTTTGGACACGGAGGACAGTAGTTTGTCTTTGTAGGTACTCTTTGTCAGGTTGAGGATCTTTTTTATTATGAATAGGTATTGATTTTATCAAAATGATTTTTGAAGATGTATGTGGTGGTCATCTTTTGGTCACTGTGACCAAAATACCCATAAAAGAACAATTTCTGGCTCATGGTTTCAGAGGTCTTGGTCTGTGGTCAGCTGACGCCGTTGACCTGGGCCTGAGGTGAGGCAGCGCCTCGTGGTAGAAGAGGAGGTGGAGGAGGGCAGCTCAGCTCAAGGCAGCCAGGAAGCAGAGAGTCAGGAAGGGGCCAGGGACAGATGTCATCTAAGGCTACATGCCCAGTGACCTACTTTCTAGAGAAAGCAGGCCAGGCCCCACTGGCCTACAGCTACTACCCAGTAGTTCCTTCAAATTATTAATCCATCCGCTGGATTAATCTACTGATGAAGCCAGAGTTCTCCTAATCCAATCTTTTTACCTCTGCAGGGCCTAACCCATGAGCTCTTGGGAGACATGCCCAGTTCAAACCATAACAGTGTTATGATTTTTTCATTTTTATTAATGTGGTGAATAATACTGATTTTCTGAATGTTAAGCCACACTTACTATAACAAGTTGGTTGTAATCGGATTGTCACGCATTACTGATTTTTGACTTGTGCTATTTAGGATTTTGCATTTGCGTTTGTGAACTAAGTTAATGAGTAACTTTTTAAAACATCTTTGTCAGGTTTTGGAGGGAGGGTAAATTAGAAATCCGCTTATCTGTTAAGATTGAAGATGGGGTTCCGTCATCCAGCACTTTTCCTCTTTGGTATAGAACCAACAGAGATGCTTGCTCGTGTCTGTAAGAGACAAGTCCACAGTATTTATAGTTAGCGTGACTACGGGGAAATTGCAGCATCTTGTGGATTGGTTCTGTTTTCTCAGTGAGGTGGGAGACACTGTCATCTCCTGAGAGGAGGGGTTGGGAAGGTGTTGGAATGTTGAGAGGGAAAGCGGAATGGAGTGGGGTGACGTGAGAGGCAACAGGGAGGGCAGAGGATTCCCAGGCCCCACTCAGTGTGGTGTCCAGGTCGAGGTGGGAGTGTTGTGTTTTAACCAGGGCTGGGTTTTATCAGGCAAGGGGAGGAGAGTGGTCAGGACCTGAGGGTGCCTCGGGAGTGGTGAGATGATAGCTCGTGACTTACCTGGGTGAGGAGGGCATGGGTGAAGACAGTGGCTGGTGTCAGGAGCAAGGCATATGGGTGCCAGGGTCAAAGCAGCCATGCACCGGACCCATGAGAACAGGATGCTCAGAAGTGAGGTCCTAGAGGGGCTGTGTTGGGCAAGGTCTAGGGCATGGTCCTGGGAATGGCGGGGGGGACAGAGTTGAGGTGGGGAACCAGGTCACCGGAAGAGGAAAGACAAGAAAGTAGTGATAGGCCCCTTTCTTGGGCACGATTGTGTGATTTGGGCTCCTTTCCCAGATTACTTGGCTTACGTCAGATTTGTAAGCATCGATGGATCTCTGGTCTCTGATGGAGACCTAGGTATTGTGCTTGCACCCGGTTGGAGCCTGCTGGTAGGCAGGGTGGATTCTCCCGGGGAAGTTGGGAGCACACCCAGCTCGCCATGTAGAATGCCTCATTACCACTTAGGCCCAGGAAGAAGTCGTGTGAGGCTGCGTATTTGTGAATGTCCTCATGCTGGGTGTGCAGGGCCGAACTGCCTTGTGCAGGGCGATTCGATTTCCTCAGGCTGTGAGCATCTGGTGTGGGCAGGGGCGTCCCTCGGAAGAGCCGAGGAAATGGGTGTGCTCCGTTGTCTGCACATGTTCCTGTTTGCGGTTCTGAGAGGGGTTTTCTTGGGTCTGAAGCTCCACGCTCAGTGATGCCCTGTGGGAGATTTACCCCTGATCTGCCTGGTCCAGTGCTGGGGTCCCTGAGCACACAGGACTTCTGAGACACAGTGGTCAGGAAGCCCAGGAGGTCCTGACCTGGGAGGTGGCACTGGTGCCTGTTGATGCCCTGGGCATGGCAGGCTGTATTTGAGGTAGTGTGGCCTTGCTGTGGGCCCCTCCCTGGAAGGAGCAATTACTGACCTTTGGTGTTCAGTTGTTTAACTAGTTTATCTGATATTCTCTTTAGTTATAATGTATGTGAAGATGGTCAGGGTGAAAGTTTCATGCTTCCTTTGGAAGGATACAGAAATACCCAAACATTTGATTTTATAACAGTTATAAACACTTAGCTGTAGAAAGTGTCAGCAATGAATGCGAGGGCTTTTGTTAACTCCCTTAATCCCCAATGCGTCTGTGAAGTTATCATCATCCCTGTGTCACAGATGGGGAAAGTGGTTCATGGAGCTCCTAAGGGGCAGCTTCGTGATTCACATCCAGGTAGTTAGGCTGTGAAGTCAGCCTGAGCTCTAACCACTGTGCTATACTGTGTCTCACTGTTGGCAGGAAAGGCAGACGTGGAGCGGAAGTGCACAGGGACTTTGAATGTGGAGGCAGAGCCCAGAGAACCTAAGACGTAGGTCATGCTCAGCTAACAAGCGAGCGATGTTAGCTGTTAGCGTGCAGGTCCTCCGTGGAGGGTGCCTCAGATACCTGGAGCTCATTGTCAGGCATTGTCAGGAATCTCAGCAGCAGCCAAGGCCAGCCTGCTTCACTGCTGTGTCCTCTGACATAACCCTCGAGGCATGTGACAGCATGTCTGGGATGGAAGGGCACAGGGAGGGGTGGCCTCCCTGCCTTTCTGCCTCGCGTGTCCTGAGGTCACACTCTGGCCTCCCTGGTTAGGTTTTCTGGGTGCATTGTACACTGAGTCTTGACGTGTGGCTTCTTGAGAGTCCCTACTGGTGACTGAGCTCTGGGCAGCTTTCCCCTCCCTAGACCATCTCTGTGTGGATCTCTCTGGAAAGTCCTGACTTGGTAGAATGAAGTCTTCAGAGGGCCTGACCTGAAGCCAAGAGGGAGGGCAGAGCCTGTGGGGCAGATCCTCCAGGGCAGAGGTGCTCGCTTGCCCATGGGGTCCCTGGGGAGCCCTGGCCATGGCATGGGTGGGGACAGCAGAGACCTCCAGGTCTTGTGTCTGTTGGGCACAGGGCCAGCTGCTCTGCTGCGTATCTGCACAGAGGCCAGGCTCCTCGCTGGTGGTGGGAAGGAGAGAGGGGTCAGTGAACTCACATAGCCTAAGTGCCTGTGATGGACCCCCTTCTGAACTGAGGGGTTTGGAGTTAGTTCCCTGAGTGCCACAGGATGCAGGAACACAGTGGAAGCGGTGCTCTGCTGCGGGCCCGGAGTGGAGTTGCCACGTAAAGGGAAAGTAACTGGGAGCGTGATGGCTACATGCAGAGGTCCTTGGAAAAGTATCCAGTGCAAGGAAGCGAGTCATAGGAGTACATAGCATCATTTTTACTGTTATAACTGCCTCGCCTGTTTTCTGTAGTTGCTTGGGCAATGTGACAGGTGTGCATGCAGGCAGGAGCTCCCAGTGCGATAGGACCAGGTTGAGCCTTTTCCTTACTTTGTGGGGTGTCAGAATCCTAGTAAACTTGTGAAGAGCCTAGTCTTTGTTCTCAGGCAGATCCTGGGCAGGTTAGGTGTATTAGTCAGCTTTCAGTCACTGTAACAAAATGCCTGAGATAATCAGCTTATCAAGCAAGAAGTTTTATTTTGGCCCACAGTTTTGGAGATTTTAGTCCATGACTGGCTGGCCCCGTTCTTTTGGCAGGGTGGCAGCATGTAGCAAAAGACAGGAGGTGGAGGAGGCTGGGGCCCCAGCATGCCCTTCAAGGTCATTCCTCCAGTGGCCAGAAGACCTCCCACTAGACCCAACTTTTGAGGGTTCTGCCACCTCCCAGCAGTGCCATGGTCCAGGAGCCAAACTCCTGGGGGACACTTACCCAAGTGCCTGGCCATCTTGCAAGGTGGAAGGTTGTTTAGGATTTGTGCTGAACCTTGGCTATTTCTAGCCCAGGGCATGTGTGAGAGGAAGCTTGGGGGAAGGGAGAGTTTGCCTGCGCAAACACACTGTGATGGTGCTGGGTGTGCCAGAGGTGGGCGCGGGTGGTTAAATAGATGCTGAAGAAAGCATCAGACTCCTCCAGTCACACGTTTCCACACTAGTTCTCGGTCTGTGCTAGCATCATTGATGGTTCCGTGAGTCGCCCAGTAACATGACGTGTGCGTGTGTGTGTGTGTGTGTGTACGCACGTGCACGCCCTTCTGAGACGTTGACTTCACTTCCTGCTAGTGGTGGGACCCTGGGGTCATCACTCACTCCTGTCCTTATCACTGTCCCTTGGTGTCACACCTTGGTTCTGGTGGCTGATCTCTAGTTCCCAAGCTGGAAAATAACTGAGGAGGGTGGAGGGAGCCGGTGCTGGGTGCTCTGTGTGAGGTGCAGGGATGGGCATGACCCTGGGGCTGTGCTCAGGCTGACACGCTGGCTAAGGGTCTTCCTGGATCTTACCTGCTTACAGCAAATGTCATGCTTAGCACATGGGTGGCAAATGACGTGGACAGAGGGGAGTCATTTGGAAGAATGGGTTATCTTTAAAATAGTGCTCGTTGGAGTGGAATGAGTTGAGATGTGCATTGTGGTCTCCATTTATACAGATGGGAAGGATGGAATGGAGATAACTGTGATTTTAATAGGCGACTTTGGATGGGTTTCTAAGTGATTTTATTGTAGAGCAGTATCCTAGTTAAATACCAAGGAGCGTGACTTTCTGATTGCGAAATGTGAAGTCCACGCTACATCTATAAACAGTTTAAGAAAAACAAAAAGTGAACTTGTTTAACCATTTCCCAAAATAGGGCATATTAAGAACCATGGAAACTGAGTGTGCAGATGCCACCCAGCAGGGGCCACTCTTCCGACTCAGCGGTGGTCACCAGGCGGTCCTCCCCAGCCTGCCACTGTGGTATGGGTGTGCTTCTTCTGTGACCCAGGGTGCTTTTAAATTAATCTTGTTGTTGTTCTTCATTTAATTTGTGGACAGAGGAGCCACAGCCTGGGAGGTAAGATGTTATTTTCATTCTTCTCTCTCCAGCCTGATCTAGCTTGATCATATAAAGTGCCTGGGCTTCTTTTCTTACATGTGAAAAAAAAAAAGAATGATAAATTTGATTAGATTAATGATTGCATGTTTGTTAGTGAAGTTAGATGAGATTGTTTATGAAACCCCAAAATAAAAACAGAAATTAGTACTTATTTTTGAGTTCAGGTTTGTAAAACTTACCCATTATAATGTAAAGGAATGAAAGCACATTAGCATATTGGAAGTATGCAATATGTTCAGATTTGGAATCAAGCCCTAATTGGGTGTAATTCTACTTTGAAAGTATGTAACAGTTGAGCGCAGTAGCCAATAAGCCCATGAAAAAATTCTCAACTTTGTTATCAGGGAGATATCATTTCATCTACTAGGATAATTATAATACAAAAGATAAATGTTATTGCAGCTCAAGGAATTGGAACCCACATGCATCTCTGGGGACAATGTAAGATGGTGCAGCTGCTGTGGAGAAGACTGGAGCTCCCTGAAAGTTTAAACATGGAGTTACCATACACATTAGTCAGATTCATGTTACTATAATGAAATACCTGAGGCAGTTAACTTGTGGAGGTTCCAGTCCAAGGTCAGGCATCCCCATGGCTTTGGAGCTCTGCTCAGGGCAGCTCATTGTGGCTGGAGCACATTGGGGAACAGACCACTAACACCATGAGCCAAGAACAGGAAAAGAGGATGAGCCTGGGATCCCAGGGTTCCTTTCAAGGGCATGTCCCTGTGACCTGAAGACCTCCCATTTCCTAGTGGTTCCAGCCTGACTAAGCTTTAAGACACGGACTTTTGGGGGACACTCACCCAAATCATAGCACTATATGTCCTGGCCATGTACCCAAAAGAAACAAAAACACGTGTCTGCACAAAATCTTGTTGATGAACGTTGAGAACGGCATTATTCACAGTACCTGAAAAGTAGAAAAACCCCAAATGTCCATCCACTAATGAGTGGTTGAATAAAATGTGGTACATCCACATGGTGGAATATTATTTGGCCATAAAAAGGAGTGAAGAACTGATGCATACCATAGTTTGGACAGACCTTGAAAGCACCAAGTGAAAGAAACCAGTCACAAAAGACCACGTGCTGTGTGGTTCCATTTATATGAAATACCCAGAACAGGCTAATCTATGAAGGCAGAAAAGATCATTTGGCTGCCAGGGGCTGAGGGAAATGGGTGTGTTGGGGGGTGCAGTGTGGCCAAGTACAGGACTTCTGGCAATGATGAAAATATCCTAAAGCTGTGATCGTTGCAAACTCTGAATGTACCAAACAGTACTCGGCCTCATACCTCCTGTAGTGGGTTGTGCAGTCTGTGAATCATACCTCAGTAGAGCATTGAGGAAAGTGAGATGCGCAAAAGCGAGATGATCGTCTTGCACAGAATGAGCAGGGAGAGAAGAGAGGAGGGACTCTGTTCCTGACAGAAATAGGGTGATCGCCTCCCTGCCAATGCTGCTTGGTGTTCCTTCCTTCGCATGTGGTCCTTCCTGACCATGACTAGCGTCACCGTCGTGCCGACAGCCTCTGACTTAGCCTCCCGGCTGCCCAGCGTCGGCCTTTTCAGGTGACTTTATTGATGCGTGCTGTGTAAGCGACAAGAACAAATGCACTGGCGATTTCAGGTGATGCCACCGGTACCTTGGTGCTGAAAGCTGTGGCGGTTTGGGTGAAATGGAGTTGCTGGCTGCAGGCAGCCATGCTGGTGTGGCTGTTCACCATGTGTGCCTGGAGGTGCAGGGGGTCGGAACCTGTGCCGAGGAGGTGATGTGGAGTGGACGTGAGGTCTGTCCGGCACCTGACGTGCGCAAGCTGTAACCGCCCTGCCGTCGCGTGTTCCAGTGTGACCCTCAACTACCACGTCTGTTTCTTTAATGACAGTTGTGAAAGCTACTAGGAAAGCAGTCAGATGTTCGTGGTACCTGAAGGCACCATTGCAGAGGACGGATTGTAAACAACCAGGCTGTCCTCATAGGCCGTGTATGGACCATCTCTTTGCACTTTTACGATTTAGTATTTAATTTACTTTGACATATCTTATCTTCCACCCAGAGGACTGGATGGATTGATCTCTGATACAAGCCAACTTTGTAGAATACTTGTCATGCTGGTTTATTTGTGTGGTAGAGTTTAAAATGATCTTTTTTAAAAAATATATTTTTTAGTTGTTGATAGAACTTTATTTTTATTTATAAAATAAATAAAAATTATTTTTTCACTTAGCATGTTGTTCTCCATTTCCATCCAGTGACCAGCACATGCCATGATTTCATTCTTTATGGATGAGTAGTCCCCTTCATGTGTACATATTCCACATTATTATTATTGTGTGTGGTTTTTTTTTTTTTTGGTACTGAGGATTGAACCCAGGATCATTCAACCACTGAGCCACATCCCCAGCCCCTTTGTTTTATATTTTATTTAGACAGGGTCTCACAGAGTTGTTTAGGGCCTTGCTAGGTTGCTGAGGCTGGCTTTGAACTTATCATCCTCCTGCCTCAGCCTCCCAGGACACTAGGATTACAGGTACACACCACTGCACCAGCTATATACCACATGTTAAGATTATCTTAAATGGTGCTTGTATACTGAAAACTGTTTTTTACAAACATAAACATCTATCAAGTCACTCATCATTAGTTGGGGTGTGATTAATTTTTTTTTTCACATTGCTCTATGAACTTGCATTTCCCCAGGAAAGCTTACAATGGCAGGGCTCTGTTTGAGGGTGTCTGAAATACCCAAGCCCCAAATCTGCTCATGCGCAGATGCAGTTATGCTTTTATGGAACAGGGGAAGGAAGGCGGTGGAGATGATGTGACCCAACTTTCTCATTTCTAGGAGCGTGAGCAACTTGAAATTAGGCACTCCAAGTTGGTGGAATTTCTTGGTGCCGTCTGTGTGGGCTAATTTTAGGAATTTGAAATAGATTTTAAAAAAAAAATTTAAAAAGAGTAAGGTTCTGGAAAGCTGTGGAATTTCTGGGTCCAGGCTGCCATTTGTTCTTATGTAGTTCTTTATTACAAGGTTACTCTGAACTGTTACAGGTGAGCTTGACTCACTCCGCATCCAAGATTTCTGAGTATCTACCTGAAATGCATCTGTAACACCAGGTCCTCATTTCCCCTTCCTTCGTGGTGTGCTCCAGGTGGGGAGAGGGCTGGGCTGAGCTCAGCATCTGGCTTCTCACACCTGCAGCTTGAGCGTACCTGCTGTGTTATATTCCCTCATGGAGATACGCTGCAATTTATTTTTATATTCTCTGGTGAGGAACATTGAAGTTGATTCCTTTTTAAAATGTTCTTTTACAAACTGATTCTGCAGCGCGCCGTGTTGTAGGAGCCTCCTGGTGCAGTGTGAGGTCCTCTTCTGGACATTGGGATTAGGGCGTTTGTGTTTCATCGGATAACTGAGTGCACAGTCTGGAGTTTCTGGTACCGTGGTTTACAGAAAGGAGGTTGGTGGGTGTACTTGACTCACACCTGACTTCAAGGGGCGGTTTCAATGCTTTGCCATTAGTTAAGACCTTTCTTATAGGTTTTTGGAAGAATCTCTTCGTGATCTTGAGGAGATGCTCTTGTTCCTTGTTTGAGGATTTTTATTGGGAATGATGACTGAATTTTATCCTGTCCAGCCAACTTCTTTTAATCTAGTCCTCTGATGTCTTTCAAAGCGGGTATTTCCCAGACTCTCTACATCTCATATTTTAGGGTAGTATGGGGGCTGCAATGTCTCAAAGCCAGTGTTCACATCTTGTGGGGGGAGTCACATAACTTTTGCCCTTGCGTAGCCGGATCCCTGCTTCCTTGGAGTGGCTGTGGGATTTGCCTGTGTCCTAGCTGCTGTCCTAGCTGCTCTTACGGGCAGCCGATCAGACTTGTACCTCAGAGGTCCCTTCTGAGCAGTGAGGGTCCTGCTGTGTTGCCGTGTCCTGGATTCTTGGGCATGTAGGCTGGCTCCAGCAGCCTCAGAGGAGGTCTGCATGCCTTCCTGGGGCCTGAGCCCCCTGTTTCCATTCCCCACACTCTTGTGCAGGACAGTCGGGTCAGTGCTCTCATTCTTGGACTGGAAGGGAAATGCGATTTACAAGGTATTTGATGTCCTGATGCCCTGCAGGCTCTAAGGCAAAGTCAAACAGGGCTGGGATGGGAAGCTGTGCTTGGAGAAAATGGCCTCAGGCTCCGCTGATCTTGGGCAAATTTGAATAGGATTTTGGGGCCCAAGGGAGGGAAGCAATGTGGTAGGACTAAGAGGAACCCTCCCAAGTCCAGGCTTGGGCAAGAGTGAGCACAAGGCCTGACTGAGCACAGCCCTGCCAGGGGACTCCTCCAGGCTGAGTGGGCAGAAGGGGCACACTGCTCCCTATGACAGGGTCCCCACTCTGGAGGCTACCATTCCCTCTGCACCGCGATCTCCAGATCACAGGTGCCGAGGGTGCTCTGAGCACCACGTGCAGCCCGTTGCCCCCACGGGAGCTTATTTTATCGTGCCCCTTCCTGTTTCTCTGTTTGCCGGGCATGGGCAGAGTGGCAGGGGCAGTGCCACCTGTTATCTGTATGCAGGTGGGAGGCAGTGGTGCAGGCTGTCGATGGCTCCATGCTGGGAAAGACATACTTCTGCTCCTAACTGAAAAAGTGGCTTATGTAGACTTAGACAGTCACCCCAACACCCTCTTGCTTGGAGAGTGAAGTTTCGGTAGCTCCTCGGTGTTCTTAAACCTAACCTTCATGGTTAGTCTTTGGTGAGTAGCCCCTAAAGTCCATAATAAACAGTTCGTAAGTTTCTTGAGGACCAGGAGCACCTGCATTCCCCTGTTCTGTTGTTCTGATTCGATGGCTCAGAAATAAAAATCTTCACATAAAGCATGAGTCAAGTCTTTCCTCTGATGGTTTCCAGTGACTTCCTGGTGCATTTAACCTATGCTCAGGTGGCCACAGTACCAGGTCCTGCCTTATCTGTGCTCGGATTCCCTCCTCCCTTGGACCGCCATCTCTCTTACCCCTCCTCAGTGCTGCAGTGGAGACCCAGGCTGACCTCTGCAGCTCGCCTGTGGAGGAGGTCGCTCTCATTTGTAGCTGCTTTGCCTACAGCAGTGCTACCTGTCTCGTGTGTCCCTGGCTGCCCCCTGCACCCCTGACTGTCCAGTATGGACGCACGAAAACCCAGCTACCCTTGTAGTTCCCCTGCGGGGACAAGGACTTCAGCCCTGTGACCTCCTTGCTGGGCTTCTCCTGTGTCTGTCTTGCTTCATACCCACCTTGCCAGCCTCTGGTGCGTCCTAACTCACCTCTGGCATGTCACTCCTCCCCTTAGGGTCTGCCTCTTGGAGATGTCACTCAATTTAAATACCTGTCTCCATCCTCTGTTGGGGAAATAGGATTAAAAAAAAATCTTCTCCCAACTCAGAAAATCTTACAAAGGTTGTAGAGAAAAGAACATTTTTATGATTGAATCTACATGAAATTGGAAAGCGATGCCCATTACAGTTCATCTACGGAGAGACCATGGATGGTGATGCTGCCCCTTCATGGAGGTGAGTGAACACTACTCAGGTGTACAGCTGACCTCAAGGAGGAGGGCTTGGTGGTGCATCTTGCATGCAGTTCACCTAGAAGTTGGAGTGATCACTGATATAGAAGAAGTTCTATCTTTTGACAGGAATTCCTATCTCTTGACAGCCTGGGGCCAGGCGCCCACCCCAAGATAGGCTCCTGCCCTCCCATGGAGACTGGGAGATAGGATGCTATCTTCCTTGGATGTTGACATTCCAGAACGATGGTTCCCATGTCAGTGAGAAAGATATTTGGTCACAGAGCTGACGGATACCTTACTTGGCTTTTAAAAGAATTTACACTTCCTTCAAAGAGACAAGAAAGTACTCACACATTTTCTATAGTTAATTCTCTAAGAACAGGGAGGAGGGTGCCTCTTCCTTTATTTTCTACCATGAGAACTGTGCCTCTTGCCTTTAATTTTTGCTTGCCTTTATACTGCACTGCAGTCTCAGCTGCCCAGGGATTCCCTTCCTTTTTTTTGTGTTACTTTGTTTGTAGCTTTTTGAATGTAATATTTCATGCATGTATGATACTTTGTGGAGCACATACCTAAACTGTGAAGTCTAGTGATAAATACTGTGAACCCGGCACCCAGCTTGAGAACTTGGCCTTGGGGCTCCCTGTTCTGTTCCTAAAGTTCCTTGTCCTAAATTTGTCATTGTTTCCTTGCTTACATGCTTCCCTAAGTTGTTCTAGACTAAACCTACAATTTAGCTCAGCTCAGTTTTGAACTTAAAAAAACAAAATGGCGCACGGTAGGCAGTCTTTGGGACTGGCCTTTACCAATCTGTGTTGTTTCTCAGCCTCACAATGGTATACATCCATTTTGGTTAGTATCTTGTGTTCCATTATGTAAGTATGTGTTTATCCATTCTCCTGTCCAGAGATCACTGGTTGTTTCCTACTTTGTGATAGTAGTGTAGCGATTCAATGAACACTGCTTCTCCTGGGGCAATGTGGGTGAGCTTCTCTTGTGTGCACCTTGAGGCGTGGAATTGTTGGGCACTCTCCTATAGCACTGGATCTCTGCAGATGTCCTGCTCATTGGTGTGCTCCTGGCTTACTGGGTCTTCTGTGGTGGGCCTCTGACTTGGTCTCAGTACATGCTGGGTCAGCTATGTGTACCTGCTGTATATGCACATGTGAGTGACGCAGTTCCTCATGACCAGTTTTCTTCAAATGACCTCCCAGAGAATGCTGTCAATCTGTTCTGGTGAGAGCAGCAAAGAAAATAATGAGGAATCCTGGGGACTTGGTGGTGGTGAGTCTGAAAATAGAAGTTTTACAGGAGAAATTCCATGCCTTGGCTGTGGTATTTTTAAGTGTGGGGATTTCTGACTGTCAAGATCTATTATTAGTTAAAGTTGAAAGGGTTTTCTCTTCCAGCTGTCCTTGTGTTTGAGTAAACAAAACTGTGTTTAAGGCTTCAGAGTCTCAGTAAACAGGGTCATGTCAAAATTAATGAGCGTTGGAGTGAAATTTTCCTGGAGGTAGTTTGCAGAGAATACATGGTGACTGTAGAGGGATTTCAGATTATCAGCCATTTGGATAATAAATTTGATATGCAGTGTTGTCTTTGGTATAATGGAAACACAACTGCATGTTGAATTTCCCTTTTAAAACCCTCTCTTCAGAAGGGAGGGGATGGTGTGCCAGATGGTCGGGTTGGAGACCTAGGAGGTAGGTGCCTAGTACAGTTGAAAGCTGGCTTCTGTGAATCCTGTGGTTTATTTGGTGGGTGGCATCTCTAGGCTGCAAGTTGGCTACTGGACGCTGGCTGGAGAGGGATGCTGCTGGGGTCTATGTGGGTTGGTGTCCTGGTGCAGCCCTTTGGTCCAAGTGGAGAGGGAAGCATGGGATGTGGTTCTGAGGGCCCCTGGGATGCTCCGGAGCCTGCTGCGGATCTGTAGAAGGCACAGCAGAGGCGTCTGGCCTCGGCCAGTCCTGCCGTCCTGGCCCCCAGGGCTTCTTACAGCCCCAGCTGTCATCCCGACTAGCCGAGCCGTGGTGCTCTAAATCCTTTTGAAAACCACTCTTTCCTGGTTTCTGCCCGCTAGTAAAGGCTTCTTCTCAGTCTCCCTGGAGTGGGGGCCTTTTGAATCCTCACGTTGCGGGTTGCCGTTCACTGGGAGGATGTGCTCATCTATTTCCAGATTCGCCATCCTGTTCAGTCTCTTAAAAAAGAGACTAGGGTATGGAGACGTTGGAGTTGGTTTACACTGAGAATCGAGAATCACGACCCATTTTGCATAGAGCGTAAGACCTTTCAGTGTTTGATTTGCCCTTAATTTTCTTTTTTTTTTTTAAATGGCCATTTTCTTTTAAATTTTTTTTAAGTTGTTGATTGACCTTTATTTATTCATTTTTTTATATGTGGTGCTGAGGATCGAACCCAGTGCCTTCCACGTGCGAGGCAAGTGCTCTACCACTGAGCCACAACCCCAGCCCCTGCCCTTAATTTTCTACCAGCGTTAGAGTGTGAGGGGTGCTGTAGATGCCATTTATTTCTGGGGTAGAGATAATGAATATGTGATGCAACTCTTTATAAGGCATCTCTGGGGTCAGCCAGACAGCTTGTGAGTTGGGTTAGATACGAGGTGTCCCCAAAAGGCTCATGTGTGACACAATGCAAGAATGTTCAGAGGCAGGATGATTAGGTTGAGAGGGGTCATCAATGGCTCAGTCCATTGACACAGATTTGCTGGCCGTGACGGTAGGTAGGGGTGGTTGGAGGAGGTGGGTCACTGAGGACAAGCCTTTGGGGTTTACATTTTGTCCCTGGTGAGCAGAGCTCTCTCTGCTTCCTGCTTCCCATGTACTGACCTGCTTTCCTCCTTCACACCCTTGTGCCGTGATGTCCTGCCTCACCCAGAGTGACAGCCGGCCATCTATGGGCTGAGGCCTCCGATACTATGAGCACCAAATAAACTTTTTCTCCTCTATGTTGTTCTTGTTGGGTCTTTTGGTCACGGTGATGGAAAAGCTGACTAAAACAACTTGCAAATACAGGTCTGAAATCCCAGGAAGTTCTTTTTACCTAGAATTACCAGAAAAGATCAGGGATACTATGCAGAATTTTATATGTTCACATGAGAGGGATTGAGAAATCTTTCTTTTTGATTGAAAGATGAAAGGAGGTTGGGAACATTTTAAGTTTAGCTTCATAATTCAACAAACAAGTGAGAATCTTGTTAGTCTTGTTAATTTTGATACGTTTCCCTGTTCCTGTGATTGTAGCCACTCTGGAAACTTGAACAGTATCTGCTGAAGTACAGTTGTTTTTAGAGTGTGGGATGAGGTTGGGGTACACACGAATTGTTGCTTTAGGTGTTCTTTTTCACCTTTTCTTTGAAACTTGAGCCCCTCAAAAGTCTCTGTCATCTGTCTGCTCAGACAGTAGCCATCTTGTGTCTTTTGTTTCTGTGAATCATCAGGGGTACAAAGGGCAGTTTTGAGATGTCACTGGTGTCCACATTTCCTTGTGAATGACTTCTCACTAACAGTGGCTGCCAACCTCATGGTGAGTATGTAATGTCCCATATGCCCCATGGTGACAGGTACCGCATCTTGGTGCTTACCTATGCTCCTCCTGGTATGCCTGGCACATTGGCCCTACGCCGGAGTGGTTGAACTGAATGTTGTTGCTCCAGGAGCACAGTGCTACCAGCTTCGGAGTGTAACTGGACCCAGCAGAGCCCCGACAGGCAGTTCCTGTAAAGCCTTCTTACCCTGGGTAACAGCCAGCTAGGGTGCTGAGTGATCTCAGCGGTGATGTATTAAAAAGACTTCCACTGCTCACCTTGACTTGACCTTAGTCTTCTCGTGGCAACCCTGCCCGATCCGACTGTGGGTGATGTTGTTTATAGTTAGGAAGCCATGTGGTTGGACTGTCTGGATACTTCATACGGCAAGATAGTGCTCTCCTGAAACAAGCTCTCCCAAGACTGGAGTCACGTTTCCAGGGGATGTCGTGTGGGCCAGCAGACGACGTGTCCAGGGTCCAATAAAAGTTGACATTGGACAAATAGGATAGTTAAATAATAAAATAGCTTTTCCTTTCTACCTTCTAGCTTCTCCCTTTTTAAGGAGACTGGTTTTCATGGAAACCTGTGCATGTGACGATGGTGAGTGTGGTCGTCGTAGACCGAAGCTGAATGAGCAGAGCAGGATTGGGTGAGGGAGCTGATGTGGCTGTGGAGCCAGCTGGGCTTGTGTTTGAATCCTATTTCTGGCTATGTGGATCGGGGACGGCTCAACCTGAGCCTGTATTTTCTCTTATAAAAATGGTGATAATTACAAAGAAAGGGGTGTTGGAGGGGATGGATGTGTCACTTACTTTAATCTGGTCATTGCACATGGAATGTGTGTACTGAATCTTAGTGTATTCCATAGATATGTGCAATGATTGTGTGTCACGGTAAAGACATGGTGGTGGCTTCCCACCTCCACAGACCTGATGAGTGGTGTGCATGTCTGGTACACATTGGGTACTGCATGGTGGCGCCCTTGTTACTGTCATTGGGAATTATATTAAAGACCTGCATGAGGTTGTCCTTGGGCCCCACTTTTCAGATTTTGTGAAATCAGACCTCTATTCCAAATTCCATGAATTCCTCAGGTGCCTACATTTTTGTGTCCGCTCTGTCCCCAAGCTCTTGCTCCCTCTATTTTGGTTTGTCCCTTTGAGTGAGCAAATCAGGAGAACTCATTCAATATTGCTGGGGATTCAGAGGCTCAAATTTATTGGAGCTAATACTGAAAAATTTCTGTTGATAATTGATACCAAACACAATGAAGGACACAGCTTTAGATCTGGAAAATGTGTTTGAAAGGTGACATGTTATGTTGTGTGCCTGGCTATATCCTTGAAACATCAGAAATTGAAAGAAAATTTAGAAGGAGCTAGGATAAGGGATATGGAATGGAGGGGATATGGTATGGCAACTTAGTTTACAAGGATGTTTTGGTGAGATCTAGCAGTTGGGGTCCTGTATGAGTTCTGCTTTTCATTACTATAATGAAATACCCAAGACAGGCTTCTCCATGAAGAAAATCTATTTAGCCTTCAGTTCTGGAAGTTCCAAGGCATGGTGCTGGTGGGGACCTCACAGGAGATGGCATGCGAGAACCTGTGGGAGGAAGAAATCACATCAAACATGGAGCCAGAGGGCATCTGTGGTCCCATGGTCCCTGCTGAAGGCATGTCCCTGATGACCTATGACCTCACACCAGGCCTACCTCCTCCCACATCACCACACTGGGAATCATACCCCCAACACATGGACGTGTTGGGGACAAGCTCAAACTGCATCCACGTTGTAGCTGTCCCCCAAACATACTTGCAGGTGAAGTACCATAACAAAATAAGATCATGAATTTGTTGAGCAAGATTAATCAGGTCGCACGCCCGCTGTGAGGGGAAGAAGACCAGATGGTAGCAGAATAATTATGAGACCCCACTTCGTGAGGGCTTCCCTGTGTTCCCAGGGGAGTGTGATGAAGATCCCCACCCCTGTGGTAGACCATGGCGGTCTGTCCTGTTAGTCCAGATTTGACTTCTACATTTCACTGGAAAATCAGGCTATTTGGTGACCTGCCCTTGGTGGTCCCATTACCTTGTGGACGTGGGAAATGGAGCCCACGCTACTTGTGAATCTTGAAGTGGTGGCTCCCTGGAGATTGTTAGGGAAGGTGGACGTGAATACTTATAAGTTCAGGAGGCACTGCTCTTATGATTTATAGATCCTGACTGATTTTCTCCCCCAAAAGCTCATTAGTGGGGGTTTGAGTTATGTAAAAATTCTGCAAGCTCACCTTAGTGCAGTAGCCGCCCTGCTCCTGTCCTGTGGCCACATTAGCATGCCATCCTCTGTGGGCACTTGTCCCCACCAGCACGGGGTCAAGTCTTCTTGCTCTGTACAACCTCAAGAGTAAGTTCTTCCACTTTTACCACAGTTCCTTTCCCAAGGTTCAGAAATACAAGGTGATGTTCCTGAGGACACACAGGATTAAATAGCCGAGCTGGGGCTTGACCAAGTCCCAACATGGTGGCCTGGCCTCCGCTCTCTGCCCTAGCCCCTCTCCTGTGAGAGCTGCTTCTTGAGATGTTGGCATTAAAAAGCATGCAGACCATAACATGGGCAATTCCTGTGTCTGTTAAAATGATATTTCTTAAAACACAAAAACTCTCAAACTGGTCATGTTTTTGAGGGGATTAGGTTCCAGAACGGAAGGTTCTTGGGAGCAAGTAGTTAGGTAGGGCTGTGAGCAAGTCTGTTCCATGGTTTTATTTTCAATGCAGACACAGGGCTTGGGAAGTCCCTAATTGTAGGTTAGGTGGAACTTTCCTTGGATTCTTATTTGGAAAGGAATTAAAAAAAAAAAAAGCCTATTTTATGAAAGAAAACTCTAGAGGTAGAAAATAGATGAGTGGAAATACTGAACCAGGGGTATATTTCACAGGTGTTCTGTATAGAGTTGGAGAATTTGAAAATTGAAGGATGAAGCTCTCCCGAGTTTTAGGTGGAGGATTGTGGGAATCTTTCTGGAGTATGTGTCTGGAGGAATTAGTATGCAATCCCACAGATTTTGGTTTCAAAGGCTTTAGTTTTGCACTTGACTGTCGGGGTCTTCCTCTGTTGCTGGAAGAAGAGAATGCTAATTTGCTAACACATGGGCCACGGGTTTAACTTGGTGATTTTTAGTTCTTCTTTGATGACATCCCTTCTCTTGGCTCTCAGGGCCAGGACATTGAAAGTGAGATTTAACAAACAAGACTCACAGGAGAAAGTAGGTGGGTTGATTAATTTTCATCTAGTTTCCTCCTAATTAAAGTTAGATTTAGGAATAATAATGGTGCTGTTAGGAATGTGGTTTTAGGGGGTATTTAACTTTGCATTGGGATTGCACTGCACCTGATTTTTAATTTCTAGCTTAGTATCAAGCAGTTGGCATTCAGGTGCGGTTCTGAGATGACCAGGAACCACACTGAGCCTCTCCTGAAGGGCATCATTACTAATGTGAAACAAGCTGGGTGCGAGCCTGCGGGAGGAACGAGTCTGTCAGAGTGGAGTCGTTAACTGAACAGAGGCAGCTACCTCTAATGCCGAACAGGAGGCTGCTTGGACTCTAGGAAAGTGACTTTTAGTGATGTGCAAACCTTCCCCAAATAGATCTTTGCGTGGCCAATGTTACTTAGAAATCAAATGATTCCTGTGGTAACTGAGCTGGAAGCAGCAGCAGTGACGTGTTAGGGGACGTCAACGTGAGAGACCCAGGTTTACATTTTCCTGCTGGCAGTCTATCTGCATTTCCTCATAAAGCCCCCCGTTTTGGCACCTAAGTGAGGATACAAATACTTGAAGGGGTTCTGAGATGTGTGGTAATGAGCTCAATGGGTGCCGTTGTGGTGGTGGCTGCTTTTGTGGCTGTGGGGACGATCGAGGACAGCTGGGGAGCAGTGGCGTGCCTTCATGTCCCTGACCTTTGGGAGTGGTGGTGGACTGAGGGCAGGGCGGAAGGCTTTGAAGCTGGGGGGCGAGGCGTGGCCGTTGGTCTGGTAGGTACTTCAGGGCCTTCACTACGGCCCTGTGCTAGTGGTTGGATCAGGTCTGTGCTGTGAAAAAGGAGCTAGGACATGTGTCGGAGGTTGGAAAGGGGAACACGGATCCTCTTGCATGGCTGAGATCCAGTGAGGGTCAGGGAGAAGCAGACGGCAGGAGGGACACTGGGGCAGGAAGGGGTGGAAGGCAGATGGGGAAGAGCTGAATCAGGAAGTGTTGGGGAGAGAGGGATGAATGACCAACGAGTTAAAGGTTTCTTGTGTCCATAGGTGAGTGGATTATTTTTTTGGCACAAGAGGATGGGACCCAGGGACACTTAACCACGGAGCCACATCCCCAGCCCTTTTTTGTAGAGACACAGTCTCACTGAGTTGCTTAGGGCCATGCTGAATTGCTGAGGCTGACATTCAATTCGTGATCCTCCTGCCTTAGCCTCCTGAGCCACTGGGATTACAGGTGTGCGCCACCACATCCGGCTAGGTGAGTGAATTATGACTTTCAAGTGGATACAGGGATGATGGGGGAAAAGGAACAAGTTGGTATTGGATTGAAAAGGAGACAGAATCTTTCCTAGGAAGCCTTTAATTGAAGCCCAAATCATTCCATGTTGTTTAAGTAACAATGGGTCTTTATTAAGCATTATTCTGACAGCTCCAATTAGGTGATAAATTTTGTGAAATGATTCTGGTGCATTGGTGCAATGCATTTGGAAAGATGAATTTAATACTGAGTTAGCTCGCATGGGACAGTTGAAGTGTAAGGAATATGTATGCACAGCATTTAAAAAAAATTTCTTGAAGGTTATAAACCACAATTCAATATATTTAGGTTTTTCCAATAAGTTTGCAGACAACCTGCAAAGTCATTTTTTTTTTTTAAGGCCATGGGTAGAAAATGAACATCATAAATTTAGGTGATGTCTCTCTGACTTGTTGAATATTTTCCATTTAAGTCACCCCAAGGCTCTATTCGTATTAGAAAGAAAGTAGTAGTTTTCTAATGTGGAAATACCATCTTACCACTGGGCAGAGTGTTTTTGATTCTGAAGAAAACAGATTAAAATAATGTTAAGTCTTTTAACATTTTCTGGGTTGGCACTTGTCACTTCTAAAAATTTTCCATTCTGAAGAACAGAGTTAAGTGGGAAGTGACCTTGGGAGTGAGGTGGGTCACAAGGGGACAGCAATTCAAGAGGAAGAGGAGTAGGGGTGAAGACTGCCCCCTGGAAGCGGGCAGTGGACTGCAGTGCAGCCACCAGAGGATCTTGCAGGCCCCCTGCTGCCCTGGAGGGGAGCAGGTCCAGGAGTCCCCGCGTGGAGGTGGAGTGCTGCGTCGCTGCTGTTCTTCTCAAGCGGGATTCCAGCCTCTCTGTTGGGATTCATGGGAGCAGCCCCCCTGGGGCTGGTCAGGTGCTCCAGCTGCACTGACGCAGTGAGCCGGCGATTTCTGGCTGCTCTAAAGAGTTGGGAACGAGCCCTGGTCCAGGCTGCTGGGGATCTGAGATCTGCAGTGATCTGGTGATGCGGTTGTCCCTCAGGGGCCTGAAGTGCTGCTGACCAGGTGGTCAGCTGCAACTTGTCTTCATGTTTGGTGGGTCAGGGTGGCAGTCCTGTCCTCCTTACTTGGCTTTCTGAAAATCAAGTAGGTTTGGATTAAAGCCTTCTGAAAGGTCTGGGTGCATTTGGACTTCTTTATCCGAAGAGAAGTTCTGTGGACTTCAGGGTATGCAGCACGCGCTGTTGAAAGCATATTGTGGGTGTTTTTCCTCCTATTTTCACTGGCCGTGAGGTGACATAGCACTTGGAGGATGATTGTCTAAGTAGAGGTGTAGGGGTGCCCATTCTCCTCGGTAATGAAGCTAAGAAGCCCCCTGACTGAGGACAGAAGAGCGAGCCTCTGCCATGGTGTATTCTTGCCAGTGCTTTTCCTAAGTCAGTTGCCACCAGGGCCAGTTGCCTTGCAAACCTCAGGGATCCTTAGGGACCTTAGGATTTACTTTGGTGACATTTGTCTCTGTTTCCTCAAATTAAACTGTAGTAAAAGGAGAAGTGAATTTGATTAATTTATGAAGCCAAGAATGATTATTGGACAGTGGTTTTATTAAGCCAGAAAAAGGGACATTATATTTTCATTTTGGAACTTAAGAGAAAGGGAAAATGATTTGACTTGAAAGCAAAGGAAGATGTTTCTAGTTTTTGTTTCTTTTTTGGGGGTACTGGGGATTGAACCCAGAGGTGCTTTACCACAGAGCCACATCTCCAGCCCTTATTTTCAGTTTTGAGACAGGTTCTCTCTAAGTTGCTTAGGGCCTCACTGAGTTGCTAAGGCTGACCTTGACATTGCAATCCTCCTGCCTCAGCCTCCCTAGCTGCTGGGATTATGGGTGTGGGCCACCAAGCTGGGCTTAGCTAATTCTTGACCTGTGGGTGTCTGCATGGACATTAAGAAGCTCTCTGCTGGAGGACATGCCTTGTCCTTCCATAGTGGCTTGGGCTCTTTGTTCTCAGGACCTCTCAAGCTTTTCCTGCCATTGCCCTGACCTTTGTGGCAAATATTCCTCAAACTCTGTACTATGGGATCCCACATCAGTTCTCTACAAAATCCATGGTCAGAAAGTTCTAGAATGGATGGTGAGATGGTTCCACTACATCATGAATGTACTATATGCTTCCAAGATGTATGCTACAATAGTTAAAATGCTAATTTTATGTGTATTTTACAGTAATAAAACAAAGTCTGGGAAGCTTCCTATTACACTGGCCTCCTGGAGACTTTATAATGCATTTCAGTAGATGAAAGAAGCTGAGGAGTCTTAACTTTGCTTGACTCGGTGTTCTCAATGTGGTTAATAGACTTTTAACAAATGCACAACTGCCTATTAATGTCCAGCTAATTGATCTCTGGGGCACAGGTTGAGATTGCTTATTTAATGTGCCTGTCCTGTATCACAGGGCAGGGACAGGACCACTTTGGTATTCCTGGATAGGAGGTCAGCACATGCTTTCAGTTAAATGGGTGTTGAATGAGATACTTGGGTCACTGTGATAATGTGTAGGAGCACTTGGGTGGACTTGTGCATCCTACCACGGTTACAGGTGACCTTCGGCCAGCTGCTTGGACTTGAGCTTTGGTTTCTCCATCTGTTAAGTGGAAGTGAAAGCCTCCACGAAGTCATTGTGGGGATTAAACACTTGGTGGGTTTTTGGTACTTGCCATAGAAGGTACCAGATTAAGTGGTGGTTTCCTTCTCTTCCCATAACAGCATAAAATAGTTACAGATGAAGTGAAGCCGGGGATTTAGGAGGTGATGATGTCCAGCCTTGGGCATCAGGGAAGATTTTGTGGTCATGTGAGGGAAGGGATTGAGGGAATTTGGACACGTAGAGGTAAAGTTAAAGCATGGCTATTGAAGAGCGAGAACAAGGAGGACAGACGGACGGAGGCAGACGGACGGAGGCAGACGGACGGAGGCAGACGGACGGAGGCAATGTACACAGACGGGGGATTGAAGTCCCAGGTGCTCTACCGTGGAGCTCTATCCCCAGCTCTTTTTATTATTTTTATTTTGAGACAGGTTTCCCTAAGTTACTGAAGCTGACCTTGAATTTGTAATCTACCTCAGCCTCCCAAACCACTGTGTGTGCCTCCACACCTGGTGAGTTACATGCACTCTTAAGAAAAATACCATGCTCATTTCCACATTTTATCCTTTTCATATGCTCTTTCTCCCTGACTTCTGAGGTAGAAATTTGTAGTTTTTTTTTTTTTTTTTTAATGACACATGTATCTATAAAGATTAGACTAGTGACTTGAGAGGCTGAGGCAGGAGGATCACAAATTCAAGACCAGGCTCAGCGACTTAGCAAGACCCTGTCTCAAAGTTTAAAAAATAAACAAACAAACAAACAAAAAAGATAAAGGGCTGGGGATGTGGCCGAGTGGTTAGGCACTCCTGGGTTCAATCCCTAGTCCAAAAAGAAAAAGACTATTTTGCCTTATTTTCCTTTCTCTTTACTATTTCCTTCTCCTATTCTATTCTTAAAAAGGGTGGACCTTACCTTTCCTACCTCCAGTTTTGGCATTTTGATGATGTATTGCGTCTTCTGTCCAGGATGTTCTGGTTCTGTTTTGATGAGCAGTTAAGCTAACGGGCCATGTGCTCCTGTAGGGCAAGAGTCTCCATCGGGTTCACTGTCCTGGGTGCTGGGCATCATGCTCAGCATGGTAGGCATGGCATGGGTGGCTGTGAATGCCCGAATGGGTGCAGAGACAACAGGGCTGTTCCACGTGCCTGGGCCAGAGGCTCGTGACTTCTCACGAGCATGTGGAGGCCACCTGTGCAGTCCTTGCCCCAGGCCTGGCAGGTGATCTGAGGGACCAGCAGAGTCATGCTTCACAGTGGGGCCAGCAGTCCAGGCTTCCACCGCGATGGAAAATCTGAGAAACGGCAGGTTTAGAAGCAAGAGCCAGCCATAGGTGACTGTCCCTGGACCAGGACAGTGTGTGGTCTTGGGGCGAGCATCTGAGGGAGAAGAGGTGACCAGGTGGATGGGAGCGTCTTTTAACCGTGTGTCCTTGTGTTAGGCTGGTGAGACATACACTCGTGTCTTTATGGTACTTGCTGCTCAGTTCATTAATCATTTATGTACAGAGCAGCGTGCTGGGCATCAGGATACAAAGATCTGAGGGTGGATTGGTGCTTTGGGAAATTTTCAGTTGACAGGGAAAGAAAAGACCAGTCTGGGCCGTCCTGTAAGGCTCACATCAACCCCCACCTCCAGAAAGGCATCCCCACCCCAGTGAAAACACTCCTATGGAAATTTTTATGTGCAGTTGGAAACCTAAATTTTGTTTGTCTGACATTCTTTAGTAATTGCTCTCATCTGGGGTGTTAATCCTGCTTCCCCTGCAGTTTGAACGCTTGAGGTCAGGGACCATGCCTCATTCATGGCACGATAAGCAAATGACCGATGCTCATGGAATCATCCCGGGTGACCTGGAGTTTCTCACCATCAGTACATAGAAGCTACATAGAGAGATCTGCAGGCTGATCCTTGCAACACTGAGGAAGCGTGCCTTATACCTCAAAAAGCAGTGCAGTTGGAGACGAGTTTATGTGGTGTTCCTGTTAATCTCACTAGGACCTGGACCATATATATTAATGATGTTTCAGAAACAAAGCTTTGTTTGTTTTTAGACCAAATGCTTGTCGATGATGCCAGTTTGGTTCAGCAATTTCATTATGGTCTTCAGTTGGGTTTTCTTCCTTATCTCTTTACCATTGCTCTAAAATTCTGAACGTCTGCTGGTCACAACACCAAGTGATGCTCTTTTCTACTTGATGATCTGGATTTTTCCATCCTGAAAGACAACCCCTTCTTCCTCTCCCTTCTACTTCTCCCTTCCCTCTTCCTTTCCTGGTTTTCACTTCTAACCCATGTCTGGTTTATCCCTTTTTTAGTTGAAGAGACATTTGCCAGTGTAGCGTCGAGAGTTTGAAAGCATTTTCATCCTGTTGTCCCCAGAGTCGCCGAGCATACTGTGTCCGACAGTGTTCTGTTGATCTTAGCAGCTCCTCTCTGGGAGGGTGAGATTGTACAGGCCCAAGAAAGTTGGGTTAAACTTGGGTCCTGCTGTGTTGGGTGGTCAAAAACGAACCAAGAAACCAAGAACTGATTCTGAAAATTAATAAAAGAAAGCCTTGTTCTTTGTACTCACTCTAAACCATTGCCACTGGCATTTTATTTGTAAATATAGAAACATTCGTTTCACAGTGTATTCTCATCCCTGATGGTGGCCCCGTTACAGGACTTTGTTTATTTACTGCTCGTGACCCTTGTTTGCTTTCCAGGTATCCAAGAAACCATAGCATTTAAACTTGCTTAAGATGAAACTAAATGCTATGTTGGATGGCATGCTAAATGATGAGATTCTGATATTTACAGCTTGGGAATCATTTTTTAAAACTGTGGCCTACTCAGCACAGTATTGTGGATAGAAAGAACCATGTGAACGTTTTGAAAATCACATGGAAGCAGATTAAGTTGTGGTTGTCTGTGTTCTTGATTATGACTTCTGACTTCCCGCAACCAGCGAGATCACTTTGTAGCCCTCTCTTCTAACGATAACCCCAAAGACTCCAGTGACTTTTTAGATTTTTTGTTACCTTTCACACTGTAAAGACACCCTTACTTCCACCATTAGCAAAATTTTTGAACAGAGAAAAAGTAACACGGCCCAGAGTTGATAAGGAATTTAACTACAACTGAAGCATTTTACTAGTACATCAAATAGGAGTTTCTTTCAGTTCATTGGCCAACATGATCGTTTCAGTGGAAAATGACTCTAAGAATGCTATTTGAATGGAATCACAAGAATATAATTTGTTAGTATCTTTTCATATAAATATATACATGAATATTTCAAATGGAGAAGTTATCAGTGAAGCCCTTGCGGACAGACTGGTTTTACAACTTTCAGTAATTTTTCACATTCATCCTTTCACTCACACATAGAAGCAGATACACTTGCTTGTGAGTCTTTCTAATGTGAACAAAGCCCAGGTGCTGGTGACAGATGAAAAGAAGGTCACGTCTGGGCAGAAACGTGTAAAACAATAAAGTAAGACAAACTACTAAAGCAGCTAACCTGGTTCAGATAGGTCTGTTGGTCCCAAACCCACTTCCTTCCCACTACAGATGGCAAATCCTTGTTCATTTGCGTGACACATTTATTTACTTATGTTTGGTGCTGGGAATTGAACCTAGGGCCATTCAACCACTGAACCACATCCCCAGCCCTTTTTTGTATATTTTTTAGAGACAAGGTCTCACTGAGTTGTTTAGGGCCTCACTAGGTTACTGAGGCTGGCTCTGAACTTGTGATCCTCCTGCCTAAGCCTCCTGAGCCACTGAGATTACGCCGTGCACCACTGCACCCAGCTGTGTGATAAATATTTGCTGAACACCTGTGATATACCAGAATTTTTTTTTTATGCTGTCCAATATGGCAGCCTGTAGTACCTGTGCATATTTAAATTTAAATGCATTAAAACAAAGAGCTGTTTAATCAGCTTCTTTTTTTTGGTGCTGTGACCAAAAGACCTGACAGAATCCATTTTAGAGGAGGAAAAGTTTATTTGGGGCTCACAGTTTCAGAGGTCTCAGTCCATAGATGGCCAACTCCCTTCCTCAGGGCTTGAGGTAAGGTAGCACCTGGTGGTATGAGTCGGGGAGGAAAGGAGCTCAGGACATGATGATCAGAACCAGCTCTGCTCCCAGGGCCTATAAACCCCAATGACACGTCCCCGGGGATCCCCTCCAGCCATACCCTACCTGCCCACAATCACCACCCATCTGGTCCCCATCAGGGGATTCATGCACTGATTAGGTCAAGGCTCTTGTAACTGAATCATGTCACCTCTGAACCCCTTGCATGGTCTCATACATGAGCTTCTGGGGGACACCACATCTAAACCATTACAGCCCCACCCTGGCACTCACCACACCTCAGGTGCTCAGTAGCCCCATGTGGCTGGAGGCCCCACTGGCTGCACAGCATGCCCACCACCTGAGGGGCTGCAGCCACCATGCTTGGGGATGAAGCTTCTAGGCTTACTGGAGCTTATTTCCAGTTGGAGACGATGGGAAACATCTTCAGCGTGTTGCATGGGGTGAGTGTTCAGGACCCAGTTACTTAGGGAAGGGGATATTGTTTTAAAGACTGTTATCAGAACATGCTCAGTGATGGACTCCACTGGATCTCTGTAAAGGATGAACATCTGGGGATGTGGAATGTGACCCAGAAGTCCTGGGCTCCTTTTGGAGACTGACGTAGGCAGAGACCCCAGGAGCTGCTGTGGATGGTTGGAGTGTGACGGTGCTGGAGCTGTTTGTGGAGGAAGTCCTTGTCTTTCAGAGATGCACACTAAAGGCACATGCAGAGTAAGTGATATGTTCTGGACATCACTTGATAGTCTTGGGAGAGGACAAAGTGTGGGTACAGAGGAAGCAGACTTGGCTGGTCTTAGTGTTAGATGAGGGCGTGGACCCTGGGAGTGCATTGTACAGTTCTCTCTGTGTATCTGACAATTCCCCTTAAAGTATCTTAGGAGCCTGGTGAGATTAGTCCTGATGCTACAGACTGTAGCAGTGAGGCTCTGGGTTTGGGTGGAATGTCTCTTGCCAAGAACTCAAAGGATTTGTAGGCTCTGCCCGCAAAGCTGGGTCTTATCTAATATGCCAACTCCAGTCAATTGGTAGGGACCACCTGGAATGTTCTTTTTGAGAATGTTCTCTTTTTGGAAATGAGTCAAAGATCAGATAGAGATGTCTGCGTGGAGGTTGGAGGGGGGCTCTGCCAAGCTATTTGTCATCCCTGAAGCATGCCATGTTCCTCCGAGGACAGCTGAAGGATAATAGGGTTCCACAGGTGTCATGGAGGGAGGGCTGCTCTCTGTTTATCACTTGGTGGCCTCCTCTTATAGCAGTGGTGACACCAAGGGGCATTGTCTGAATGTTGTTAATCCATCTTGTCTTAAAAGGTTGGGGGACTGTGTTTGAATGGGTGTTCTGTAGCTTCCTCTGTGGAGGGGAGGTGTGTGTTTTATTGGTATATTATAAGTATACATAATAGTGGAATTCACAGTATATATTTGCACTTGCACATAACATAATTTGAGGGATTTTATTGTCCACTGCCTGCCTTTTCCTTGCCATTCTCCTTCCCCACTCCAATTCCCATCCTCTATTGGTTTGGGGAGGAGGGATTTGGAAATAGGTTACCCAGCTAACTCTTTGCATGGATCATTTGTGCAGCAGGCATCTGTAGCTTTGTACAGTATGTTAATGTAGAATAATCAAGACAGCATAATTGCACAGTTTTCCCAACAAAACTTTATTGGTCTTTGTTAGTAAGCACCCCACCAAATCTCCCCCATGAATAACCCCAGCCTCTATCCTCTGGGTGCTTAGAAAGGTAAAACAAAGATAGTTAGGGGGTACAATGACCAAAAACTATTTTAGATTGAACTGACGTGGTGTCGTTTGGATCTGGAATGTTCTCCAAAGGACCATGTTGAAGGCTTGGTGCTCAGCTCAAGTGCTGTTGGAGGTGGATGACCTACTGGGAGGTGAGGTTACTGGGCTGTGCCCTCCAAGGAAACTGGGAGAGGCTGGTCTCTCTCTTTGCTGCCTGGCTACCCCTAGGTGAGCATCTTTCTCTGCCATGCGTGCTCACCATGATGGTTGCCTCACCTCAGGCTCAGGGCAACGGGGCCACTGATTATGCACTGGAACCTCCAAAACTGTGATCCAGAATAGAGAGACCTTTTTCCTTCAGTTGATTATCTCAGGTATTTGGCACGGTAATGCAAAGCTGACAGACAAAAGACATAAATAATTTGAACTTAAAAAGCACATTTTGAGCCGGGCATGGTGACACACCTGCAATCCCAGTGGGAGGCTGAGGCAGGAGGATCGCAAGTTCAAAGCCAGCCTCAGCAAAAACGAGGCACTAAGCAACTCAGTGAGACCCTATCTCTAAATAAAATACAAAATAGGGCTGTGGATGTGGCTCAGTGGTCGAGCGCCCCTGAGTTTAATACCTAGTACCAAAAAAAAAAAGGCACATTTCAACTTAATGATCATTAGCCAGAAGTTGCTAATTATAGGGTGCTCCTGACTCACATAATACTTGCATTTTACAAAGAAAAATTGTCGAGTAGTAGAGTTTTGGTAGGAAATGAAATTACAAGTTGTTGGAAAGTGCACAAATAGCTGTTTCTGAACTCTGGAAACGTTCATGAAGCACGTGGGGCACTGCTGTCTGTCGTCGCCATCTCTGGTGATCTGAGGAATGACAACGTGGATGTTGTTAAAATTTTTTACATTTAAGTAAGGAATATTACCAGGTGCCCGTGTTACAGAGTGGAAAGTCTCAAAGGTAATCGCCCCAGACTTCACTCTTTCAGGTGGGTGTGGTTTGGTATCTTATTATTTGATGTGTATCAAAGTCCCTTTGCCATTTCAAAATCCTGTAATCCTTCAAAGATCATTTTTAAGAATCCTTACATTTTTTTCTTTCTACTAAAATTGGGAAAAGGAGAGTGGGAAGGAAAGGAACAGCGTTTGATGTCTGTTCTGTGAACTCACTGGTGCTTGGGTGTGTAAGTGCTGGATACTGACTTTCTGGAGCAGACAAGTAGCTTCCTTCAGTGGGCTGAGGGGATGTTCCAGTCAGTGGTTCTCCACATTTTATTCTAGAAAATTTCTGAGGTTTCCAAAGAGCTATTATTTATGTGGATTTTGTCCATCAGTGTTTTTGTCATATTAGAAATTAAACCCGGAACTTTTAGCATCCATTTATTCATTTAAGATAAATACATTGCATGATGACATAGTGCAATTTTGAGAATGGCATTTTTGTACATTTTTTTCAAATTCCTGATGCTTGGCTTCATAGAATAAAACTGGATTCTCATGCTTGCTTTTGCCATGACCTGTTGAGGTTTATTGTACATCACTTTATTGTTTAATATAGTTATTTGCTCAAAGTCCTTGAAGAGAACAGCCTTACCTCCATTTGTGCTGGGAAGAGAAGACTCCTGGACCCCTGGTGAACTCTAGACATCCTCAGAGCCCAGATTGAGAATGTGGCTCTAAAATATCAATTGTTGCCTTTTAAACCTTTAAGGCACTCGATTTGACAAAAAATTGCCACCCCTAAAAGCTCCATGCTTAATATACCAAAAGAACATAACAAACTGAATCCACTCAAAGTGTTTCCTGGTAGCGTGGGATAGAATTCGAAATACCCGTTTTATTTGCTTATCTAATATATAGGGAGTTGTATTGCCCAGTGAGTCAAGGGTGGTTTTAAATTAGAGGAAGAGGGACACTATGCAGCAGAGAAGCAGCATCTCCATGGGACAGCATTAGGCCAGTTGCAAAGAACATGTGCCCAGCCTTTCATGGTCCAAGTGCCTCCACGGAGAGTCACTGCTTCCCGGGAGCCTAATCTGGCCGCTACAGATGTGCAGCTGCTAAGCAGTCTTAGGCTGTGCTTGTGACAGGGGCTTGGTGTCTTTTTCTGCATCTGCCACCTGAGTAGAGAGAGGAGATGGTCAGGCATGCTCCATGCCCCTCATGCAATGACAAATCCAGGACATTGGTCAGTGTGATTGTTGTTTACTTGTCACTGAATTCACATCCAGGTTGAGTGACGGTAGGCACTGGCCTCATCTTTCAGCTTTTAACGTTGAGTTGAAGTGCATAACCTCTCCATCAAAGCTCTTCACCGGTTGCTGATTTGGGGAATCCATAGTGACCTCTAAACTACCTTTAATTCCATACCTGACTCCTCCTTTTCTCATCCCCACACAGAATATGCGAGGCCACCTTCCCATCAGTAGGGTTTCTCACAGGTGGGTGTCCCCAGCACACGCCAGGTTGTAGATTGGCTCCAGGCCTCCCCATGCACCTGGGAGCTACTGATGTGGACGTGAGCTGGCCCTCCTGCCTGCCCCTGTTGTGATTTATTCTGCCGATGCTGACATTTCTTCAGGTTAAATGCCAGCACACATGGTGCCTGTTTATAAAGTGCTGCTCACCTGGGGAAGCTGTTCTCTAAGAACACCTGAGTGAGCAGAGGTTGGAGAATTGGTCTTTGCTTTGGAAAACCAAATGTGAAAGAGGGAGCTGGAAAGCACCCTATCTTTCGGGTAGCTCTCTAGTGTTTTGGTTTTATCCCCAACACTTGGTCCACAGTCAGGAGGTCCAGCATGTAGACTGACATATAACTGTGGGAGCCTGTCCCTGTGCATGCGGATGGATGCAGAGGAGGTGAGCTGAGGGACAGGCCTGTCTCTGGTACCCACCTGGCCATCCAGGTTACTCGCTGAGACTGAAACCTGGTTCTACCTCTGGCAGGATCAGAAATGTAGTTCTATTAGTGCCCCGGAGAGAAGGAGATGACTGTTTCAGAAGAGGGAGGAGTAACATCAGGATACTGCCTGGGTGACTGATGCTGAGCTGGACTTGAGCAGGGACCAGCTGCAGATTTGGGGGCCACAGTGTCAATCACACAGTGAGTCCAGGCTCAGGGGTCACAGTGTGAACAAGACAGTCTAGGGTGGGCTTCAGGGGAGGCAGGTGCAGGAATAAGACAGTCCATAAAGGAGAGAGTGCCCAGATGGGGACCAGCACCATGCAGGGCTGACGGCAGGAAGCTGTGGCAATGTCCAGGTACATGCCGGCCATAGCCGAAGGGTGCTTAGTGACCTGGGAATCAAGGATCCCTGTAACTCCCTACGTTTTTGACAGAGACTATCATTAGTTATGTTCATAAATTCAGTCCAGTTCTGGCTGCGGCTCCTGAAAGTGATCTTGTGTATCTTTGTTTTCGATTTTGTTTCTCTTGCTTTCCATGATTAACTGTTTGAGCCAGCGTTTTCACTGCTGTGACCAAAAGGCCTGACAAGAACAAGGAAAAGTTCATTTTGGGGCTCACAGTTTCAGAGATTTACGTCCACAGACAGCCAGCTCCATTCCTCCAAGCCCAAGGTGAGGCAGAGTGCGGTGGAGGAAAGTGGCTCAGGACATGGCATCAGGAAGCAGAGAGACTTTTCCACTCAATAAGGACAAATATACACCCTAAAGGCACAGCCCCAGGGACCCATCTCCTCCAGCCACACCCTACCTGCCTACAGTTACCACTCAGTTAATTCCTATCAGGGAATTAATTCACTGATCAGTTTAAAACTCTCACAACCCCATCATTTTGAAACTGGAATTTTGAGATGGAACTCAGTTCACCGCTTGTGCTGGCAGGGTCGTCTGCACGAGCTGCAGGCCCCTGCAGCTGAGCAGGGTTGCAGCCCTTTATGGTGAGCCATGGCCCCAGTGTGCAGCAGACCCCAGCAGCCCACTGGCAGTTACTTTTTCTTTTGGGGTTCTTGTCTCATGATTTCAAAGAATGAAATCCACAGACTAGGATGAACAAGTATAAGAGTAGGATTTATTGAAGCATAGAAATAGGAACAAAACTCTTGCAATGCAAGAAGGGACCCCATGGCAGGTTTTCTGTGTCTGAGTGTGCTAGTCTAGGCATTTATATAGCATCTCTATTTGTCCAAACTTAGGCTAATTAGGATTTGGAAACTTACACTATTGCTCAACCATTGGGTTCCGACTATTTATTCTCTGCCCAAAGGTCAGGAAGCGGGAGGTTGAGGTCCTGAGATGGGGCTGGAGTGCTGCCTAGAGTGGCTTCTGCAGCAGGCCTTGGTACCGTGCCCAGGCCGGGCTGCGGGGGTTGTTGGTGGTGGCAGGTCAGAGCCTTGCCTCTCAGGGCCTCAGGACAGCCACGTCTGCACAGAGGGCTCCCTGTGGCCACAGGCGATGCTTGCTGCCTGTGCTCCCATCCACTGGGGCTGCTCCACTTCTCAACAGGGCCCAGCAGGCCTGCTGTGAGGCTTGGTAGCCAGGGAGCTGTGTCCATTTTTTTTTTTGATACTGGGGATTGAACTCAGGGGCACTCGACCACTGAGCCACATCCCCAGCCCTGTTTTGTGTTTTATGTAGAGACAGGGTCTCACTGAGTTGCTTAGCGCCTCCCTGTTGCTGAGGCTGGCTATGAACTCGCGATCCTCCTGTCTCAGCCTCCCTAAGTGCAGGGATTACAGGCGTGCGCCACCGCGCCTGGCTGAGCCGTGTCAATTTCACCTCTAAACTTTCTTACATTGTCTCACACGTGAGCTTTTGGGGGCCACCTCATGCTTAAACCATAACACTCTCCAAAGGTAGTGCCCTCTACCCCCAAATTCACTGCAACTCTGTCTAGCTCCTGCCCATATCCTATGTACCTGTTATATTTAAAATCATGAAATTATCCTGTGCAGAAATGTATTTCACACAATTATTTCAGTGGTAATGACTTCAGATTTCATGGTATTCATTTGCTTTATTTTTTATTCCTAGAATGGCGTGCACGTGAGCAGGCAGAACAGAGTGGTGAACGGGATGTCCTGGGAGTGGATGGAAATCAGTAATGTTTTAGGAAGGAAACTTATTTTCTGGGGAAGAGTCTCAAGTCTCATTAACAGATTCATGGGCAAATTCCTGCTGAACGAGTGCAGATGAAACTTCTTCAAATGGATCAAAACTGCTTTTCTTTTGGCTTGCTTCATTTGAATACTATAGACACAGATTTCTGAAATATAATTTTTTGGAGACTCAAAAATTGGGCCCTGACTTTTTTGGCACGGAGTAAATGATGCACTGCCTATCCCTCCGTACACTGTTGTATATATTTCAAACATTTCTTTCATTTACTAAAAGTTCAGAATAAAAGCTACGTGAGCGTGATCTTCATGGCCCTACCAGGAGGTCCACTGTGAGATCCCACGGAGCGATCACAGGTGTGTTTCAGGGGCTGGTCCTATTAGGCCAGAGGAACCTGGGAAGTTAGCTGCTTAGGAGTGACTGCGCCTTCTGATCTGGGACACAGGGTCACCTTGCTAGCTTCCCCCTGCTTCTCTGATATGATTGTCGATGATCTTTTCTCTCTCTCTTTCTTTCCTTCCTTCCTTCCTTCCTTCCTTCCTTCCTTCCTTCCTTCCTTCCTTCCTTCCTTCCTTCCTTCTTTTTTTGGCACTAGGGATTGAACCCAGGGGTGCTTAACCACTGAGCCACATCCCCAGCCCTTTTTTGTATTGTATTTAGAGATAGGGTTTTGCTACATTGCTGAGGCTGGCTTTGAACTTGCAATCCTCCTGCCTCAGCCTCTTGAGCCACTGGGATTACAGGTGTGCGCCAGCACGCCCAACTGTCGAAGGTCTTTTGGAAGTAATACTAGGTGGAGCAGGAGTGACAGAGGCTTTCTGCATGAACATGGTTGGAGCAGAAAGATGTGCCAGTGAAGCATCCCGTGTCTGATGCCCATGGAGTGTTTGCGCGTGGGATGGTCCTTCTGAAGTCTGCGATTTGCTGCTGTTCAAAATGAAATTTAGGCTGAATTCTCTCAGGGCTGGAACATGGATTTTTAAGTTATTAGAATTTTTTTTTTTTTTAGTGCAAAACCATAGTAGGTGGAATTAACACTCCAGTTTAAATGCATGAACATACACAACAAACTTAACTGTTGAAAAGCAGGTAAATTCTAGTATGTATTTTATTTGCTAGACATGTCACATCATTGAGTCATGTAATGAGGATTTAAGAAAGCAAAACAGTTCTCTGGAATTCCTGAATTTTCTGTTGTTTTCTTTCTTTCTTTCTTTTTTTTTTGGCACTAGGGATTGAACCCAGGAGTGCTTAACCACTGAGCCACATCCCCAGCCCTTTTTTGTATTTTATTTAGAGATAAGGTCTTGTCACGTTGCTGAGGCTAGCAATAGCACTTGCAGTTCTCCCTAGAAATTGCATAGGGGTTCTGGAGGTTGCATAGAGCTCAGAGCATTTGCTGCCTCACAATTCAGCTCAGAGATGAGATGGGGAAAACAGCAGCGTGTTCTGGTGCTAAGGTTTCAGGTTTAGTCTGTACAGAGGATGTAACAAGGAAATCAGCAGTTAGAGCTGGCTTGGCATTAAATTCCACAAGACAAAGCTAAATGTTTTTGTTTGGGTTTGAACAATAATATGCTAAAAAATAATGAAGCAACAAATCAGCTAGCAAACAGAACCAACCTCTCTGCTGCAGATTGGCTCTTGACGCTTGGCGTTCTGAGATGGTCCAGAAGAGGCTGCAACCAGAGCCTTGTAATTTGATTTTGAAAGCTGTGCTTGGTTGCATATTTGATGAAAGCCACTGCAGATATCTGCGGGGCGTTCCTGGTGAGTCCCTGCTGGCAGCTGCAGGAGTCTGTCCTTTTGGAGATTTCCAGGGGTTGACTCTCCATGTGGGAAGTAGGAAGAGAAGCAGTTATTCCAATCAGCGGGCAGGCCCCAGAGTGACAGGTGAACTCTGAGAGTTTCCCACCTTCCAATGATTTCAGCAGTCTTCCCATCAAACAGTAGCAGCCATAGAGGGACAGGGACTGTCCAGCAGCTGTCTCCAGTGAGGGCTGTTCTGCTGAGTCATGCCTCCGGGATGATGGTGAGGAGAACATTTTAATTGCAATAACTTTTGGACTTGATGAGTGTGGTAGCCTGGTCGTTCTTGCCACGTAGGGCAGAGAGGTCAGCAGCACAGCGGGGGAGGCAGGGGTAGTGCTCTGTAAATGTGGGCGTCAGTGGAGGTCCTCAGTTTAGAGGACGCTTTAAAGAAAGTCGGCTTGCAAGGAGCCCAGAGGTGAAAGCTGTAGGTTCTCAGAATAAGCTTTCCATCCCTAAAAACAAAAACCCAAATAGCAACAACTGCTTTGCCTGGCTGCATTGCCGCCTGAGCGGAAGCGGGTTTGCTAGGATACAGCTCTCTGGAAAGCAGAGATGCTGGGGACCCGGCCTGTGACTGTGGCTGACAGGGTGTCTTGGGAAGGCTCTTTCTCTCCCAGGACTCGGCGGAAGTGCTCAGCCTCTGCGTGGAGCCTGCGTGGGCTGTCAGGTCTGGCCAGCTGCAGGGTAGAGGTGGACAGTAGTCTCCCCCTGTGCCGGTGGTGTCCTTCTGGGACTCCTGGGCATCTGTCCCTAAGCGTGGTTAGTAGCGGAGCTTGAAGAACTGACTTGGTCTTCTCTGTGTGTGGCAAGGGGCTGCTCTAGGAGATTTGTAGTTTTGAAGCCATGTTTTTTGAGTCAGTTATTTGATGGTTACTAACTTTGATGTTATGTCTTTTCTTGTACTTCTGCCTATTAAAAATAGAGCCTGTTATTCCTTAAGAGACATGCTATCAAGCTGAGAGATTCCTGAGCCTCCTGCTCTTCTGCAGTATCTTGTCTCTGGTCTTTGAGAGGAACACCCAAGCTCCCTGAGGATGGAGGTGATGTCTATCCCATCATACGATGAGTATAGTTTGGATGAAAAAGAAAATCTGAGGGGGAACTGAAGGGTTTCAGGATTTGCCTGTCTGTTTTGCCGGGTTGGGGACCAGCAGGGAGAGCAGAGCTGGCTGCTGTCCGTCCTGTCTGCTTCAGATGGGAAGTGCTCTGCTTTGGCTGGAAACCTGCTGGTCCCAAGCAGTCTTGCCTTCTGATATTTTAGGATGATGATTTAAATGTGCTAGTAACGTTTTGCTCCTTGCTCCCCACGGGGTACCTGCAATGTGAAACAATGTAGTTATCGGTCCTCTGTTTGGGGGATTTTTTTTCCTATTTAATCTACCAAAGAGAACAAAGTTGATTAAATGTCTCCCTTGAGACATTTTATTTGGTGATTTTTCCCCATCTTTGGGTCTTCCAGAATCAGAATAGGGAGCTTGGAACGCTTAGGATACATCAGGGTGGTTTCTCTTTTGATAGTGACAGAATGAGATGGCTGTCTGCATACAATATTAAGTGGTTATTAAATCTTAGTTAGTGTGAACATGTATTCATCATTTTCTAAATGTCATCTTATCAAATGCTAATTTATTTTTCCCCCAGATGCCAAAAGATCATTTTGTTTTTGTCTTGACTGATGATATGAATGGGCTGCTATGTGTAATTGCCTTTTTACTAGGTGAAATATAGTTTTAATTTCTTGCTGTACTTCACAAAAAGTATGACCAGAGTTTTCTATTTTCAAATACATAATGTACTGAAAATATTTTAAGCGAAAAACGGTGAGGTAGATTCACTTGGAGCTCCAGAGATAATTGTACCATTTGTACTTAAACAGGGTTTTGTCGTATAGATAATTCATACACTAACAGCAGGATGTGCTGTTTGGAAATTCTCAGAATGCGTGCCACTGATACTCCTACCTTTTATGAACTACTAGATGCCACACGCAACTTTAGGTTTTGACAGTCCTCTGAAGCTGGCTGTTGACCATTGACCTAGCGATAGTTGGACCCTTTTCTTCCCTTATTTTATCTTCGAGCGCTTGCTGTGTGAATGCGTTACTCCAGCTACTGGAGTTTGGTGTGAACAAAGTAGACATTGTCCTTCTATCTGCAAGCTTGTCCTGGAGGATGGAGGGACTCTATCAGTAAAAGACAACTGCAGAGAGGGGACTGTTTTGAAGGAAGTAGCTGTCATACTGGGAGTGAGAGCAGCTTGGAATTGGGTAAGAAGCAGGGAGTTGCAGGTTGATCCAGTTATTTTCTGTGGCTGTGCTGTTTGGATTGAGTCAGGAGTGATGAAAAGGAGCCAGCCTCAGAAAGATCTAGGCTGCCCAGAAGCATCTCTCAGGCAGCACAAGCCTGGTGTGTCTGAGGGCGTGCTGAGAGAGGACAGGGTGTAGGGTAGTGGGGGACGGAGGCGGGGCTTGGAACAGCTCTGATGTCACAGCACACAGCAGTTGCTGTCACCAGGCAGAGCCAGGGGTCTGGTAGCACCATGCTATCAGAAGACCCATGAACGCATCATCAAATGCTTGGCGTTGAACAACAGAATAACTTTGTAGTTTCTAAGTGCACATATTCACTTCATGCTCCTAACAAGCCTTCTTAAAAGCGTCTTTATAACAAACGTTCATTACAGTGTTTGTAAGGACACAGGAAGGAAATTCAGAAACAAAAGAGGTTGTTATCTGACGGATGTAGCCGAGCTTTTCCAGATGTGCGGAGCGGGGTGTGTGTGACTTCCGGCTGGAGACGTTCTGTGGAGCTGGAGGAAGGTAGAGTTGGTGCCACTATGGGACCTGCCAGAGCAGAAGTGGCTCTGGAAAGCAGAACGTGTGCAGCTGTAGGTTCATATGTGGGTGTAGGAGTCGTGTAGGCACGAGCAGGGCACCAGTGGGTTTCCATCTGTGTTCTAAGTATTTTTATTCTGGAGTTTCCAGAAGGGATATTATTGATGATGGTGGAGAGGAGAGGGAGGCTGGATGGGGGCTTTGCTTGAGTGTGGATCTTGCCATAGAGATGAGGTTGCTTTAAGATATTCAGCTTTAAAATGTCAGCGACAGTGTGAACGTTGGCACATGGTCCTTGCCAAATGGGTGGTACAGTGGGCTTCTGGAGGGGGAGACATGCTCGTTTTACACCCTGTCACCACACATCTGGGACTCGCTGAGCCTGTCCCATCCATGAGCACCCCAGAGTCGGTAGTCTCGCCTGGACCAGGATGCCAGTGATTCTTTCCAAATCACTTCCTGATACTTCCCCCCATGTGTCAGAACCCCTCCCAGCTCATAGGGAGCCTGCCTGTTCAAATTTCAGCAATTCACCACTTGGACCTTCAAAAAATTATCATGTATCTGGGGACAAATAAGAACCTCTGAGATGCCTCTGCAGCTGACGGCTCAGAACCCGCTCTCAGCTGACTCTAACTCAGCTGTGTTGAGAGGCTGCTGTGGATTCCTCTGCAGTGGCCTCGGGGCTTCAGAGTTTTGCATCACACAATGAGTGACATAGTGCTTTTGCTTCCCTAACAGGCCAAAGATTATGAAACTGCAAACACACTTGTTTTTTTGCCGGAATATCAATGCTTTTCTGCAAAGGTCTCTCTGCTTGGTTCCCAAGAGGCTCAGAGCTCTTGTTGTTCGTGTGGACTTTGTGTTTTCTGGACTTTGTCCTGCTTGCCTTCACATCAGTGTCTGCTGAGTAGCAATTTGACTCAGCTGTGCCCTTAAAGACAGGCCACCTTTGAGAAGAGGGTGGCAATTAATCAATGGCCTGCCTTGAATGGTCTCCCTTCTTACTGCTGTTATTTGGGCACAATCACAGTTTAATTCTTTCTACCAGGGAGATTTTTTTCCCCTACTTCACTGAATTCTTAATGTGTGGTCATAAAAGGTGGGTTTGGATTCTTCCACTCGACTTTGAGTTTGCTTGCTCTTGGTAGGTGAAACTCTGTTTGCTTCCCAGGCATAGGTCTAGGCAGATTTCTTCCTGTCATTAACTAGTTTTCATCAAGTAAACAATGTGCAAATGGGTTGCCACCTGTGAGAAGCATTATTTAAGAGGTCGGAGGTGGGATCAGAGAAAATTAGTGTCATCTTGTTCGCAGACCAATGTCTGCCGAAGAGCTGATAGTGCGAAAACTGTTAGGCTTCATCCTAAATACCTATTCTGCTTGGATTTTTTAAAGAGGAAAGCCGTTTCTCCAATGAAGAGAACAGCCTCATAAGGGTAGGAGACACAGTAGAATTCTTTTATTGGGGGGGTTAAAAAAAAAAAGAGATCTTTTTGGAAATTTGCCAGATTTTCCTTTGTCTAGGGAGGGATGGTTCTGGGAAAACTAAAGTCTTGTCAGCTGGCTTTCTCTAAGTACTCCCTGCATGTATGCAGTGGAGACCTAAGAACTGCTGGAGTCGCTCAGTCATGCTTGTGACCAGGGGCCCCCAGGAGGTCCCTGAGGTTCTGCTTGGTGGAAGAGTCAACTTGGAATCAGAATTCCCTACTTCTGGAACAGTTGTTGGCAGTATGTGGTGCCACAGCCCAGAATGCTGGGTGGATTCAGTCCTGGTGAGGTCCCCCAGTGCATTTGAGTACTTGGGATGTCAAAGTGAGAAGCCTTCTCTGAGCCCTGATCATCATGCACCAGGGTCACCATATTTTCCATTTAATGCTCAGAATAACTCTGTTACAGGGAATGTTATTGTTACTATTACTGAAGTGTTATTGATCTGCATGTTCAGATGAGGAAAGGCTCAGGAAGTTGATTTGAAAGCAGGTAGCTTGATACGGATGTTGGAGATGAAAACAAGCTACTCTCATTTAGCAACTTTTACCTCCAGACAGAAACAGCTCTGGAAAGTAATGGAAGCTTCAGCCTGGTTTTTGTGTGTCTTATTTGATGGCTAACTGCTTCTATTGGGATTTGGAACTGAAGACAATTGGTTTGAGTCCCAGAACTGTTGTTTTTTAGTTGTGTGCCTTGACCAGTAATCTCTCTGAAACTTAGTGTTTTCTGTTGCTATAATTGAGTATCAGACTGGATAAATTATAAAGCAAAGAGGTTTATTTAGCTCATGGCTCAGGAAGTCCAAGAGCGTGGTGTTAGCATCTGGTGAGGGTCTTCCTGCTGGTTCATGGTGTGGTGGAGGCTATTGCATGGTGTTACAGTTTGGATCTGAAATGTCCCCTGAAGGGCTTGTGATTGGAAGGCATGATCCCAGTGCAGCAAGGTCCAGAAGTTGGGGTTTTAGGCATTGGTGAGGGGTCTGACCCCATCAGTGGATTAATCCATTTGTTGGGTGAATCCATCCGTAGCTGAATGGACTACTGGGTGTGGCTGTAGACAGGTGGGGTGCGGCTGGAGGAGGTAGCTCACAGGGTGTGTGGCTTTGTACTCTGTCCCTGCCCCCTCCTTTCACGCTCTCTGCTTCCTGGTTGCCAGGAGTTGAGCAGCTTTCCAGGGCCACAGTGATCTGCTTTCCCTCAGGCCCATAGCAATGGAGTCAGCTGTGCATGGATTGGCGCCTCTGAAACCATGAACTGAGATCCACCTTTCCTCCTCTAAGTTGCGCCTGTGAGATCTGCTGGTCACCAGGACAAAAAGCTGACTGACACTTGTGGTGAGGCAGGGCCAGCCGTCCAGAGAGACCTTGCTTTCTCTCCCTGCACAGTGCACAAATGGACCGCCCACCCCTCGAGGGCAGGGCCTTCACAAACTGTCACCCCCAACAGGCCCACCTTGTAAAGCTTCAGCGTGGGTGTTGGTGGGGACATCAGACCACAGGAAAACCGTCATTTCCTCATTCGTAAGCTGGGGACATGGTAGAACAGAACCACCTCACTGGCTGGTGGCGAGGATCACAGGAGACCTGTGCGTGGTGCTCGTGAGAGCGCCTGCAGTGGCCAGTGCGCTGTGGTTGTGACTGGTTGTGATACTGCTATGGGGACCTCTTCAAGAAGATGCACTGACCACAGGCTGAGGAGGGCTGTTGGCAATAGCAGCCCAGTCAGGTGACGGACTTTCCCTGTGGGGTGCCTGGCCTTCTCCCCGAGTGCTCCATATCCCACGTGGGTGTTCTGGGGCAGACGTGACACACCCCGTCAGTGCCCATCTGCACCTGTGCCTGGGCGGCTCTTGGCTGCTCCGTGGGCGTTGAAACCAGGACAGAAGCATTACAAGCGTTTGACCTTTATGATGAAAGATGAGCATAGCTGATTTTAGGTAATTTTAAAAAGATGGTTTCAAGGACACCTGAGTATTTAACATTATAAAAAAATTGAAATATTTCTCCTCTTTCAAAACAGCTTAGTATTTAAACAGAAGGTATTTAATGAGGTTGAAAAGTGGTGCATTTGTAATAAATCAGTTCTCCTTAGTGTGTTCAGTTTTAATCTGCCCTCAGATTAGCATTAAAGAAGTAGTTGAAGAGCCGTTCTGTTCACATTAATGTCAACCTGGCTGGCAGCCTCCTCCACGATCTGGTTTCTGGTTTTGTTCTGTAGCATCATCCTTGTTCAAAGTCTCACTGACCAAATTTTTTTGCTTGGCTCTCACACCCCACGGGGGCCTCAGCTGACCTCCCTGCTGTTGGAGGTCCACTGCTGCCGTCCCCACCAGACCTTCCCTGCTGACTCTCACCAGAGTAGCAGTTGTCAGTTTAGCCATCTGTTTTCCCTGAGACCTAACCTGAGGTTTGCCAGTCTCATCTTCTTTCTTATATCCTGCCTGCTTTTCCAAATAGCAGTCAGCAGTGTGCGGTGACTATAGTTTAATTGGCATAAAATATTCTGGACTAATTTCTAGATGGTGCTCTTTGACTCTGATGCTATAAGTACTCCAGCAATGACCTGGGATCAGGATGAAGTAGAATTTGTTGAGTATTTTGGTAACTAGAGAGGAAAAGATGATCCATGAGATAGGCTACGTGTTTGGAAAAACAAGTTATGGGTTTATGTGGATTGATCAGTGAAGGCTAAAAGTCACTGTACTGAGGTTTTCTGTTTCCAGTATTTTAAGATGTTTCTTCTCCAGACTTGAAGTGTATTCTCACAAGGCAACCTTTGCAATAGCAAAGTGTTACTTTTGTTAACAAGGTACAGCTTCCCAATAAATCAGGTACTTTTGCATAGCACTTGAATATGCAAATTCTGTAATACTCATAATCAGAAAGGCCTTCCTGTTTATTTGAAAAATGTCATGTCTCATTTGTGTTACATTTTATGGGTATATTATGTACCACAGAATCTCTACAAATCACAATCTATGTAGTGTCCCCTTAGGCACCACAATGAAATGTTGTAGTTCTTGAATTCAAGTATATTTAGAAATAATTTGTCCTCTTTATATTTCTTACAATGTCTCTTAAAGTAGCAAAAATGGTTGTTTTGGAACTTGCTGTTGTAGCTGCCAGTCTTCTGAAGTGTTTTCAGTTTTTTAAAATTTTATTTTAATCTCCTTTGGTAGGACCTTAGAACTCTTCCTTATTACTTTTTCTTTCCATATTTTATTGGTGCATTATAGTTTTATGTAATGGTGGGATTCATTGTTATGTATTCATGCATGCACACAGTGTAGCTATATCATGTGGCCATCACCGTTCCCCTGTATGTCTCCTTTCCCTTCCCTCCTCCCTTCCCTGGTCCCTTGCCTCTACTCTACTGATCTCCCTTCAGTTTTCTCGAGGTCCCCACTCCCTACCCGAAACACCTTTTTGTTCCTTTTTCCTCTCTGGCTCCCGCATATGAGAGAAAACATATGGCCCTTGACTTTTGATTTTGGCTTATTTCACTTAACATAATGGTCTCAAGTTCCATCCATTTTTCTACAAATAGCACAATTTCATTCTTCTTTATGGCTGAATAAAACTCTATTGTGTGTATATGCCACATTTTCTTTATCCATTTATCCACTGATGGACACTCAGGCTGGTTCCATAGTTTGGTGGTTGTGCACTGTGCTGAGCAGGCATGCATGGATTGCTGTGGTATCAACTGTAAGTAAGAATTGCTTTAATTCCTTGGGCAAACACTGAGGAGTGGTGCAGCTGGTGGTGCGGTGGTTCCATGCCTGGTCTTTCGAGGAGCCTCTGTACTGATTTCCACGGTCCCACCAACAGTGTGAAAGTGTCTCTTTTCCTCCACATGGTCTCCAGCACTTACTGTTTGTTAACTTGATGGCCACCCTTCTGAAGGGAGTGAGATGAAATCTGTGTCATTTTGATTCACATTTCCCTATTTGCTAATGGTATGAACCATTTTTCATGTATTTGTTGGCCATTTGTATTTCTTCTTTTGTGGAGTATTTCATTTGCCTATTTATTGATCGGGGTTTTTTAAATCACTTTTTTAAGTTTTTAAAATATATTCAGGATATTAATCCTCTGCCCAGAGATCATCCAGCAAAGATTTTTTTCCCATTAGGTAGATTATCTTCTCATAGTTTAATTATTTCCTTTGCTGTGCAAAAGTTTTTAAATTTGATGCCCCTGCCGTTGAACTCTTGGCATTGATTTCTGAGCCTTAGGCATTGATTTCTGAGTCTCAGAAAGTTGTTGCTTGTGCCTGAATGCTGGAGAGTGGGCCCTGTGTTCTTCCAGGGAGGTGCATAGTTTCTGGACTAATTTTGAGGTCTTTGATCCATTTTGAGTTAACTTTTGTGCAGGGTGAGAGAAAAGAACCTAGTCTCATTCTTTGACGTAACTCATAAACGATTTTTTTCAGTGTTTTGTTTGTACCTATATACTTACTCATGCTTACATGTATGTATGTGGACCTATCATATATTTGAGAATTGGTTGAGTTGTAATTTTTTTGGCAGTGATAATAGAACCATTACTGTGAACTCTCTTAGGATATGGCACATTTTTTGATGCCTGAGTCATATCTTACATATAATTTTGAGTGGCGTTTGGATTCCAAGCAGAGTGCTCCGCTGATGAAGACAGCCCCCACTAGAACAGGACAGAGTTTCTTACAGTAATGCATGACCTTTATTACTTCTATTGGCTTTCCTGAATTTGTGATGAACCATCAGTACTTTCTGGGCCTTAGAAACTATGTTGTTGTTTTTATAAGTACAAATCTTTAACACCACAGGTGTTAACTTTTTGCTTGGGGTCATAGAAAAAATATTGACCCTGTGTTTGGTATAGTTAGTTGGCAGCGAATCTCATTTGCTTTCATTGCTGTGGGTCTGAGAAGACATTCTTAAAGTTTGTGTGAAAGCACAGTAGAAGCCTCAGGATAACATGGTATATCAGGTAAACTGTGGATCTGAAACAGACTGGAAATAGACACATGTATTAGATGTTTCATTATGGAGAAGGAAATATCTTGATATTTACTGAGATTCCCAGTGCTTTTGCAAATAGAATAACAAGATCCTTTAGTAAATAATAAGAGCTCTGAGTGTATGTGACGTTGCCCTTCAAAGTTGCCTCCTTATCGACCTCAGGAAGCATGGATCCTGGCTTTTCTGACAAGTTCACTTTTCTCTCTTGCTAGGGACCTCTTTGGCTGGGTCCTTCTAGATGGGCTTCTACATAGTGAAGTCAGCTGTCTCATGGAATTGCAATATGATTTTAGGATATAATGTGACTTAGCAAATTTGATCTTTGAATTCTTTAATAATTATTAAAGTTTTGATATTTAAAGTAATGCTACAGAATGTAAACTAGGAAAGCTGGTGCTAAATTGAGAACATGTGAGAATCATATGAATATGTTATTACATCTGAACTTCACAATGATTTCACATACTACACATGTGTGTACATGTATATGTGTATATACTCACACTATTACGGCTTGCTGTTTTCATTTAACTACATATATGCTGTGTCTAAGAATGATCCACATCCATCTTAGATGTGGATCAAGAGCTATAGATAGTTGTTTTCACAGACATATAATATTCTATTTAAAAAATATGTAGCGGCTAAGCAACTCAGTGAGACCCTGTCTCTACATAAAACACAAAATAGGGCTGGGGATGTGGCTCAGTGGTCAAGTGCCCCTGAGTTCAATCCCTGGTACCAAAAAAAAAAAAAAATACCAAAAAAAAAAAACAAAATAAAAAATATGTAGCGGGGCTGGGGATATGGCGCAGTGGTAGCGTGCTCACCTAGCACGCGTGAGGCACTAGGTTCGATCCTCAGCACCACATAAAAATAAAATAAAGATATTCTTTCCACCTACAACTAAAAAAATAAATATTTAAAATAAAAAAATAAAAAATATGTAGCAATTTACATAAATTCCTGTTGATAATCATTAGGTGTTTCTTTTAAAAGCATGGCTGCTGTGGAGACTCTTGTATATGTCTTCTGATGCATGTATTTATGAATTTCTCTAGATTTTTTACCTAGAAGGGAAATTACTGATTTGTCAGGTATTGATGTGATATTCACAAGATAATGACCAATTGTCTTCCACAATTTTCAAAGAAAGATAAGATGCTTAAATATGGAGAAAATTGTCTTCCAGGATAACCTGCATGGATTATAGTACAAGACAACGGCAAGTTGTTATCCAACGTACGAGCTTACCAACAGTGTGAGAGTTCTGCTTAGAAAATTCCCTCTTGTTGTACTTGATATTGTCAGGCATGAACTTTTGCCCATATGGATGTAAAGGAAAAGCTCATTGTTTTGATGAGTGTTTCTCCAATTCCTAATGATCTCAAATATAGTTTCATGTGATTATTGGCTATGGACCATCCTTCAGGAAATGCTTCTATTTGTCTATTCTGTTGCCATTTTTAAATTTTTTTTTTAATGTTCTAGATACCACTTCTGTGTCAGTGACATGGATCAAGAGCATCTGTTTCCTCTAGCCTTTGGCTGTCTTTTCTACTCTTTTTGGGATCCTTTGATGCACAGACATTCTTATAATAGGATAATTTAAAAATATAATTCTTTCTTTTTTTAAAAAATATTTATTTTTTAATTGTAGGTGGACAGAATATCTTTATTTTATTTTTATGTGGTGCTGAGGATCGAACCCAGTGCCTCACGCATGCTAGGCGAGCACGCTACCACTGCGCCACAACCCCAGCCCCAAAATGTAATTCTTATAGTAGGAGAATTTGCCATTTTTCTTGGTGGTTTACAGCTTTCATGTGTTTGAGTTAGGAGAGTCTTTCCTCTGAGGTCCTAGAGATAAGTATTTGTAAAATTTTCTTTTAAAAATCTCAAAGTTTAACTTTCAAACATTACGTTCTTAATACACCAAGAACTTCTACTTATGGATGCCATATGATGTGGGATAGATACATGAGATCACTTTTACTCCTGGTACTACCTATGGAATGGGCCGTCCCTGCCCAGCGCCACCTGTGCTGTGTGTGCGTCAGTGCCCCAGTCTCCTCCCTTGCCTATCCCTGTGGCAGCGTCCTCCTGCCTCACTCATACCTGCTGCTGGCAGTGTGCTATCTTTCAGGGAAGTCCTTGCTCTTCGGGAGTGTCCTTATTAGCAAACCGTGTCCTGTTACTGGTGTCCGAGAAAAGAAATAAGACTGGGGTTTCTATGTCGCTTTGATTCATCTTCAGAAATATTTCAGCAATCACGAGGCATCCTTTCTGAGCTCACTGGACACAGATTTATTAACACTGCTATCTGCCGATAAAGCAAAATCACATTGTGTCGAACTCGGTCTTTCTCATTATACAGGCAAGATTGGAGATTTAGCAAGAAATTCAGAAGCTAGGATTAGAGTCTACCTGTGATTTCCCCAGGGATTTCTTTACATTAGGAGATTAATAATACTCTCAGAAGTCCTTGAGCTAGTCCTTCAGCAAGGGGAGGGGGAGGAAGTAGAGGAAGAGAGCCACCACTTACTAGCACCTGTGCATACCAACGACCGGTGGGTGCCACCCTGTGTTAGTACTTCCAGCATCTCTGGGACAGGATTCCTCTCCTCCTCTAGTGGCTGTCTGATCTGTATCTAGAACACACATTCTTCCACCCACACCAGTTGCCCTTGCCTTGTCTGCTGAAGATGGTGCTCCGGGGCTCACCATCTACAGGAAAGACCAGGGTGGCTCTTCAGAGTGCCCGAGGAGGTTGAGGGCACCTCAGGTTGAAATCTGAGGATCCCTGGTCACAGCCACCAATTCCCATTGTCTTGGCAGAGTTCTGTGCTGGGACGGAATTCTGCCTGATTGACCAAGAAAAAGCAGAGAGGGTCAGCATGCTCTTTGTGAGCCCAGAGGACAGAGCAAGGTGACAAAGTGACACTGGCTTTCTGACCAAATCTCAGGCCTTATCATCTGATAAGGCTGGGACTCAGGGTGTTGGTGAAGGCCCAGCTGACTGCGTCCTGTGCTTGTCGTCCAGGGTGGGCCACAGTGGAACATGAGGGCAGTTCAGGATCCCCAGTGCTGAAGCCTGGAGCAATGGTTTGCTGGAAGCTGTGCTTCGGTCCCCAGGAGAGCTAGGGTCTGGAGGGGCTGGCTGGGGAAAGGAGGGGCTGCAGGCCTCATGAGAGAGGGCGATGGAGAAGGCCAGGCAGCCTGGCCCTGGCGCAGAGCTCTTCTCTGTCCTCCCTTCCTTTTAGCTCTGGACCTTCATCTGTATTTCACATTTTTCCTGGATTTCGGTTCTTGATTTCTCTCTGGATTGCTGCCTCTGCTCCTGACCCTCCGGCCTCTTCATTTCTAATGCACAACTTGGCTCTGTGTCCCTCCAAGACCAACCTAACTTTTGGATCTTACAGTGCAGCTCCTCTTTATTGCTTTGTCTTTCTTGGATAATAATAATTATGATGATAAAAATATTAATATGCCAAAGTTAATTATATAAAACATACTAACAAGATAACTGTCAACTTACAAAATATTTGTTACGTATGCTTAATTATATAATTATAATGTATTGACAAATAATAACCCTGACCTTCTAGGCAGAGTCTACAGGCATTCTAGGCACTCTGATACATCTTCCTACAACCCTTCCCATGCCCAGGAGAGAAGCGACGGTTCCCATTTTCAAGCACAGGCAGGTTGAGCCCTTTTCTCAGGGTGGAGCCTTGGGTAGAGGTGGCATCTATGAACTGAGGCTGTGGGAGGCTCTGCAGCATCGGAGGGGCTCAGAACTGTCAGAACTGTCCGGGGGCGTTGGATGAGACGTGTTTGATGCTGCGGCAAAGCTGGAGACAGCTGGGACCTGCACATCCAGTTGGCTCTGTAGATTTAAAGTGATGGGAAGGATCCCAACAAGCCAACTCACTAGCCTCAGTGTTCCTACAGAAAGCACACTGTACAATGCCTGCCAAATGTAGAGACAGACCTAAAAGTTGTGCTGTGTGGATGGGAAGAAATCGGTGCTGTGTGCCCAGGGGTCACAGACTGGATGGGATAATTTTGATAGAAAGAGAAGGATTAGTGGTGATATTATGGTCTGAATATGAAGTGTCCCCTTAAAACATTATGTGAGGGGCTGAGATTGTAGCTCAGCGGTAGAGCGCTTGCCTCGCATGCGTGAGGCCCTGGGTTCGATCCTCAGCACCACATACAAACCAATAAAATAAAGACATTGTGTCCATCTATTTAAAAAAAAAATTATGTGAGACAATGCAAGAATGTTCAGAGGTGAAATGATTAGATCGTGAGAGCCATAATCCACTAAGTGGATTAATCCAGTTGAATGGATCAACTGGGTGGTAAATGTAGAGAGGTAAAATGTGGTAAGAAGTAGCTCACTGTGGTGTGCCTCTGGGGGTGCCTCTGGTACCTCCTTAGCTCTCTCTGTTTCCTGGCTATCGTGTGAGCTCAGCTGTTTTCCTTGGCATGACCTTTCACCATGATGTTGTGCCTTACCTCAGGCCCAGAGCCATGGAGTCAGCTGACCGTAGACTGAACCTCTGAAACTGTGAGCCAAAATAACCTTTTCATCCTCTGTTGTTCTTGTCAAGTCTTGGGGTCACGGTGATGACAAGCTGACAAACACAAGTGACATGATTTTATTGAAACCTGTAACAGCTGATTTGTTAGGTGGTGGCTAATCCAGAAGGAGGAGCCAGAATCTGCAGTGCCAGAGCTCACACGTATTCAATTGAATTGCAGTCTGGTTGTGGGTGCCACAGTGTGGCACAGCACACTTGTTCTCACGTTTCTTTTTAAATTCTTGAAAATATGGTGCTTCCCAAAGGATGCGTATTATATATGTGGATCGTGTGGCTTAACCATGAAGTGTAGTTTCCGTGGCTCCCTCCTGGTCCCCTCCACATCCAGGAAACATCACCACCTTGCTCGTATTTTTTTTCTTCTCTTGCTTTATTTTTATCACAGGCATCAGGAAACATGTTCTTAAGCAATATATTTTTAGATTTGCTTGCTTTTGAACTTCATAAAAATGATGTCACCAACTGTATATATTCTCCATTGGTATTTCTAAGGTAGATCCATTGCTGTGGCTGTAGACAATTCATTTTCACAACTGTCCAGTCAGCTGCTCTTCCACTGTGTGGGCATATACAGTTTTTAAAGACCCTGTTTTTCTGTTTGGGGGGATTGTATCCAGCTGGGTGTATTTGTGGGACCCAGAAAGCAGGCAAGGAAGACTTGAAAGGTAACCAGGGCCAGACATGTAGGCATTGTAGACCAGCATAGAGTGCAGATGTTATTCTGAATCCCATGAAGCTCCATTAGGAGGTTCTAATTTGATGGATTGTACAGTGATTTTCCTCATCTTTTTCTTTTAGAATATCCCATTTATTTGGGGAAGCAGCCATGCAAACAGGTTACTCTGGTTTAATAACTGAAGTGAATAAAAACAGGGCGGATCAGCCAGACTGCCCGCTGTTGGCATCAGCAGGTCTGTGTGCTTCTCCAGCAAGATCCTGACCCAGGCTCCTCTGCATTCACCACCACCAGACGAGTTGGCTGTGCAGGAGTTAAAGTTAAATGAAGTCACACACTGCCACCAGTCTTTCAAGAGGTGCCATCCTGACTTCTTGCCTCTTCACACGCAGACCCTACTTTGCATTAATTTGTTAGTGGAATACCAGGACAAGCCACGCAGGAAGAATGTGGCGGAGGACGAGGGGTCTGAAGTGATGGGGAGGGGAGCCGGGCAGGAGTCCGATCAGGGTGTGGGGCTTGGGACTACACGTGCTCCTCCAGATGCACCAGTCAGGAGGCTATGGGCAACCTTGCTCCGCAGTTTAGGGAAGTGGGCAAGAAGCCACCGAGGACTTGGGGGACGAGCGTGTGTGAAATGTCCATGCAACATGCAGGTCGGGAGAAAGACTGTGCAGTAGCACAGGCGAGAGGGAGGCCTGTGCCCGCAGAGCTGAGTTGCTCTGAGACAGTGAAACGTCGCAGTGAGATGAGAACCAGGGATGGCTAGGTGACCTTTCTGTGACGTTCCAGAACATCGGCCCAGGGTGTGTCACAGCTTTTATTCCATCCAGAGACTTATCTTTGTCAGAATCCTAGTGACAAGCGGACATGGCTGGAGACAGGGGAGGACTTGTCTCTGAACCAGGGCCGCTGGTGCTGGGGAGCTTTCCCATAGCCTGCGTGGACCCCACAGCCGAAGGCAGCTTCACGTTGCGTATTAATGTCTGGGTGAATCGATGGTTGGAAATCCACCACCAGCTACTCCAGGAGGCAAGACTTGCAGTTACATCGATTGGGACTTAGGACGCATGGTCTGCATCTGTGGAAGCCTCTGCCCCCTGTGGCGTGCTGGGAGAACCTGTCCTGAGTCCGGTTTCCCCTGAGTGGGCAATGCTGAGGCTTAGGGTCCGTGCCTCCCTGGGAGGAGCCCACATTCCCACAAGACTCAGGGTGGCTGCCAGGAGGGATGTGGGTGAGGAAAGGCAGAGGCGCTGGCGGGGGTGAGGAGGGCTCTCCTGCCTGCTGGAGAGCCAGGCATCTAGCACGTCTCAGGAGCACCCAGGCTCCTGCCTTCTCTTGAGTTCTGAGATGGGAAGGTACTGGCTCTGCTGTACCCACTGGTCACCATGGACTTTTTCAGTTTTTCTCAAATTATGGACTACAATTTACAAGAAAAGAACTGCATCCCAGGATCCATAAATAACCTTCGTTAAAGCTTAGTTTAATCAAGAATGCATTGTTTTCAGAGACGTAATTTATTCTCTGTTAAATAATAGGTGTAGTTGTATGACTTGTAAGGTTCTTGGCAGAATAAATAGTCTGACAAACGATGCTTACGTACCCTGCTTTGATTTAAAAAAAAAAAAAAGACAGCGATGCACTTCAGCTAGTACTGAAGTGTCATTCAGAGAATGATGGTGGCCTTTCAAGTGATCCAGGAGGTCATGGCTTTGTGTTTGCACATTAATGTTTACCATAGGGTAATGCCTTGTTTTTTCTGGTATGATTAGTGTATTTGGAGTTTTTAAAATTTCTTGTTTTATCAACAGTGTGTCAAGCCTCATGGGGTCTCACGTGCTATCAGGTTCTTCTTGGCTGAGTTGGAGGATGTCCTCTCTGAGGAGGCCTCCGTGTAGAACTTCCTGAGCGGCCCTGCTGGACAGCTGCAGTTAGTGTGACGTCTATCATCACATTGATCCTGGCGTGATTTGCAGATGGACTGAGGGTGGGTTCTGGGCTCACACAGCAGAACCAGAGCTTGTTATTTTCCCTGAGCTCTGTGGATGCCCTCTTCCCAGCACCCTCACCTGTGGTCTTCAGTCTGCACCCCTGGATTCCAAGAAGGCTCTCGTATTCAGGGTTCCTGATGGGTGCTCATGTGCAGTGGAGATACAGCTATGTGGAAGACGAGAGTCCCCTTCGGATGTCCTCTTGGTCTGCTGGGACAGGAACTGAGGGTGTGGTTGTAGATTGAGCTTGACCAGGACTTTGACTCTTGGGGAGCTTTAGACTTTTAGAGGTGTAGACAAAGTGAATCCATGGCAAGTGAAAGCCATGTATGTACATTTTGGCTCTTTTTTTTTTCAGGGCGGGTACTGGGGGTTGAACGAGGGGGCACTAGACCACTGAACCACACCCCCAGCCCTATTCTGTGTTTTATGTAGAGACAGGGTCTCACTGAGTTGCTTAGCGCCTCACTGTTGCTGAGGCTGGCTTTGAACTCGCCATCCTCCTGCCTCAGCCTCCCCAGCTGCTGGGAGTACAGGCGTGTGCCACTGCGCCTGGCTTGGCTCCTCTTCTGTTGCTCCTGTGCATACGCCGTGGTTAGACTCCAGCACAGCCTTTGGATGGCTCGGCTGTGTCATCTGCAGCTGATCCCATTACTAGAGTGCCTGCTCCCCTCGCTGGTTGGAGGGGTTGTTTCCAGGGTTTCATTGACACAAATCTGTCTCTGGGTCTGAGGCCTTGATTGATGCAGCATTGGGGGTCTGAGGGATACAACTCAGGCCCTGGGGAATCTGCAGCCTGGGAACCAATGACTCCCTTGAGATCCGAATCCCTCTTATAGGTAAATACCACGTCCTGGTTTGTGAGATATGGGATCTTGTGCTGCAGGGATTTATAGTGGCAAAATGGGAAAATCATCCCTCTCCCTTTTCACACAGACACAGCTGTTACCTGGACACAGGTATCCCCTTCATGTGGACAGTGCATTTAAACAGTCTTTGCTACGAGCCTGGTGGTTACATCCGCCTCTTACATAACATGCTAGTTTACATGTAAAAAACACATACATTTTCCTGGGAAATGCTTAGGATAGTAATGAGGAGGCCTCCAGCTTCTGCTTGCCCAGACCGAATGAGAGTGTGGAGCCAGGTGCTAAAGCGGCTTGGTTTTTTTAGTTTTTTTTAGGTTAAAAACCTAAAGAGTTTCTACTTTAGGGGCAAGATGCTTAGATTTACAGTTGTGTTTTTTTGAACTTTGATTACCAAGCTTGGAAAATGGTTATTCTGTTCATTCTTTCTCATGCAATAGCAGCAACAGAGCAAGACCTGCTTGCATAACAGGCGCCATCACTGTGAAGAAAAGTACAGGCTGTCCTTGCCTACGTGTCCCCAGAAATCCCATCATCTTGATTTACTGTGGAAAACAGAGAAAAGTCTTTAAAAAATAATTACTCGCTTTTCCCTGTGGCTGTGAGTGTCACTGGAGCCTGCAGTAGGTTCTCAGCATCTGCATGTATTTGTGTCAACCGGCTGCAGAGCTAATAGGCTGCAGAGAGCCTCGCTCTGCTGGCTGCACCTCCTTGTGCTGCGGCATTTTGAGAAGGAGACTGAGGCTCAGAGTGGCTCTGTGGCTGGCACCCACGGGTGTACAGCGATCAGCTGTCTACCAGTTCCCCAAGTTGGAGGCAGAAGCGGTTGCAGCTTGGCTCCAGCCTGGCTCCTGCAGAGTTCCCAGTTGGATCAATGAGGCACTAAGTGCCCTGTCCTCCCCAGTTCAGATTAGAGTGGTAATAAAAACATAGGGATGGGAATGTCACATAGGCTTTTTAATCCTCAAATTGTTCTCTTGACAAAAAGCACATGCCAGAGTCCTACCATGTTCTGTGGCCCAAGAGACTGTGGGGATTAAGATCTTGAAGGCTTTCCCAGACTATGTCTAGTAGAGTAGGGATGGATCTTTTTTTTTTTTTTCAATTGCAGTTTGCTTTTTCATTGTTGCTGTCTTAACCCTCTCGGGCTCATCACCTTGTGCGTATCTCTAGCTGGGCCCCTCTTTTCTTGCTTGGATTTAACCTGCTCTTCCCCTTGCCCAGATCTCCACAACCATATGACTCAGCTGGTGGGATTAGCCATGTTTTCTGATTCGCAGGCTGTGAGCACCTAGTCCAAGACGGGAGACCTGACATCGCTGCCTCCTTGGGGGCTGCAGTTCTTGATGAAAGGAGGGAATAGCACAGGCCTGGTGTCGGGGATCGAGGGCATGTCGGCTGTGAAGACAGTTCCCCAGAGTGCTTTCCTGGCACCTGGTTATTAAATGAGGTCCAAAGTGAAGAAGAGGGAGGGGCTCCCTGCCTCAGGAAGGAGCAGAGACCATCTGCGAGGAGGGGCTGATGTGTGTCCCTGTGCTTAGCGTTGGTTTTTTGTGGCTGCTCATCTTCCTGTAATTACAGAAAGATGGTGCCTGCTGTGGCCAGGCATGGGTGCAGTCCATGAAGTGCCGTTCAGCATGCAGCGACCTGGGTCGGCGGCGCACCTCCGAGCACGCTGCAGCCTGGCTAAACCTCAGTAGTTGAGTAGATCGAGGATAAGAATTCCTGACCTAACTAGGATGAATGGGATGCAGTGTGTGAAGCTTTTAGTTCAATACCAGACGTCTGTTCACTCCACTTACCACGGTCCCTTAAGATGCGTTCTTAGGTGGCCTCATCTTAGGGAGGCTGGTGTGGCAGCATCGTTGTGTAGGCTTGTATTGACTACCTTTGATTTTAATAGGGTTTTTGTTTTGCCTCAAACAAAAAAACAAAAAGAAACATGCCTTGGCTTAAGTTGACTGTTGTAACCGTCCTCAAGTGTGCAGTTCAGTGGTGGTGACCGTATGTGTTGTCGGTGGATAGATCTAAAGAAACTTTTCTTGCACAAGTGAGACTTTGTACCCACAAAACACCAATTCCTCCTGTTCCTCCCCCAATCCATCCCTCAACCTTTGGAAGTCACCTTTCTATGTTGTTATATGATTTTGATTACTAGAGATACTCCGTATGAGTTGGAATCATACATTGTTTGGCCTTTCCTGACTGGCCTGTTTTGTGTGTCTCTTACATATTTAGTTTGTAATGTGTCCAGGGCTCATTCATGTTGCACCATGTAGCAGGATTTCCTTTTTAAGGGCTTCATAATATTCCATTGTGTGTGTGTGTGGGCGTGACACCAGCCTTCCTTTATCCATCTGTCACTGGACATGTGGTTGCTTCTACTTCTTGGCTATTATGAATAATGCAGTGAACACTTGTGAAAATATCTCTGCAACCCTGCTTTGAAATATTTGGATATACACTCCTGGTATAGGCGGAATGTGTCCCTCTGTAGATTCCTATGTTGAAAGCTGATCCCTGATGTGCTATTTGAAGGCAGGGCTTTGGGGGAAATGAGACCATGAGGTGGAGCTCTTGCAGATGGATTTGGTGCCCTTAAAAGATCAGGCCAGGGAGCCAGATCTTTTTCTGCCATATGAGGACATGGCAAGAAGGTGGCCATGAGTGGCCTGAAAGAGGCCCTCACCAGAACCCTGCCCTGCTGCACCTGAGCTTGGACAACCGCCTCCAGAACTGTGGGAAACAGACCTCTGTCCTTTATGAGCCATCCTGTCCATGGTTCCTTGCTACAGTCCTGAGGCAGCCGAGAAGGGAGGTTGCTGGATCACATAGCAGTTCTGCTTCTGATGTTGAGGGGTCTACTGCACCACGTCACACTCCCACCAGAGGGCGCCGGCGTGTTTCCCCACGGCCTCACCCACACTGGTTATTGCCCTGATGACTGCCGTCCTAGTCCACAGGAAGTGCACCTCCTTGAGGTTCTGATTTGCATTTCTCTTATGATTAGAGGAGCTGAGAATATTTTCATATGCTTATTGGCTGTTCTATATCTGCTTTAGAGAACGGTCTGTGCAAATTCCTTGCCCATTTAAAATGTTTTTTTTTTAAAAATGTTTTTGGTCGATGAGTTGTCTGTGTTCCTTAGATAGTCTAGCTGTTAACCCTTTTAGTACAAATATGATTTGCAGACATTTTCTCCTATTCTCTAAGCTGCTTTTCCACTCTGTTGATGTTCTCCTTGTTTTGCAGAGGAGTTTTTGGGTTTCATGTCGTCCTGCTTGTCTATTTTTTGCTTTTGTTGCCTTTGTTTTTGGTGTTACCTCCAAGGAAGTGTTGCAAGTCCAACACCCTGCACTTTTTTCCTGAGGGTTTCTTTCAGATATTTCCGTTGTGGGTCTTTAATCTGTTTTGTATTAATTTTTGTGTATGGCGTGAGGTGAGTACGGCTTCACTATTTGGTTTCTTCAGCCCCATTTGGTCAGAGCAGCCGTCCCTCCTGTTGAAAGCCACCTGGCCGTGTGGGAAGGGTCGTTTCTGGGCTCTCTTCCACTCCATGGGTCTCACTGTAATTCTACGTCAGCTTCACATCTTCTTGACTCCAGTTGCTTTGGTGTACGTTTTGAAATCCACAGTGTGAGGCTCCCAGTTTTCTTTTCTTCTGGCAAGATTTTTTGACTTATGTGGATTCCTTGAAAGTCCATATGAATTTTGTGACTTTTTGTTTGTTTCCACAAAGAATAGCACTGGGGATTTGCATTGAATCTTGACTGATAAAATCAGACGAAATGGCTCACTGGTCTTAACTAGAATGGGGGCTGTGGGCTGTTAGATGCTATTGCCACTATTGCCATGAGTGTGTTCAAATGGGGCCAATAGGGGGACACACAATCACGCTATAACATGCAGCTGGGGACAAGTGGTCTCTAGCTGAGTGATGAAAATGGTGTTTTAACTTGCAATTGGATGATGTGAACAGTGAGCACTGGTCCTTCTGGTGGACAAATACCAGTGTTAGGTCTTGAGTGACTAATGCAGACCTTTTGCAGAGGAAGAAGCAGGTAATAAAAGAAGATGATAGAGAAATAAGTAGGTGATAGGAGCTTTCTGGCTGCTGCTACTGCTCTTCCTTTCTAAATAAAACAAACATTTTTGGGTCAGGTCCCTACAGTGAGAATAGGTGGGTTTCTGCATTTGAATCCCTAATTAACTGTGGTGATCCCTTTCCAGATTGCTTTACAGAGTCAGTCGTCACCTGCAGTAAAGAGGACAGAACAGTTGCAGGTTCTGTTCAGGATGAGGTGACAAAGCTCAGGGGAGTCAGGTGACCTATGCAAGGCTTGGTGGCACACGGGGATAGAGCCGAGGCCTGACCCCACACTTCCCGTGGCCACGGCCTGTGTTCTCTCTGAACAGAGCTGCTCTAGACAGCTTTGAGTGCCTTTACTGGTGATTCCAGATTCTGTGAACTTTTCTGTACAGGAAGCCACACTTCAGCTACTTACCAGCCAGTTAATTAGCCTTTGGGCAGCCACTCTACCCGGGAGTTAAAAGATCATGGGAGACCTTAATCGCCTCAAAATTTGAGACAGGAGGAGGGCAGAGGGCATTTATTTCCAGCCAGTGAGTTTAGGACAGACACATATGAGTCTAAATATAACTCAAAGAGCCAGTTTTCTTGATTTTTATTTTACTCCATTTAAATGTGCTTCACATTAATCACTGAATAAATGCTCACCAGTGTGCATTACAGTAGCCTAGATAATGTATATAGTTCAATTATTTGGTGTTGCTGGGAATCTAAACATAATGATGCAGATGAGGCAGGCATGTCCACGACTCTTCCAGACCCAAAGTCCATGGGCAGGATGACACCTGTTAGGAGTGACTGAACGGTGCCTTCCTCTGCCTTTTAAAACATACTGTGAATGTTTTTGAGTGACTCCTACCGTGTCTCAGTAGTGATGATCACGGACTAACATGCATCTGAGGGGCGCTGGCTGCATCCCACCCCTGGGCCCTCACTGCCCTGGGCACGGAGCCCCGAGAAAGGATTTTGGTGGAAGAAGCTGCTGTGAATTGCAGATGGATTTGGATCACATTGTCAAGTAACTCACATTTCTTATTTTCCAGAAACTCTGGAAATGAGATGCACATTTTCTATTAGAGTCAGAGCTGTCTAGTCTGCAGAAAGAGGCACAAAAAAATTATAAAACGCTGTGAAATCGGAGACGTGAGGACTCTGCCCAGACCCAGGAGGAGTGTCGTTTCTGTCACCCTCGCGCTCGCCTCTAATGAAGAGATTGCTTTTCTCTTCAGTCAGACTCTCATGAATGCCACCCCATCTTAACTCTGCTTTTTTCCTCTAAACTTTGAGGGAGCAAAATGCTTTTGATGTCTTTGAGCGCTTGCCATCGGTAGGTGCACTTAAGAAGGAATTTAGCTTAGAAATCTCTTCCCTCTGCCTTTTCAAATATTTTCTTTGCAGAATTGCATTTAATTTCCTCTTTTGTTGACCTCGATGTCATTGCTGGCAGAGCTTGGGTACGACTTCGGAGCTTTTTGGCATGTGCCGATTCCCCTTTCTTGTGCAGGACACTGGAAGGGCTGGTGGGGAGGAACCTGGGTTTGACATCCAGAGAGGAATAGCAGCTTTGTAGGCACAGGGTCGAGACCACTAGTGAATTCATTGTGCCCAAGCCTGTTGCTGAAGCCTGCTTTGTGCCCTGTGGGAGAATGAGACACAGCCAACGGCGTGGGCAGTCCAGTCTTGGAGGAGACTGCAGGAGCCGGTCTGGGGCTGTGGGATGGGGCGGCAAGTCCAGCAGGGTATGTGGGCAGGGCCCAGAGTACTGGACAGGTAGACAGGCAGGCACTGAGGTTAAGCTTTGAGCAAATGCGTTACCTACCCCTATGCAGACCCACCCCAACGCTGACCCACTCCTGGCCTCTGTATGAGGCAGAGAGAGTGAGCAGGGCCCACTGGGCTGTTCCCCTGTGCCAACTGAGCCTGGTGGGGACAGCCGGACGCCTGAGGAGGTTTCAGCTGCTGGACTCCACACACCCCATTGTCTGCACCTGGCACACTCCTGGGTTGATGGTGGTTTCTCCTCACCTGCACGGAGTATGTTCGAAGACTCCAGTGCCTGCCTGAAACCACGGACAGTCCTGAACCCTACATGTACTCTGCCTGTAATAAAGCTTCATTGATGAATTAGGTACGGTAAGAGATTAACACCAATGAGTAATAATACAATGTGAGTTTGTAGCAGATGACCATCATAAAGTGGTCAGTGTCTCTGATTTTGCACCTTGGGGTCACTGTTAAGCAAAATTGGGGTTATTTGAACAGGAGCTTGTTGGTACCAAGACGGTCCCTGTGATAACTGAGGGGCTGCTAAATTTTTGACCAAGAGCAAGTGGCATCCAGGGTACACACTGTGGGCCCAGGGTAGGGGTGCAGCTGCTCCACGCAAGCAATTGAAAACTCGCAAAGTATTTGATATTTCCATTTAATATTTTCAGACCTCAGTTGACAGCAGGTAACTGAAACTACAGAAGGTTGGGGGCTGCAGTGACAGTGACCCAGCAGTAGTGAGAGGCACACCGGCTGAGTGCCACATCCTTAGGGGACTCTCTGGACCATTTTCCTCACTGGTAAGCAATTACTCAAGTGGTTAGGTTCAAGTATAATTCTTTTGTAATTTTCAAATATTTTGCTGTAAAAGTAGAACATGATCATTATATATATTTTGTAAGTTGTAAAATGCAGAAAAACCAGAAAAAAAGTGAATGTTAGTTCTTAAAATTAATTTTAAATGAGAGCTACATCATTGCCATCTGGGCACCTGGAAATATCCAGTGTGAGTTGGAAGCGTCGCCTCCGTTCTCTTCTGTGCCAGCAGGGGGCTTTGTGTGGGCGGTGGCTGGGGACACCAGGTGGGCAGGGGCTCTGGCCTGGTCGTGGCTCGGCCGTGGGTTCTGCCTCTTCCTCTGTGTCGATGTGGGGAAGGGACATGGCGGTCACGTAGAGGCCACGCGGTGAGTGGAGCAGTGGGCACTTGCCGAGGGTCCCGTGCTCCTGTCACCGAGTCATGACATCAGTGACCAGGCAGTAGCCATCCTCTGGGTGCCTTGATTTGACTCTGCCCTAGGTGTCCCGGTCCCGTGGCGCCTCTAGTCTGGCAGGTGGCTGGCTCCTGTGGTGCTGAGGGTTCCTGAAAGGAACAGCTACTTCCTGTCCAGCCTCCACACTGACCACTAAGGGCCACACGGGTTGTGCCTTTTCATCCAGGTGAACAGCAGGTGCCCCTGGCCGTGAGTGCAGGGCCCCGGGAGGCTGTTGAGCGCTCACAGTGAAGGAGCTCTGGTGGCCTTTGGGCATATTGAGCAGGTCTGTGGAGATCTGGGACACAGTGGCGGTGTGGAGCTGCCTCTCTGGGGGGACAGGCCTCAGGAGCAGCCACTTCCCTGCTTCCTGAGGACGCCGCAGCCTCCACGCTCATGGTAGGCCTTGAGCTTTCCAGTGGGTGGAAATGTTATGGGTGGGTCTCATGTTATGAGTTTCTCCACAAAATTCTAATAGCTCGATGAGAACAAAAGGGGTCTCTCAGTAGTTTAAGGTTTTCTCCCATGTTGTCTTTTAAAAATTTCTAGGTTTTGGTTTTTATAATTGTGTACCTGGAATCTCTTCGGGGATTGCACTTTGTTCTTCCTATATTGATAGTGATTTATTATGATTCATTCTTACCCCAATAATGTCCAGGTTGGCTGTGACATACATCAGGTTGCTGTATTCTTACATGTCCCACGTTATCTTTCCACATCTGTTCCAATTCTGTGTGGTATCACATCAACTTGTTATCAATGGTTTTATATAAGTCTTAATCATGAGTCCTTCTCTCTGCTGTTCATTTTAAACACATTCTTAATTATTCTGGGTACTTTTGATATAAATTTAAGTGCAGTTGGTCCATTTTGGTACATTTTGATATAAATTTAAGAATCAACTTGTCAGTCTGTGAAATACACTGTTGGTATTTTAATTGGGGAGGTGTTGAATCCATGGATCAATTTGGGAGCTGTTCATAACTTTATAATAGTGAGCCTTCCTATCTATGGACATGACTTCATTCATTCATTTGTTTGGTACCAGGGATTGAACCCAGGGAAACTTAACCTGCTGAGCCACATCCCCAGCCCTTTTTATTTATTATTTTGAGACAGGATCTTTCTGAGTTGCTTAGAGTCTTTCTAAGTTGCTGAGGCTGACTTTGCACTTGTGATCCTCCTGCTTCAGCCTTCCTGGTCACTGGGATTACTGGTGTGCACTGCCGTGCCTGGCCCTCCATTTCTTTTGGTTGTCTTCAACTGGTGAAGTTTTACAGTTATCTTTGTAAATTCTTATGCATCTTTTGTTACTTATAGTCCTCAGTACTAACTTTTTTCTTGATGCTGTTAAATGGAATCTTTAGAAATGCGTGTGTTCTCTTTGTGCCTGGTATATATGAGGTAAATGGCTTTCCAATCCCCTGGTCTTGTATGTTGCTCCTTGCTGAACTCACTCGGATTTGCCTGCAGACCCTGTGAATATGTCTTCTGTGGCCTTCATGCCCCTCCCTGGTCGGGTTCTGTGGGGTGGGTTGTCACCTTCAGCAATGGTGAGGAGTGGGCCTTGGCTACCCTGCTCGCCAGAGGATTTGAACACACTTTGCCCAAAGAGGTTTCCATTCATCCCAATTTTACTAAGGATTTGTTCTCATAAATTGGTATGAATTTTATTAAGTCCTTTTCTACTTTTATTGAATGGGTCTTAATTTTCTGTTTCTTATCTCACGTATTCCTTAATTATGTCATATATAACTTCTCATATTAAGGCAAAGACTTCCAGATGAAAAGGATTCAACCATTTTAAAAAAATATTTTTCTGGTTGTAGATGGACACGATATCTTTATTTTATTTATTTGTATGTGGTGCTGAGGATCGAATCCAGTGCCTCACGCATGCGAGGCAAGAACTCTACCACTGAGCCACAGTCCCAGCCCCTTGACCATTTTTATTACATGAAAAAGAACCCATGTGATGACCTGAGGAAGTTTCTGAAAGAGGCCCCACGTGGGTGCGGGTGTCATGGTGCTCCTGCGGGGCAGTGGGTGAGTCAGGCGAGTCTCTGGACGTCGTGGCCTCAGGAATGAAGCAGAAGAGGAGCAGGGCTCATAGGCCTGGACACTACTGGAGAGCAAAGCAGTGGGGATGAGGAAGGGAAGGAAGTGTTATTTGCTGGGGAAATGACAGCGTCACATGTAGAGGTGGTGGCCAAGTCCAGGTCGTGGCTGTGCATTTCAGAATTTGATAGAATGGTTTCCAGAAAGCTCTGTAGGTGCACTGGCTCTGGTTGCGTTGCCTGAAAGTGAAATGATCCATTGGTCCCTGTTGGTAATGAATGCACTGTTATTCCTGTACGTCTGTGTGTATGTCGAGCCTACAGAGTGTTGAGCTGGTTATTCTGTCATTATATCAATGCGTCACCGTCTGAACTGCCTCATTCCCATGAAACAGGGTGTGTGCTGTTTAATCCTTGCATTTTAAGTGAATTCGATTTTTAATGATCTTTGTAAAATATGTTTGAGTATTGTTTTATTTTTATATTTTTGGTGTGGGTATTTTTATTTGAATTCCTCATTGTGTGCTAAATTGTCTTTTTTGCATTTTAAGTAAGAAAGAAAATCTTGTTCTCTCAAATAGCCTTCCATCCTGAGAGTGGTTGGAAATGTGAAAAAAAATAGGCTTCCATCCTGGACAATGGTTTTGCTTCTCCTAGGGTGGGGAGAAGCTGCTTCCCTGCCCCTGGAAGCAGAAGCTGCCGTAAAGTGCATAATTTCCCCATTGGCGCCAGCCAAGGTCAGAATCTGATGAGTATTTATTTTGAAATCAGTGATCTTTGGGGCCTTGGAAAACTCAAAGATTCAGAAAATCCGTATGGAAGAAAACTTTGGACTCGAGTTTCCTTTTTGGAGAAGTGCTAGTTCATGTGTGATCCGAGGAAGGCCTTCAGCAGCATCCAGTACAGCTGGCTCAGTGGCCAGGCTGTCCTCAACCACACTGGGAGCTTAACAGACGTGACTGAATCCAGGCCAGTGGCATACAGTACTACCAGATTCACCCATCACAGTCGCTGGATGAGGCATGCCCAGAGCCTGGTGGGGTCCTGCAGAAGGCATGCCATGGGTGTTGCTGTTGTCTTTCCCTTCAGGGGCATTTCGCTCTCAGGCGGAAGCAAGACGGTCCCGAATGAAAACCAGCTGTGCAGAGCTGCGGGGAGCTGCCTTGGTTTTCGGGATTCTTGCCGCTCTCTGGAGCTATGAAAAGCCATTTTATGTCCCCAGACATCCCTGTATGTGGGGAAATCTGAATATAAAATAGTTCCCTACTAAAAGATGTCCCATCTACATTTATATCACATAAATCCAAATTGTGCAAATTTGAATTTATTTTAGAAACTTGTTAATGAGCTAGTTTCTGCTTATTGTAATAAATATTTGCACGTGCCGTGTACCTGAAGTGAGGGCTTTACACTGATAATTAATTCAACCTACCATAGGAACCCTGTGAGATTGGTCTGTTACCACCTTTCTTTTAAGGATAAGGAAACCAGGGAGGTTAAGTAATTGACCCAGTGCCACACAGCTACATGGGGGAGAACTTGGGTTTGAATTCTGGCAGTTTAGCTCCAGGCTGAAATTTTGTTGTTAGTTTTCTCTTTTATTTTTTTTACCACCTACTGTTTAACACTCAGTCCTTTGACTCTTCCTCTTGTTATTTAGTGAATGAAGTGAAAATAGATACTAGTGAGAAACTAAGTGGAAGATTTGAAAATTTGGGGGGATTACTTTTACCAATCTGGGGTGTATTTTTTGAATTTTTTTTGTAGTTGTGTCTAGACAAAATGCCTTAATTTTTTAATTTTTTTGCAGTATTTTTAATAATTTTGATTAAACTGGTGATTAGGTTTGTACTCCTCTTTGAAAAAAGGGAGAGGAAGAGAGAAAATGTGGAAAACAGCATAGTACATTTTTGGTCTCAGTAGTGTGATTTTGAGTGCTTCCCCTTACCCCTGGTAACGTGAGCCGCTTTGGCGGCCGTTTCCACGCCCTCCTCTGGTTGCCCTGGGATATCGTCCTGCTGGATCAGTGCTCAGGGGCCTGGCCCCATCACCTGCCAGTCATGAAGAGTCGCCCGCAGCCTCCAGTTCTTCTTGCTCCTTCTGCCGGGCCTCCCACGTGGTTTTTTCTTCTTGTTACCCGTAGGTTCAGGGTTTGCCCACGGGCACTGGCATGCTCTGCCTCCCCTGCCTGACCTCATCCTCACTGAGGCTGGAAAGGTCCAGGTTTCTACGTGGAGTTCTCCTGGGGCTGCCCACGTGTCCCTGCTCCCAGCTGCCTGGTGACTGGATTATGACAGTCCTAGGTGAGCTGGCATTGCCTGCCAGGTGACGTCCTTCAGGATTGGTCTGACGAGCACCCTGTGGTTCTGGGCTATTTCCTCTTACCTACTGACTTGTCAATCACCTGGCTGATGACTTGAAAGATTGAGTGGGGTTGTGTTTTCTCAGAGGGCAGCTGCAGGGGAACCTAAGTGCGGAATGCAAAATGTTAACGGGGAAGTTGGAGAGGAAAAGCTGGGGTGAACACGCACCTTCATGCGGGATCCAGCAGATGCTACCAGTGAATTTTATGGTGCACAGAAGATGTTTATACTAACCATCAAAATCGTCTTCTTGTATAGACTCTGCCTTAGAATTCTCCTCGAGGCAGCTGTGATGCTGATCTGACGGCTGTGCTTTGTCTGGTGACTGCTCTGTCACTCATGTCTATGGCAAGCCCTTCTCCCACCCTTTTTGATGAAGAGCCCTTCAGTGTTGGGAGTGGATTCGATGATCACTTAGCTTAATTGAAATCCCCCTGGTCTGTTTCCTTCACCATGATACGTGCAGCTGCCTTTAAAAAACAGCTTTCTAACTGGAAGCCTGTTCAGAGCACTCGCTACTCGGAGATTTCGAACTTGGCCGGCTGCATCTTCTGAGTCTTTTTCTTCTTCCAAGCTTCCTCTCTGCTCTGATCTTTTAGTGTCCTGCTGGCGGAACCTAGGGAGGGAGGAGGGTGACAAGAGGCTGGGTAGGGCAACATCGTGGATGCCACACCCTTTTAGATGAAATAATGACGAGAGGAACGCCTTGACCATGTGACATCATGGAAGCTTTCCTAAAAAGATAATATTTTCATAATTTACCCTAATCGCTCAACTCTCTCTGTGGGCACGTTTGGTTAGAGTACACAGACATGATGATGATCCGGAGATGTCCCTGTGGACAGACAGACAGCCTGCGTCATATCCCCACATTCACCCGTGGTTTAAACCCCAGGTAGCAGTGCGCCGGACAGCCAAGCTTCCCTAGACAAGCTCACTCCCTACTGTGCGCCAAGCAGGCTGTGTCGTTCTTGGATGAGATGGATAACACACCGTAGCTTGTTTATTCAGAGAACCCCTTGTCAGGCACCGACCAGGCCTTGGCTGGGCCGCTTTGGGACTTTGTGTTTCTATGGGGGAAGCAAAGCATTTGAAAGGCTAGTGATGATTCTGTGGGACTGTTGCAGGAAAAGCCGTAATAAACATTGTACATCAGTTTACCTAACTCTAGGGGATGATTATCCTTTCTAAAGTTTCATGGCATGAGCTGTTGGGAAAATGCCTATTTACCACTAGGGATGGTTTGGATACATCTGAAATTCAGGGATTTTGAGGGGTCCAGAATTCAAGTGTTGTCCAAGTAGCAGTATTAAGAAGTGAGGCCTGAAAAGGTGATTCAGCCTTAAGGGTTCCTCCCTTGCAAATAGGTAAGAGCCTCAAGGGCCTCTGCCCGTGCTTGCCATCTCTTGCCTTCCATCCTCTGCCAGTGAGGACACAGTGAGAAGGCCCTCCCCAAGTGCCCACCCTCCAGAACCCTGAGAAAGCACATTTCTTTTTTAATTTTTAAATCCTTTTTAGATATACATGACAGTAGAGGGTGTTGACATATTGTGCATACATGGGGTATAACTTCCCGTTCTTGTGGCTGCACATGCTGTGGAGTTGCCCTGGTCGTGTGTTCATATATGTTTAAGGATTGTGCTTGGTGACCCACACCTCTTCATTCCACTCCATGTAGCCTGATTGCCACTGCCGAGGTTGGTGGGTAAGTAGGGTGCCCCCTCGAGGGGGCTTGCATGGTGTGGGGGGCATACGTAAAATAAAATTGATGGTTGAAACAATGCCGTTAACTGGGGAAACTGAAATATATAAACAAAATATGTGAGGTCAGATTTGTGCAGAGAAACGGGTATTTGTGAATTTTATGGTAGTGCCATGTTGATCTGGCAAATGACAAAGCATTGAAAAATTGCAGACGTGTCGTGTTTGTGTTTCTTGCAGTCCTTTCTGTTTATCTGGTTGTTGTTTACAAAGAATGTTCTTTGAAAAAAGCTAAGAAAACACTAGATACAGAAACAAAGTTGACCCTTAATGCAATCATCTAGAGATAAGTACTCCATTCTTCTTTTTTAATACTGTACATTTTTTCTCATATACAACTATATTATGGATGTTTTGTGGATGTTAATAAATCTAGCTTTCATGGTATTTGATATTGTTCATTCCTCATATGAATAAACATTTACATTGCTCCCCATTTTCCACCATTATAAATAATGTTTCAGGGACTATCTTTATATATGTACCTTTAAGAACTTAACAAATGCTTATTTTATTAAAAACTCTTAGACAGCCAGGTGCAGTAGCACACACCTGTAATCCCAGTGATTTGGGAGGTTAAGGCAGGAGGATTGTGAGTTCAAAGCCAGTCTCAACAACTTAGTGAAGCGCTAAGCAACTTGGTGAGACCCTGTCTCTAAAATATTAAAAAGGGGCTGGGGATGTGGCTCAGTGGTGAAGTACCCTTGGGTTCAATCCCTGGTACCAAAAAAAAAAAAATCCCTAGACATAGTATTGAGTGATAAAATTTATGTACATTTTAAATTGTGAAATGTTCTATAAAAGGTAATACTAGTGTGCATTCCCAGACATGTAAAAGGTTAATTTCCCCATGGGTTAGCCATCATTGGTAATACTAATGTTCCCCACTTTCCAGTCTGATTGATGAAAAACAACTTCCTGGCTACTATTTTTGTGGTTTTGCATTTCAGTAGTGCGGTTGGACCTTCTTTGTGGTTGTATTGTGAGTTACATGCCGAACACACCCCTTGTCTGTGTGTCTAGTGGGAGTCCACTGGTTCTCAATACATAAGAGCTGTTTACATGGTAGGATTGCTCACCCGTGGTGAGTCATGATTCCCTTTCCCAGCTCAGAATTTACCTTTGGATTTGTGTGGAGTGTTCACATTGCTATGTGGTCATGCATCTTTAGCTCTTCCTATCTATATATTATTTCTGCCCATTTTTATGACTTAAATCTTTAATCCATCTGAAATTTATTCTGGCCAAGTTTAAGGAATAACCTTATACTTTTTCCCCAATCCCTTCATCATCTCACTGATTTTAGCTGCTGTAATGAATATCTGCAAAGTTCTAGGCCTTGTTTTCATTAATATAAATTTCATTCTGCTTTAATTACAACTTTCTGTCCTATTTCAATATGTGGTAGGGGTGGATAAATGGAATGCACTTATTTTTGAAAATTTTTTTTTGCTTTCTCATGAATTTATTCTTCCAGATGAACTTTAAAGATAAAAATGTTCCTTGCATATATTTGCAAAATCAATGTGAGATATATAGTACTTGGAATGAGATGTGTTCTCATAGCAAAGGCATTTTGGGGCACCTATATTTCTAGAAGTTTGGAATAGACATTGGAAATCTTGCCAGGGTTATACTTCTTGATCAAGAGAAAGAACAGCCCAGAGCATCTGTGCCTTACTTCACATGGGTTGCCTCAGAGAAGGTGAGGGTGCTGGTGGCTCAAGTTCATTCTGCTCTGAGAACAGAACTGGCAACGCCTTTTGGCATCCAGTAGATCTCCATGGGCTGGGCACTGAGCCAGGAATCCCAGGGTAAAGCAATCTTGAATATATTTTTTTTTCCACAGAATAATTTGAAAATCTTTCCAGGAGGAAAATCTGTAGCATTGGCAAGATTTGAGTAAAGCTTTGCTATCTCCTTGTCAGAACTGAACTTGAGAAGGAGGCTTCTCTGGTTGAGCAGGCTTCCTGTCTGAGCTCTGTTCTCTGACCCACACATCCGTAACTCCATGTTCAACAGAGCCCATCCCTCTTACAATATGGTACAGTAACTACAATGGCGTTCACATTTCTGGTCTGTGACCACGTGGCCCAGTTTCTTGCCCTCCTTTTCTGGTTTTAGGTCCCACATGTTTCCACTGGTCATCAAATCCTTCACCAGTCTTAGCTGCCTCTCCCCTAGTGCTGAACAGTTTGTTTCAAAATATCTGTCAGGTCTAGCTTCATTTACGGTATAAACAAAATTAGTTAAAAGATTGAATAAATGGGTAGCACTTGGAAGGGGCAGTCTGTGTCCCTTATAATGGCAGTATTGTTGCCCTTGTAAATCTTTGTCAGATGAATAAAGTTAAAAGCCAAATAGACCTTAGGTGGAGGAAAAAAATGCTACCTTTTACATTTGGAAATGAAATAGCCAAGGCTCTGCTTGGCCCCAACCCCATAATCACTGCTGATAATTCTTATTTGGTACCAGAAACCGGCATACTTTCGAGTCCTGCAGAGCCCTGCACGTGCAGGTGCTAAGCCTTTTAAACACCGATCAGTCCTGGTGCAGTGTGCTTGGCTACTATGCCATTTGTTTTCAGGCGTGTAATAATTATTATTATTACCTTTTTTGTGTTCTGGAGAAAATTAAGATGCTGTGCATGAGGATTCTTGCTCCTCATTTACCTACTAATGAGACTGTGTATTCTGTGTCTATCAGTCCTTCCATTGTCATATTTCTTTCTGTGTTTTCTTTTTTGGCATTTTTTCTCTGCAGTAGTCATTGCAGGCATATTAAAATACTTGCATTATGTTCACAGACACATGGAAAAGGAAAGCAAACTGGCTTTTGAAGACCAGAAGGTATGGGCTGACTAGTTTTATAACCTTTCGACATCAATACATTCTCTTCTTCAAAATGGGGCTTCTACAGAATCACACACACACACACAGAAGTTAACTCAGTGGTTGGGATACAGTAGAAACTTTCCATGATAAATAAAAAACGTCTCCATGTAAGTTCATAGCAGCAGATAGTTTGGGGGATTAAAATGGTTTGCTGTAGTCTCGCTTTGCCAATATTCTAGTAGACGTCTGGACTTAACTTTGCAGATCATTGAACATCCTCCAGATATTTTCACCTACATTTTAGAAATCTTACTAAGACTTTGTTAGATCACAGAATTTAAGGAATTAAAAGTCTGGAACTTTGTCGTCTTATGGCAGTATTGTTTGCAGTTCAGTTTGTGCAAGTTAAGTCAGCATTTGGAAGTTTAGATAAGTATGAATATTTAAGAAAAGAATGAATTACTTTATCATTAATAAACATCCTGCATCCGTCTAATGAATGGAAAATGTTAATCCCATGAGCCATGCAGCAGAGTCTTCAATTTCTGATTTTTCAAGACTTTCCTGATTTATAGATTGTTTAGGTTCCACTTTACATCTGACTCACGGTGAGTTCAGTCTTTTCTACCCTTGTTTCAATAGATGTTCCATATTCAGCCTTGAATATGGAGTTTGAAAACAAAGATACCTCTGATTAAAACAGAATCCAACAAGATATTTTAGGAATCTGGGATGAAACCGAGAAAAGTGAGGATTCTAAGACTTAAGTTGAAAGCCACATTGATTTTTATCTTCCAAAAAGTATGATGTGCTCACAGTAGTATATAGATCCTGCAGTTTGAAGCACTTAACATAGGACCTGGCGTAGCACACGCTCAATGAATGATTTGGCACAGTGCCTTGCGCACAGTAGGTATTCAGTAAATGTTAGAGTGAAGAAATAGCTCCCAGATCTTTCCAGGATACCTGAAATTCCTACAACCGTTATAGTATTTAATATCTAATAGAAAGCAAGGATCTTAGAAGTTGGGAGTAGAACTGCTGGGAGAAGACTATTCGGGTCCCTTCCCATGGAGCTGGCTTTTGCAGGGCAGGCTCCCCAGGGGACCTAGACTGCTAGGACACCATCCATCTTTAGTGGATAGGTGTCCAAACCAGAAGTGAGCTTGGTTCTGCTGTCCATCACTGCTCTGACCTGGGGCATGGGCTTGGTTTTCCTTTTGGAGAAATCTTTTGTGATCATTGTTTTGCTCTCTGTTCATGCTCTGTGGAGTGATAGTTCCTGGTGACATTATTATAATAAAGTATTTTCTCCCTTGGTGACTCAGGCTGCAGGAATTATATGTGCCTAACTTGTCTTGGTGTTGGTCTAAAGGAACACTTTGTTTTTCAAGACTGTTAATGTACCTAAAGCAACCATACAAATATTTTGGAGAATGTAGTTTTGACTTGGTAGCTGGTTGTTACAAGAACTGTGATAGTGATGAAAAATATTAGCCTGCCTGACTTTGAATTCCAAAGGCACACCAGCCTTGTGAGCCTAAACAAGCGAGATTTCAATAATTTGGGAGCAACTGTTGCGTTGCTTCATATGTGATGAGAACTTGGTAAATGTCAGTGGAGGTGGTGAGAGCGTGCGAATCCAAGGAATCAGGTGGGCATGGCTTGCCGTAGTTGCGTGCCACAATTGAACAGCAGTGGTCTCTGCTGACCCGCTCTCCCTGTGTCCACTAGTAGAGGACTGTGTCCACTCGGGTCATTGCACCCTGAGTGTGCTCCGATGGAAGGTGGAGTTGTTCGGGTTTGAGGTCTGCACAGCCAGCCCTTTGCTGTGTTAGTTCTGCTCGAAGGGCTTATTGCTGTGGCATTCAGGAGGTGACATGATAGTTAGTGGAGTCAAGGGGATTAATAGCAGAACTTAAAATCACTTAGTGACTAATAGTGTAGTGGCTTATGAAATCGGCACCTTAGATGCAAGGTGGCATTTCAAAGCTGTTCAGTAGCCGGACGCTACCCAGAGTGCGTCCATTTGTCACCCTTGCTGTCGTAGTCAGGAAACATCGCTCGTTCAATAATCCCCTGTCATTTCTGGAAAGATAAATTACTATTATAGATTATTAAGGGTTATTTTTCATTTTATGGTGGATAAACGTTAAGAGGAATCCTTGCTAAACTGAAAATTGTGACTTATTGATTATGATCACGTTTAATATAAAATCCCTCAAGTGTTCATAGCTCCTAGCTTCTCCTCTGTGGCTGTGCTGAGGGTACCGTTCACTCTGCCTATTTGCTAATCGTTGAAAACTTGCTGTGCACACACTGATTATATGATTTGTATGCGTGATTGCTGATCCTGACCTTGGCTTCTCAGAGTGCACCTTATGGTTGAGGAAATGCAGGTAGGAGAGGTTGGACAAGGCACCCTGGTTGCCCGAGGTTTCTACTTTCTACCTGACTTTACCACTTTTTATAAAGTTGTCTTCTGTTTTTAAAAAAAATGTCTTCAGCTTGATTGAAATCTTGGAAGACTTCTTGGAAGACTGTGAGGAATTTGGCATTTGAGTCCTGGAGTCAATTTTTGGCATTATGGGGATTATATTAAATTACTTGTGCTCAGTATCTGGAGGGGACATGTCACAAAGCCATAGCCTCCTCTTTACCCTGGCCTCTGCTTTGGGTTCCCACAAAACATTTTAAGGCCCCAATGCGTGCATCAAGAGAACAGCTTGGGGGCTGGAGGTGCAGCTCAGTTGCAGAGCATTTGCCTAGCATACATGAGGCTGTGGTTCTGTCTCCAGCACCACATATACATATGCACAAAGCAAAAGAACAGTAAAACACTTACAATAAGAAGAAGTCAGATAGTCTTGAGTCTGAATATGGCACCCTCTGATTCTGGGCAGTAGATTTTTTGGGATGCTTTTGGCTGCAAGTAGAGACTCTTGTTTTAAGTGCCTCATAACAGAGGCCATTTGCATACATATATTGTGAAAAGTATGTTCAGAACTAGCCAGCTACATTAAATTTAAATGATCCTAACTTTTTTGAAACACTAAAGCACCATAATCAGGAGCCAGTGGACTGAGGCCTCTTCTCCTCCAGGCTTGATGGGGATGTGGACCTTGGCCCTGTCACTGCCAGAGCTCAAGCCTGATGGGTTTGGTGCTGGTTGGGCTTCTCATCCACAGACGTCACAGTGTGTTGTTGTCTTTATCTTCTACACAGCAGACTCAACATTTAGGGTGACCTTGATGGTGGCCTAGTGGCCCAGCTTGCTCTTCTGGGGACTCGTCTGAGGATGTTGGGGCTGCCTCTGTAGCTGCAGCAGAGCCACTGGAAGGCAGGTGACTTCTTTTTAGTGGCTGTGGTTGTTTTCAGACTTAACCTGGTGACCTTCATGTCCTTCTCTTTGGGTGACATTTTGGTGAAACTGCCAAAGGATATAAATCCAGAGATAGAGCTGGCCCAGAGTCACCCTCACCATCCATCTCTTGGCTGGCTGCCAGTCCACCTATTAACTTGTAGCAAGATGGCTGCAGGGCTCTAGGTGTCTTGTCCAGACAGGGCAGTGTCCAGAGGAAGAAGAAAGACCACTTCTTCCTGTAGCCCTTTCTTAGAAGAGAGGAATGTGTTTCTAGAACATCTTTCCCCCAAAGACTTCTGTGTGTTTCATTAACCAGAGTTTGGTCAAATGCCTATTCCTAAAATAATTATGGAGAACGTAAAAATACCCACTGCAGCTTGGAGTGGGGTGGTCCCCCTGGGGCACCTGGCTGTGGGAGAGGAACTGCATAGCCCTGAGGTCCCACGGGAGAGGAGGAGGAGGGAAGGCAGGTGTGTGCAGCCCTTTTCTGTGATGATCTCCTCCTGGATCACAGGGAGTACAACACTCACCTCACAGGCCGTCTCCTGAGACAGGCACCCGAGACCAGCAGCAGCAATATGAATTTGAAGGAACAAGAGGCCGGATGTCATGGTTCCAGCCTCTTAGGCTGAGTCACTTAAAGCTGTGCAGAGTTAAGTAATCTGGGGATCTCCTTTTTAAATTTACTGGACAGCTATATTTTGAGAGCCAACCATGCATGTGGCAGGTGTCGTGCCTGGAGCCAGGGCCAGGACATGCCTGTGCTTGTTGTAGTCAAGCACTATTAACTGCCTGCGTGCTACCTAGAACATGTTACTGATGACCTGTCGATTCCTAAGCACCTGCACATCTCATGCTGCATTGCAGATTTTATGTGCATCCTCTGGGATCCTCACAGGACCTCCTCTGAGTGGTGGATACATAGTTGAGGAAATGCACATAAAAATGTCAAGTGAGTATAAGGATCAGGAAGTTGGGGGGAGCCACCTCAGAATTCATTAATATTCTCATTGTGTTAAAGGACGAAATCCAGTAAGTCGAAGTCTGTTTGCCTCTTTTACTAATAAACTTTGAAGACCTGTCTGCTTGCATCAGGAGGTAACTGAAGTAACTTACCCTCTTAGGATCTTCAAATTCCACTGTTTTTCTGGAAAATGTGAATTTATTAAAGTTTTGATGAATAAGACTTGATGGAAAACACTCATTTGATATAACACCAAAACAGCTAAACCTCACTTTTGCTTATTTAAAACTTGAAGCTTAAAAGTTAGTCAGATACTGTTGCTTGTGCAATGTGTAAGGGGCTGATTTTTTTCTTCCTAAAGAAAGTAGTCTGTATTAGAAAGATTTGATGAACTTGGTTTTGGACCCAACTGTGATCTTCCTAACACTGTATCCTTTATAGGTATCGAGATCACAGGGAAGTGTGCTTTTAGAAGACAGGGGCTGGAGAACCCTGGGAAATTGAATGTCTACTGTTCAGTGGATAAGGCTCATTTTTTATTTAGTGCTGCATATTGCCAAGTTCAAGAAGGAACATTCTTTACCATTTGCTTTATAAGAAACATTCAACAATAGAGTCAATGAGTAGCTGATTTCATTTTGTTATTCTTTTCTCCTCCTTCCTTCGTTTTTGGTGATGGTGGGGTTGGGATTGACTCCAGGTTCTCATGAATCCTAAGCCTGGGCTTTAACCACTGAACTACACCCCAACCCCATATTTACTTATTTTTTAAAAAAAATTTTTGTAGTTGTAGATGGACACAATACCTTTTATTTGAAATTTTTATTTATTTATTTTATGTGGTGCTGAGGATCGAACCCAGTGCTTCACGCACACCAAACGAGCACGCTACCACTGCGCCACAGCCCCAGCCCCAGCCCCCATATTTATTTATTTAAACACACATGAAGTATCTGTTATATAACAGAAAGGAGGTGGTCTTACCTGTTCATCGGGTGCCGCAGTTATGTTTCCCAGGTGGTGGTCACCACAGACTTGCTTTTCCATGTCAGAGGGTCAGCACCGGCCCTTGACTGACCCCTGGGATTGGGGGAGAAAGTGGTTTTGGCACTTTTCATTTCTATAAATTTATATCCTAGTTTTTCAACAAATGCTTATTTTTTTTTTTAAAGAAATATTGGAAATTAAGGATCATCCTCCCTCCACAGCAGATGGTGTGAGAGGTTTTTTCCCTTGGAGGTACTGTAGCTGGAGGCCTAATTGGTCAACTTAAATGAAACCTGGTTAGCAAATGACAGAGGGAGACAAGCGCTGCTCCTGGGCCATGAGGATCTCGGCAAAGAGTGCATGACTTTCCTATTAACCCAGAACACCTGGCTGTGCCATAGGTTTGCCTGATTGGCTTATTACCAGGCAGCTTGGAGCACGTCAGAAATTTAGAAAGCAGGTCCACGTAATTCTGCCATGAGGAAAAAAAAAAAAAAAAAACACAGAATTGTGCACTTTTATAGAATTTCTTCTCTTTGGTTTCTGAGGTAAAACTACTTTTTCAGGGGACACTGCCACAGTATATAAATGCGTCATTTTCCTCCAAATTCTCCACTATTGTTAGCTGATTATTCTTAAGTCCTAATGTAGATATTGAACTTAGGGGATGGAAGCTGACCTGTCATAGATGAGTACTTTTTAAAGTACCTTGTGGGGCAAAACAATAATAGTAATAGCAGTAAGAAAAGGAGATGATGTTGGTAAGAACACGGCTTGACTCTAGCTTCCTTGCTCACGTGTGGGCACTGTTCTAAGGTCTTTGCAACAGTAATTATGAATTAGTTATTATCCCCACTTCACTGAGGAAGGAATAAGGAGCTTGGGAAGGTTAAGGAAGGCTAAGGAATCTGCCCACGGCTTCAGAGTGGACGGAGAAGGACTGCAGCCTTGGATTCCAGTTTGGTGTTTTGCACTTCTGAGCCCCAGCTCCTCCCACAGGTTGGCTTGCTCACGGTTGCCTGACCTGAGCGCTGAGTGTTGTCTGAATCCTCTGGGGGTTTGGGGTTCAGGACTATCTGGGAAGCCAAGGTCAGCAGTGCCCTCTTCTCTTCTAGGCTCTAAAGAACTTAGGAGGCTGTCCCAGCCCATTGCTCACTGTTGGAGCAGCTCACTCCCAGGAGGAAGAAACAGCAGGGCTGAGTGGAGGTGGCCCAGCCTTGCCAGGGAGGCCACGCTGGTTTGATGCTCCTGGGGAAAGCCCAGGAGGCTCAGGCACCAGGACTGGGAAGAAGGGCTCCCTGCACTGTTGGAACCAGGGGTTGTCTACATCAGGATTCCTGTGGGAAGTGAGCCTTGCCATTACAAAAGGGTCCGGGGCGGGTTGCCATGGTGATCGGTTGCTGCTTTGTGGTTCTCCGGGGGACATTGTTGGTGTAGGACAGTTGAATCCTCCCCTGGGTACCTGTAACATTGCTGCGTGTCACACCTGTCGCTGATTCTGGAGTTGAAAACTATCCCTGGAGCCAAGGCACCTGGTTTCCTCCCTGTGCCTTTGACATACACGCCACCCTCTGCTGTCTGGGGGTGGCTTCCAGGTTTCTGCTCCTGCCAGTGGGATCCTCCATGGCTGTCCTTGAGCATGGCATATGATATGAACAGTGATGCTGTTGCTTTAGACAAACACAGCACATCTCAAAGCATCTTAGAGAGCCCGGGAAGCAGGACCCGAAGAGACATTTCCGAGAAAGCTCGGTCTTCACAGTCTGGCAGGCTCCGGTCATGGCAGCCATTCAGAGCCTGTGATCCTGGGCTGCTGCCTCACTGTGTGGAGAAGTGGTCAGTCTGCGGTGTGTGGGACTTGATGGTGCTGGGACTGTGCGAGGAGGTGTCATTTGGAATGGCGTCGGGGAGGCACAGGTGCCATGTAGCATTTAGCAACACTGATGAGCATCCGTGGGGAGATGCTTGTCAGAGGCCACCGAGCTCCAATTGGGATGGATTAATTTTGGAGATGGATGGCACAGCAGAGTGACTGTAGTTAATAATAACGTGTAGAATATTTGAATGTTGCTGAGTGGATTTTAAACCTTCTGACTACAAAAAAAAGTGAAGTGATAGATGGGCTAGTTGGAGCGACTTAATCACTTAATAATGTGTTTATGTAGCATGACACCACGTACCCTAGGAATATAATGGATTTTATTTGTCATTTATGCCTTTTGTGATGACACAGCTGTCGTCTGTGCTAAAGGAGTGAGTGTAGCTGTGACTTATAAAAACAGGGACGAAGGGCCTGATGGGATCCGGCCTGCTGGGGTGAGGTGAGGTGGCAGCTGCCCCTTCACTTAGGACAGGTCACGCCCTGATGGATGCATGGGAAGGTGAGGTCCCAGAAACCCAAACGCATGCAGCACACCTGCCCTGCCTGCTCCTGGGGCTCAGGAGCACAGTACGTGGTGGTCCAGTTCCTTCCACTTACGTCAAATGGCCAGCCAGGACTGTGCCCCAAACCCTGGCCCAGCATCATGGAAGAGGACTGGATACGTATCACTAGCCAGGGAAAAGACCCAAACTCAAAATCCAGAACATGGTTCCTAATGAATTTTGCTTTCACACCACCATAAAACTGAAAAATTGTAAGTCAAACTGCTGCCAATCAGGGACTGTCATGTGTGATGGCAGCTTGGTGATGAAGAAGGTGGACTTTGAAGTCAGACCTATTGGATTTTCATTTTTGTCTGTAGGTTCCTTGCTGTGTGACTTTATGTGCATCATTTAACCTCTCTGTGCTTTAACTTTATCTGTAAAGTGGGAATACTGATAAACTTCCTCATAAGGCCAAAAAAGGGAGGACAAAGTAAATGATCATACTGTCCAAAATTTACATCAAGTGTCATCTGAGACACATTGCCAAATTCTCTTCCTTTTTATGGTTTTGAATGTTATTTTTTTCTTTGGGGGTGGGTACTGGGGATTGAACCCAGGGTGCTCATACTGAGCCACATCCCCCAACTCTTTTTACATTTAATTTTGAGACAGGGTCTTGCTATGTTGCTCAGGGACTTGCTAAATTGCTGAGGCTGGCTTTGCACTTGTGATCCTCCTGCCTCAGCCTCCCAGGTTGCTGGGATTACAGGCATACCGCCCGCTCAGCCCTTAGATGGTTTTCAGTGTGTAGCTTGAACCAGAAGCTTTTGCACCTTTTCAGTTTCATTGGGTTTGCTCCAGTGCGACTTGTCTTTCCATATCCAATGAAGGGCTTGAGCAGGAAGCCTGTGCCCCAGGGTGGCTTCCCATGACCTGTAGCTGTGTGCATCCCAGAGTGGACAGCGGGGCCATTGAAACCCTGCCCCCAGCCCACCAACAGAGTGAATCTCCAGGGGCAGGTGGCACCTGCACCATTTAGAGCCCTTCCTAGGATTCGTGTGTTAACAGGTTTGTGTTGATCTTAATATTCAGAGCACAGTGCAGTGAAAACCAGAGGGCTTCTGGAGAAGTCAGTTTCACCCTGCTCCTAGTGTGAACTCCTAACGTGAACTTGGTGCACAGTGCCTCCTGGGTTCTGAACGTCAGATCTGCCCAAGCCCGCATCCCGGAGACCAGGCACATCATGGCATGCCAGGCACCATGGTCGGTTCTTGGCCCATCACCAGGAGCTCACAGGTAGCCAGTCTTCAGAGGACAGTCCTCCTTCCGGATAGCTCTGCCATTGGCCCTGACGGTGCAGGATAGATGACTTCTTCAATGGTCTAGTATACGTTGTTAATTTTAAAGGTGGCTAAAGTATTACCCTAAGAAAAACAACTCTCTTTTATCTCTACTGGGAAAAAATAGTGAATCAAACAAAAGACAAATTGTGGCTAAGGTAAGCAGAGAGAGGGAAAAAGGATTTGTAATGATAGACTCAGTATCTTTGAAAATCAATGTTACTAATATTATCTGCAATGCTGTTTGACTTACTCAAAAGAATGTTGCCTGAAATCTTTGTCAGTTACAGTATTTTCAGATGTCTTATCAAACTACCAAGTGGAAAATCACTTTAGAAAAATAGAAATACCCAATAAACAGTCACTTGAAAGGGATAATTAAGTCTTTGAATTATGCTATTTTTTTTTCAAATTGAGGGCTTTTTTTAAAAAAAGGTATTAACATTGAAAGTAGAGGCAGTTTTCAATATTCAAGAGTATTGTGTGTTTAAAAAGCAAGGCTATCTTTTTACCAAATGTAGATTTAATTATGCCCCTGATAGTTGGCATAATAGAAGTCAATTGTATACTAGGATGTTTTTATTTTTAAAATCATACTCCTTAAATTATGACTAATTGTAATTTGGAATATACTTGCTTTTCCTTGTGCAAAAGTTAAATCTGGTAATTTTAAGAAGAGCATGATTTTGGCATGATGAGGGGATTATGAGATTTGTTGATGTAGCTGATTGAATTGCTTTATCTCTAAGCAGCTGTATATCAAAGACTATATATTTTTGTCATTTATAATGTCTGTTTTCCCTGTTGATTTTTTAAGCCAGTTAGCCGCCTCGCTGGGATGAGGATGGGTGAAACGAATGGGTGCTGTTGGAAGCTCTGAGCGGCCCCGCTCACGTTAGTTAGGGGCACTTGGGTCCATGGAGAAGAGCCCAGGGGCGCGTCGGGGATGGACAGGCCTTGGAACATGCGCCCTGCCTTCCCTGGCTCTTGCTTCACCCACATAAGCTCCCTCCCTGAGACGTAGCTCAGGGTGTGCTTGATGGTGTTCTCTGTTGAAGACCGGGGTGCGCAGGCAGAGGCCACAGCCAGACAGCCAGGACTAGAGCTGGGGGAGCCGTGTTCTCAGCACGCGGTCACCGCCGTGGGAGTAGCTCCCATGTGAAGCTGCGGCCTCTTCCCGGCCCTCCCGCTGGTCTGGTGGGAGAGGGCTTTGGAAGGAGACATCATGCAGATCCGCGTCCTTGGCCAGGAACTCTGGTGTGGTGGACACGCCACTTAGCCTCCCCGGGACGCCTGTGCACTGTGGCTGTGAAGTGGCCCATTAAAGTTCCCCAGGAAGTGCCCAAAATGATGAGGTCTTCTCACGGTGTTCATGTTGCTCAGCTCGTTCAAGATGAACTGATTCTTTAATTCTGTGTGAGAAAGTGTGAGCAGAGAAGCCGAGAGTCCTGGAGAGACGGGAAGCGTAGGGCGTACTGAACGGGGAAGCGAGTGATCTTCTGTACCCACGGGACATGGGCCACCGGAGATGAACCAGGCGTGGCTTGGTGCAGAGGCCAGGAGAGAGAAGGGGGAAATGGGAGGCCCAGCAAGGACAGCTGTGGGCACTGAGGAAATGCCCCACCCGTGGGGCACGTTGGCCAGGAGCCTGGAACACCCCGAAATGTTGCCTGTGTTACAAGGGACACTGTAAATGACAGATGCCTCTGTTCAGTTCATTTTATTGTCTAAAAGGTGTTAATAATACCAGGAGAACTGAGGCAGTTTTTAGAGGTTCATGGGTGGCCTTTTCTTTCTGGAAATTTTTCCTCGTGCCAACTTCTTCTGTTAAATAATATTTTTGTTGTTATCTGGGGGCAAGAAAGAAGTTTGCCATCTAAGAGATGGTTTTAGATAGCTTCTCTCTTCCTCTCAATCTTATCTGTTAACTCTACATTAGCTTTTGGGTGAGGTTTTATACTGCTCCCGCAGGGCGGATTTCTGGTCAGTGCTCCCTGTCTCTATGTGTGGTCCATGGCTGGAACTCAGTGTATGCCTGTGTTCCTTGACAGTGCTGGCTTAGTATCCTTAGTAGTTCTTCGGCTTGGTGGTTCTCACTTTAAAAACTTTTATATGTGGCTCCTTGGAGTCTTTTTATGCAACTTGATGAGATATTCTGCTCGTCCAGGTTTTACTTTAAATGTACCTGTCCACCATCCTGATGGGAACTGCAGATCTTATAGGGAGGAGAGCCAGTCTCTCACCGTACAGGGCGGGTATTCAGCTTTGTCAGAGCCTCAGTGATGACTGGTGGACCCAGCAGAGCTTTGCTCAGTCCCCTAGCTAGACACCAGTGTCACACAGCCTGTTGGGCAGTTTGGCCCGGAGTCTCCAACGTAGATAATTAACACCAAAGTACCAAAAAGTGAGAAGCTTCCTTATAGAAGGAGTTGTAGGCAAGTTGTCCGATGCTTCAGAAATAACAGCTTTCTGTCCTCTAAGGACTTTATGGCTTCTGGGAGGAAGAGTCTCTCAACTGAGGTTCACTGGTTTTTCTGCTGCTTTCTTCTCAGAGAAGACCCCGTCTCGCCCTCTGGTGGAAGCCAGAGTCTCCTATCTTCACACTTTTCAAGTGTCCTAATGACCCAAGCCCTGCCAGCCAGAGCAAAGAAAACACAAAAATTCCACATTAGTCATTGGCATCCATTTTTTCTTAATTACTTATGGTAGGTTGTGCTTCATCCATCTTTGTCTATTTTTTTTTTTTTTTGGTACCAAGGATGGAGCCCAGGGCCGCTCAACCACTGAGCCACATCCCCAGCCCTTTTGATTTTTAATTTTGAGACAGGGTCTCACTAAGTTGCTTAGGGCCTCCCTGAGTTGCTAAGGCTGGCTTTCAACTTGTGATTCTCCTGCCTCAGCCTCCTAAGCTGCTGGGATTGTAGGTGTGCACCATTTGCCTGGCTTTGTCTATTTTTGTTATTTCTTGTGCAAAAGATTTGTTACTTTCGCATGTAAATAACAACATAAATCCTGACAGTTGCCTAGAGTGACAGTATCTTGAATTTATACACAAACTGACTTTCTGGGGACCTGAAGGATGAGCCTGTTATTCAGGGCTCGGGACACGTTAGTAAACTGCTACTTGTGTGACCTGTGGGAGCTCACCTGGGGGAGCTCACCTGGGGCCCTTTAGGTTTTGTCTCCTCAATGATTAGAGCTGCCAATGTTTTATTTCCAAATTATCCTGGGAAAAGGTTATCCTGTAACCTTAACCCAAAAATCACACCTTGTATTCTTCAGCCAAAATCCAGTCTCCCCCCTGCCAATGTGACTTTTCTCCTGAAAACACACACTCTGTGTAGTGAGGTTGTGGAATTGTGATGCAGCCCGGGGAGATTCCGGCTGGCCTTCCTCTGCTGTCCCCTGGCCTTCGTCTGGCATCCCCCATTCCCCTCAGGCATTCTGCTCTATGGGGACATAATGCAGAGCACTTCCCAGCATGTGGCTTTGGTTTATTAGTAAATTTGGTACTTAATTCCTTTGTGAATAGGTCTCCATGGAGAGCTTATGAAATACATAAGAGTTCACATCTGAACTACCTGTTCAGGGGAGCTAGCCTGTCATCGCCTCTCAGGTGTTAAAATACTTTTTACAAACTGTGTTGGAATGATCTCAAGTTTCATAATAGAGGAGCTGAAGAGATGTTGCAATCATTCTCAAAATTAGCAATAGATTTTCCTTTTTGCTATGAATGTTTAGCAGGTGATGGATTCAAGGTTAATGTTCTTGATATTAGAACATGTTTATAGCCTGTCAATCTTGCTTGGATAGGTGGAAATTAAGGTGTAATAATTCATTTAGTTGTTCTGGGATTCAGCAGCCTTTTGTGGTACTTATTAATTTCTAAACATTGCCACGAACTTGCAGGACCTCAGGCTCACGTACGTGGCTCTTGCTATCACAAAGCTCACAGTTTTGTGTGTGTGTTTTAATGCCCAAGAATCTAGTTAATCTTCAAAGTAGTTGATGGGTGCTGTAAAAAATGTGTCTGTCTTGACCACAGAGGTGCTCAACGTTCTGACATCATGCTCCTTGGGGATTGAGGTCTATTTGGTGTCCCTTTGAAGGGCTTGATGCAGAGCCCAGGTGTCCTCTCCACAATCCTTACTGACTGTGGAAGGACTGAGTTGACTGATCCATCTCTGCTCTCCCCTGTCACCCATGTGTACTGACTTTCTTTGTATAGTATTTCTTTAAAAAAAATTTTCTGGAGCTGTCACTTAACAAGAGGAGTGTGGCTGCTTTTAGGGGAAGGTCCTTGCACTGTGGAGAGGTCCTGCCTGGGCTTCCTGCACCAGCAGTGGCTGGTCCCTGCTGCACAGATGGTCTTGAGCAGGTGTCCAGCCTCCTGAGAGCAGCCTGACAGCGAGACCTGGAGGCGGTAGGCAGTGGTGTTCTCAGGCGAGGATCCAGCCAACTTCAGATTCTGGCATTACCAATCAGTTCTTTGCCTTGGTTAGTTTTGTATTTCTGCAAATGGTAGAATTGTTTCTCCAAATAGTTCGTGGGTATTTGCATCAGGTAACCTGAATTTGTGGCACAGTTCAAGTCGCTGGCAAGCACAAAGGGAATGCCTGGTGCAGCATTTATTGCTGTCTTTAGGCAGTTGCAGGAGTTTGCATTTGGTCATGACCTTTGCAGCATCGATTGGGACCACAAGTGGTTGTGGAGATAACAAAGTTAGACCGACGCCTTTCCTATAAATGAGAAGGGCTCTTAGGCGGGAATCGGCGCCTGCTCTTTATCTTCTACAGAGACATTTTCTCATCATCCTTTTAGGCTAGGAGCCTGGGCATTCACATAGTTCTCCAGGCAAGGGGTAGCAGAAAGATGTGTCTTTGTTTAAATGGACTACTGCTAGTGTGCAGTATGACGTGTGTGTGTGTGTATGTGTGTGTAGGGGAGCATGTGACATACACCTTCATGCTTGCAACATGCACACCTTGGTCTCTTGGTTGTTCTAAACTGTGTGGTCAGGAGTTTTCCCCACCCTAGTCATCCTGGCACGCGCTGAGGGATGCAGGGGTACGTGCATGCAGATTCCCTCCTTCTCCTCACAAGACAGTGACATCAAATGCCACTTACAATCCGAGGGTTTGTTACTCATTACCAGTCGGTGGCTGTTGTTACCCAGACAGGAGTGGGAGTAGAAAGATGTCCCTGCAGCCCAGACCCCAGCGGCTGGCTGCCCGTGCTCACCCTCCGTCTGGGACGGCACTTTCTGTTCGACAGCAGATGGGCAAGAGCACTGGCCATTTCTTAATTTGGATTCCTTTTACTTAGTTTTATCATTGATTTTTTTTTTTCTTGGAAAGTGTCAGAAAAGGATTAGGAACTTAAGAAAAATGCAGATGGAGAAAAGATATTGAAAAAGTTAGAGCAGGTCCTAATGAGCCAATCTAGAGGTACAGGAAGAACATTGACTCAGGGGAGCCTCAGGAATTGATGATATCCTGCTCCTATTTGATGTAATTGATGAGGAAATTTAGGTCTAAGAAAATTAAATAATTTATCCAAGGTGATTCAGATGGTTATTGGTAGAAAGTCTAAGGTTCCAGATGGGTGCGGTGGCGCATGCTTGTAATTCCAGCACTTTGGGAGGCTGAGACAGGAGAATCACGAGTTCAAAGCCAGCCTCAGCAACGGCGAGTCGCTAAGCAACTCACTGAGACCCTGTCTCTACATAAAACACAAAATAGGGCTGGAGATGTGGCTCAGTGGTCGAGTGCCCCTGAGTTCAATCTCTGGTACCAAAATAAATAAATAAATAAATAAAAAATAAGAAAAAGAAAGTCTAAGGCTTCAGAATTAACATATACCACAGTGAATTCCATGTTTATGTTCATCTACACAGCACCAATTAATAAACAAATAAATAGAAGGAAGACCTGGAGAGGAAGGGGAATGGGGTGGGGAAAAGAGGCGCTGGGGACTGAAGGGGAGAAAATTCAATTCCCCGCATATGTGATTATGTCAGAATGAGCCCAGCTATCACGCATAACCCCGATGCACCAATAGTAGCATGAAAAAGAAGAAAAAGAAAATATAAGAAAGAGCAAAAGTGACTGCAGCATCTCCTCTGAGCAGTCGGCAAGAGATGGGAAGTCAGGTTGAATTTAAGTGTTTGAAGATACCTTTCTGATGGTAGAGTCTGGCGAAACTCTGAATGATGGTATGTGCCGAGACACTGTTGAGCTCTGTGGTCTAAAAGAAGGTGATCTGGTCCTTTGCTCATAGCTGAGTGGAACGGTTGGTGCCTGTCAGTGTCCGTTCGTGGTTTGCTGTTCTGCTAGAGTGCAGAGAAAAAACACTGATCAGAAAATACCAATAATCTCAACCTCTAATTTGCCTGATCTTCACTGTCATTGGGAAGGGCCATGAGGAGGACTGTGACTCTGGCCAGATGGGCTGCTCTGGGCACAAGTCTCTTCTTTGGACCTGTGGCTGTCTAGTACGTCCAGGTCAATTGCACTTGAGACCCACATCTGAGTGGTCATAGATGAACTGTTGCCCTTCCTGGGTGGTGGCTTGACTTCATTTTGAGTAGGATGAGAAAATGCTGTCTACCGTCCTCACTCGGATTTGAAGTAAAAGCTCTAAATCCACCATTCAAGGATGATCTGGGTGAACCATGGTTCTGCAGAGGTCATGATTCTGTCTTTTCCAATTAGACTCTTCTTTTATGTGGCCATTTAGGGTGGTCAGTGTGAGAAGCAACAGATTTTCTCATAAATGTTTTTAATAGCAAAACTTTAAAAAATATGATGCAAAAAGTGAACTTTTGCCCATCCATGGATGGAGGGAGATACGTATACATACATGTGCACACACCTACGTTGGTTAGTTATTGGTGTTTCTTTGGAAAATGATCTTGCACCCATGCACTTGGACTGGCCCGACTGGGATGATGTCAGTGGTGCACTTGAACAAGGCTCTTGATTTTCCTTTCTCATCAGTTGCTGTGCAGTGTTGCTTATAGGCCAAGAGAACCGCTCGGGTTTTCATCAAGAGTTTGCTGTGCAAGATGGCAAGCGTTCTGAGGGGTAAAGTTCCACTGTTCACAGGGAGGGAAGGTGCTTGCATGAAAGGATCTTTCCCTGCCTGTGAGGATTTCATCAGGGGACACCTCTGGTGGCTCCATGGTCGGAACTGCCCTGGGCGCCTGCGCACAGGAGTTACTCGCTTCTTCCACACATGAGCTGTCTGCACGGGGTGATTGGTTCCTTGGATTCATGAAACGTTGGAGCCTCAGATATTTTCAGAAGTTCGGAAGTTCTCCTGGCAGAGGCCACCGCTGTGAAAGGGAGCACGGGCCCTCTTTGCTGGGACGGTTGTCTTTCCTGGGGATTCTTCGGTTCATCTCTTGTCCATCTTTTCAAGACTACACAGGTCTTATCACGGGTTGGTGGATTCTCTTTTTGTGGCTTTTAGGACCTTAGAATACAGATTTTTCTACATAGTAGGGAAAATGAGCCCAGGAAACTGCACTTGGTTTTCTCTTGGCAGTTGTGGCCCTATCTCTTCCAGCTCCCCCCACTGGCCTCCCACCCGCTGTCCTCAGACACACAGTCCCCACCAGGCGCCCGGGAAGTCTTGGTGTTGGCTGGATGAAACGGCTTCTTCTCACCCTGTTCCCTCCATGTGGAAGGCCTGCCCTTGGCCTGGCCGTCTCTGCTCTCCCTTCAGGTCCTTTGCTGTCTGGCACTCTGATGCTGCCTTCAGGATCTCGTGGGAGCCTTTGCCGAGGGTCCTGGTGGCTCTCTCTCGGGTCTTCCGAGGGCACAGTGCTCTGTAGCTGTTAGTTTGGGCGTGGGCCTGGCTCTCTATTCATGTCCCTGTTTCCTGTGCTATTCTGAAAAGCCTTTGAAAGCAGCAGACCTTTCTCAGTCACCTCTGAATCGTCACCTCTGCCATATGTATGTATGAAGTCCTCAGCTGACATCTAATAAATCGACTTTGAATGGACAGGCTCAGCAGCAGCAGGCTGGCCTGTTCCTTCGACGTGGGCAATCGGCTTCCCCTGGGCCTATTAGTGCACCTCCACTCTCGTATGACAGAAGTGGTGTGGTTGGTTGCCGTGTGTCCAGCATCTGGAGGGACGGGGTCACTGGTCTCAGGGACTCCATATGCTCTTCTGATGGCCAAAGGCAGGACAAAGGTCCACTGAGCCAATTATGCCGTAACCATGTGTGTTCTTGCAGAGGCTGCCCTTCCAATGGGTTGTACTGATAAAGTCTGCTCTTCTCTCTGGAGAACTGGGGGGCGGGGGGAATCCCCAAGGCCTTTTTTTTGGACCTCTGTAAGGTCACAGAATTCTAGAAAGAGCTCTGAGCATTTGATAATTCTTCACAAAAGCTAACCCAGTTTAAATTCTAACTGTGGCCCTTGGTTTACATAGGCCCTGAGTATCTTTGTTTAAAAAATAAGTTTTTTTCCTGAAACTTTTATGCTAAAGTAGACAGAGGAGGTGATAAGTTATGTTCTTCCTGATTATTTTAAGAATTTGAACTCTTCAGAGATACTGGAAAAGGCAGAAATGACCATTACCACTAAATATTTTGAGGGTACATGGAAACCCCCCCCTTTCCAGGGGTTCATTATGAGGATGGAATTGTAACACTGACAACTGGTGGTTTGGGTTTGCCTTTTGTTTGTTGAAAACCATATTTTTCTGTTACGTCCTGGTTTTTATTTATGACTAAAGATGAGTTTGTAATGTTTCCTTTTTTTTGACAAATTTGGGAAAGCACTAAGATTGTAAAGAATCCTTAGAGGACTTTATGAACTGGGAGAGACCTTAGAAATCCAGTGCACGGTCCTCAAATGACAAAACAATAAGCTGAGACTCTGGAAATAAATGTCCAGGTGAGGGTCAGACACCTAAGTTATTGGACACTAGGGCTAGAAGTTTCTCCCTCTAGGCCAGGACAGTTTTAGGATAAATGTATGCGAGGACAATGGGAAGCAGGAAGGTGATAAAAATTAACGAGTTTCCATCGAGTCTGACACATGAAATAGATACTTCTGAACCAAGGGATCACATTGACTTAAGGGAACTTGAAGTTTTTACCAACTTCAGGTTTAACGCTCAGGTTATGTATCCTTAGTATATCTATTTTTCGTGGTTTACTAGGAAGTAAGGGATTGAGAAAATATATAACATAAATATTATTGCAGGTAAGTGATAACCTCATGGAAATCTCATGAACACAGGGCCCTTCTACAGTGTGGATATTAAGTTCCCCTAAAGCCCAGGTACCACAGGGGTGTTCCTCAGAGTAGTACTGCTGGGAGACAGTGGGCTCTTTAAGGGATGGAGCCTGGTGGAGGCTGTTGGGGTAGCTCTCTAAACGACTAGTGGGACCTAACTTCCTTTTTCTCCTCTTTCTTTTGCTTCCCTGGTTTAAAACTATGAGATAGTTTTACTTGCTCACATGTCCCTGCCCTGAGGTGCTGGTTGCCTTGCTACAGGCCTGAAAGTAACAGAGCCATCTGATCATGGATTAGAACCTCTCTTTTTTCTTTATAAAGTGATTATCACAAACATTTTTTCTTTATAAAGTGATTATCACAAGTATGTGTTACAGTGACACAAAACTGACTAACACAGCTCCTGCTGCAATTTCCTGTAGAAAATCATCTCCTTTCACACAAAAGATTTCAGGTTTGGGGTTCATTAGTTTGTAGTTCTCACATTGCCCTTGCTGTATGGATTTGCTTGAATTATCTATTGTGGGATCCATTTGGTGTGTGTCAGCTCTTCTGGATGCTTGTGCAGAAATCTACCTGAAACTGGGGTAAGCTAAAATACGGAAAGGCTGTGCTCTTGACTCATGCAAGTAAAAAGTGCACGGAGGGTCTTGGTGCAGCATGTGTTTCCCAGGTTTTCAAGCTATGCCGTTCTACGTGGCCTCTGTGTTTCTTTGCTGTTTTCCTCAGTGTTTGCTTTGTACACAGGCAGGTTTTCTTTGGATATGGCATAGTAGTCACCAGCAGCTCCAGGCTTACATTCTTCCAGCTCTGAGTCTAGCAGAGTCTCTCCTTCCTTGAGGTTTCCCTGTTAGGATTAAGTCTTGTCGCACCAACTTGGGCCATGTCCCTTGGAAGGTGGAAGGTACTGGCAGATGTGTGTGGGAGTGGTCACCTCTGTCCAAGCCACTTTGACAGTCTGTGGGAGAGGTTTCCCTGGAAGATGAATGCCACGGTGTCTTACCAGAAGGGGTGGTGCACACCCAGGCTGTCCAAACAACAGATGGCCTCTCCCTTCTGCCCAAGCGTCCATGTGCGTCCATGTACCAGGTGCTCTTTAGAAATGTAGAAAAAAATACATCTTCATTTTGTGCTTCTTTGCTTCCTGTCTGCTCCTATCATGCAAGTGGAGACAAAGCTAAAACATGTCTCACAAAAACCAAGAACTCACTATTTTATTTCAAAAATGATTCTTAATCCCTCACTGTTTTTATGTTGTATCTGCACTTGTTAAAGGTGCCTGTGTTTGTGTTACAATTGGCCTCTGCAGAAGCCCTTTGGCTCTGCTTGAATGCCTCTCTGGAGCATGGGCTGGGTGTCACTTGCCACTCTGCCATCCACATGAGAGTCCTACACGAGCTTCTCAAGAAGCCATGCACCTGCTAGTGTGGAAAGGAAACAACTCTATTTCCATATTGCTCATGGCCCAGGACAGTAAGGATGGGGGTTAGAACACACAGGGAAAAGTTAGTTGTTCAACATAGAAAGGGAGGCAAGGTGGAGGTTGAAAACACACTTCCACAAATTTAGACTGGGGTTGGTGTACATTGAGACATTTAAAACAGTGTATTAAACAGGGAGGAGAAACTCAAGGAAAAACAATGTTCCAAAAGGGCAGTGCTGATCCGAGATTTATGGAACAGACTGGAATTAGGAAATCTCCACCCCTCCTTGTGGAATCTAAACAGATTTGTAAATCGGTAACAGTTGAACACCATATTCTAGAAGCAGCTTCGTCTGAAGTCCTTTCTGCCTGTGGCCTTCTTGCTCTGATGCTGGCTCCTTCACCTGACCTGCTTGAGCCAGCAGCTTTACCTGGATCACGGCACCGTGCTCCCTGAAACCAACTGCAGGCGGCGTGTTGTGGACCCCAGAGCTGCGTACGCAGCGCTCGAATCCTCCAGTGACGTTCATGGCTCTGTTACCTGTTAGAAAAAGTCATCCAATCTTCCTCTCTGTCCATAATTTTTCAACCTCACTGTTTTTGTTTTCTTATTTTATTTGTTTTGGTTTTTACTTGGAAATAGGATTCCATCTCATGACTTAATGTTCATTTTGGTATGGTTTGATTTAGTGATCATTGTCCTGATTTATAAACTCAACTCATGTAATGCAGAATTAAAAAAATTGACTATCAGTTTTAGTGGAAGATGAATAAAATCTTGAATCCAAGCTACACACCTATTTCTGGTGAACCTGTATATAATTTTGCAAGTGGCTATTGGCATGAACTGAAAGTTACCTTTTTCAATTTTGTTTTGTTTAATACTGGCACTAGTATAAATTTTATTCTCATCTTCTTGTTTTAACTTAAAGAAAAAAGCCTTTGCACAATCTATGGCTTATCATAAATAGTTGTACAACAAGTTCCTTTCCCAACTTTTCTATGCAATTACTTGAGAAGAAAGGGAAAAGAAATAGCCCTCCAAAGTACTAAGTAGTCCTGGAAGAGTAAGCATCTGAGCTTGTGATAAAGTAATTGTTCTTTTATATCCACTTTTCTGCTACAGCTACATTTTTCTTGACACTTCTTTTAGCTTGCAAGTTTTCAGTGACACAGACTTCCATAGTTGGACTGCCCACTCTCCCTCTCTCCCTCTGCCTGTGAGAGGGTTCCTGCCTCTCTTGAATCAGAGAGGCAGTTACCATAACTCCAGGGGGAAGGAAACAAAACGGAGCCTACTCAGATGCCAGGGACCAGTGAGGCGCTGCTGGGTCTGGCGCCTCCTGTTCAACTACCACTGCGAGCATTGTCCTTCCAGAGCTGCTGAGAATGGGCTCAGATGACAGCCTAATGAGCTGCGCCCTTGCTGGCCATTGTGGTCCCACAGGAGTGTGCAGCTCCAGGAAGGTCCCCGAGAAGAGGAACACTTTATGAAACAAAGGCTGACCCTGGGGGTGCAGGTGATAGGTGGAACAGGACCCAGAGGCAGTGAAGGATGGAGAAAGGTCATTCTGGGGTGGGAAAAGGGATCTGTGCTGATTGTGCTGCAAGCAAACAAAGAATCCAGAATATGGCAGGCAGGTCTTCACGTTGAAAACGACACTGTAGGTGGCAGAGGGCCAGGCCAAGCAGTTGGGGGTTTCCCTGCATCCTCCACCTCCACCGCAAGTCTGTAGATACGACTGGAAGTTTAGAAAGACGCCCCTTAAGTTGGCAAAGTCCTGTGAATCCATGGGGAAAAGCTGCTTTGGGTGCTGTCAGTCACTATGTGACTAAGTCATCTTTTTTTTCCCGTCAACATCTTCAACATTAACGGGGGGATTTTTCTTGGTTTTATTTCCCCTCATCAGTTGATCACCCAGAGATTCTGGGCTGGAAATTCATTCATTCTTAGTTCATATATAATTGAGTTTTTGTGTGTAGTACAGGCTTCGCGTCTTTCTATCACTAGAAAAAGAGCGGAGGGCATGTTTTAATATAAGTGGGTATTTGTTCTTCAAGGCATGAAAAGCGGTGAAGGAAAGAACACAGTTTTCTTGAGAGTGAGGAGCACAGAGCCGTGACCCTGCCTCCCCACGGAGATGTCAGGAGAACTAACCAGGGGGTTCAAAGACACAAAGACGGGCAGGTGCTGAGCGCTCTCAGATGCTTGGTTCATATGAGGGTGTAAACACACGTTGGATTGAGCATCTTTGGATACGTGGTTTTAGGACCCTTTTCTGTCTAGATGTGGTTCCCATGGGAGCTTCAGGGAGGCTCATGAGCTGTCCCCACGTCGGGGTGCACAGCGCTCACCATGCTGTGATTCCTACCCTGCGACGTCTTCCTGGAGGCTGCCTCCTGCTTTCCCGGTCTCCATGCAAGGGCCCTGTGGGCGGTCAATGGTTGTGCGCTACGGAAACAGCCTGTGATCTCGTTTATAACCTCATGGCCAACCCAGGTTATCAGCTGGTAATTGTTAACCAGGGGCTGGAGCTTCATAGTTACAAAGGGCCTTCGTGTGTGTGTGTGTGTGAGATCTGATCTTTATGGTAGTCATGTGATGTTGGCAAGGGGTAAAGGTAATTTTTTCCTCATTTAAGTGGATTATTCCGAGGTTGAGCAGCTAAAGAGATGGGTGATATTTTAACTCGTGTGTTTCGCTCCTAGTTGGAAATTCTTTCCTCATGTCTGCCTGCCTAAAAGTATCCATGGCCCTAAGAGATTCTGATAGTTGCCTCCTCTTTCAGTGTCTTGGCAAGACTTTGGTGGATTTTGTTTATTTGCGTCTCTTCCCCATTAATACATCAGACATTGACTGTCACAGTCCAGGTGAGAGGATGGGCACGGGGGTAGCCAGAAAGACGTGCCCACGTGATCCCTGTCCTTCAGGAGAGCAGTGCAGGGGAGACACCAGGAAGAAGTGTGATGGACATTAGGGGTTGTGGTCCTGAGGGGAAGCCCTTGTCTGTGCCAGGACTGCAGAGCAGTTAACCCCTTCCCTGCAGAGATTAGTTTCTCAGGTGACCGTATGGCCTTCCTTACGGCCTCAGGCAGCACTGGCCGGGTGAGGTGAGCTGGGGAGTCGCTCTGCACAACTGGTTCATTTGGAAGCTGGAGAAATGGGCAGGGCACCAAGGCTGTGCGGTGGATGCTCACCAAGTGGCTTGTCCCTTCCTCCTGCTCCCCTGGTGGCCTGATGCTGTCATGACACTGTTACCCACACTACGCCATGAGCGCCATCCCCTCGTTCTCCAGCTGTCAGGGCCCTTGGTGCCTATATTTCCTGGGCCCTTAACTCCCCACATCCAGCTCACTCACATGCTGGCAGCGTTTGCCCACCTGAGCCACCCGTCTCCCTTCTAGCAGGGTGTCATGGCACCACATGGTCCCCGAGGATTCTGGAGCCTGCAGACACGCTTCTATTTAGTGTGTATCATCCAGCACTCAAGAGCTTCACCTCCAGGGGTTCCTGGCTGTCCTGCGTTTCCCTCAGCAGGTCACTATCTCCTGCCCCTCTAACCCTTAGGACTCCTCGCTGCCCATCAATGACCTCTCTTCCTACTTCACTGAGGAGACAGAAGCAGTGGGAGGAGAAATTTCTACATCCGCCCACCTCTAAACCTCTGCCTTTGCTCATCTCTGGGGCCAGAACCTCTGCCTGGCTCTGGATCACCTGTTGGGCTCTCGCCCAGCCTCCAGCTTCTGGGCCTCATTGGATCTCCTCGGGATTATTCCCATCTACATGGAGCAGGTGGCCCCAGTGCCTTGCGCTGTCTTTCTCAGGCATGTCAAGGACACTTTTCCAGGAATCCTCTCCCACCCATTCTTGCAGGTTCACTTAGGTGATTGTCCTCGTACCCGAGAGGCCTTGCCCACGTGGCCTGTCTAGAACGTCAGGTCCCATCCCTGCTCTGGGCTGCCCTGCCGTGGTTCCTCATGCTGACGTCTGTACAGGTGTGCGTCTGCACACACATGCATGGCTTATTGTCTAGCTCTCCTAGTTTATGAGACCAGGAGTTGTGTAGTTTTGGTGCCCCTTTTTCCATAGTTCCCAGAAGAGAGCTTGAAACATTGCACGGGCCCCCACACCTCCTGTCTAGCTCTGTGTCGCCTCTAGCTGTGGCCCTTTCTCTAGGCTCCACCTCAGGAGCCGTGGCTGCTGCTGTGCTTCCTCAGCTTGCAACCCCTCTGCAGCTCCACCTTTCTGGACCTCATCTCCACCCTCCACCACACAGCTCGTGGCCACCAGTGAGCACCTCTGCTGAAGGCCCGGCCATCTCTTGGCCCGCTTGGCACTCATCTTCTGCATAGCGTCCCACGCTGTTTACTGTCTTTCCCCCTGGAGCCTGTTTTTCTCACTGGCCCCTGATTCTCCTCCTCTTGCAGCTCATCCTCTACAATTTTCTTGTGTCTCATCTGCCTCCTCCCTGCTCTCCCTTCTCCTAATCTTGGTGTGTGCAGAGTTCAGGGTTCCTTTGAGCTCCTCCTGTCTTGAGTGACGTATTCCTTGCTTTAGTGATCTGACTTGGTATCAGGTCTTTCGATACATTCTTCATGTTGGTGGCACCCAGGTGTCTCACTTCAGCCACATCACCCCTGAGTCCCACGTCTGTTCATCCAGCTGCCTTTTGATCTTGCACTTGTATGAAAGTCATCTCAAACTGAACACATCTGAACTCATCTTCCTGCCCCCAAACTGCCTTTCCCTGGTGTTCCCCATTTTAGTAGAGAGCACCACCGCCAGCCCAGGTGTTCAGTGCCGAAACCTCACGACACTTTTTCCTGTGTCCATCCTGAATCAGCAAATCCTATCAGTTCTCCCTTTAAATTGTATATGGACTCTGACTTTTGTCCAGAACTTCCACAGTGATAGAAGCCGTCACCGTCATAGGCTGGGCCACAGTAAGAGCTCTCTCCCAGCACAGTAGCCTGAGCGATGCTCTAGAGCAGGAAGGCATCATGTCTGTCTCCTGTGTGCACCTACGTGGTTCACAGCATGCCCACACTGATTGCTGAAGCCCTTGCCATAGCCTACGAGGCCCCTGGATCAGCTCTGCTAGGTCTCTGCCCTCTTTTCCTCCCACTATCCCAACAGCCCCCGTGCTCCCCTTCAGGCCCTGGGCCCTTCTCCTGCAAGCCCGGGCGTTTGCTGCTTCTTCCCACCTGGTCTGCACACAGTCTCTCCCAGCTCTGTGAAGATCTTGGCTCAGGATCCCTGCAACCAGGAGGCTGTTTCTGACCACCTGGTCATCCACCTCTTCATTGCTCTTGATCCTTTGACCCTGTCCTTTTGATATTCTTGGATTTTATCATACCTGGTGTTTAATTTTCTAGTTGCTTATTACCAGTTTCCTTGAGTGGGCACTCATGGGTACAAGAACTTCTTCTGTCTTATGTTGAATGAATGAATTTAATCACTCCAAAAATAGGAAGGAGGAAGGAATGATTATTTAAAATCTTGTGCATTCTGAGCCATCTTTCTTGGGTACTTGGTATAAATTATACTTTTGATTAGTCCCTTACAAAAATCTCCCAAGATAGGATTTTATTTATTTTTGTAGATGAAAAAATTGTATTCCCAGTGATTATTCTTTGGAGAGCTGGGATTGGAGGCCTGGGTGTTTCTCATGCAGGAGTAACGCTCCTCCCCTTACTTCATCCTCCCCTTACTTCATGTTGCCTGCCTATTATAAATTAAGGAATAATTATATTGTAAGTTCTCATGACTGCACTTATGGTTTCCACCTAATAGATGAGAATGCTGGGGTGCAGTGGCAGGTGGGTTGCCTAGGACTTCACTGCCAGGACCTCTGCTTCTGGTGAACGCGGGTTTTGGAGCCTCATTCCTGATTTGGCCTCAGGGGCTCTGTCAGCACAAATACAAGATTTCAGTACTGAGTGCATCTCCCTTTACCTGGGTAAGTTTTAGGTTTTCTTCCATAACATTTGACCCCTCGTGAATTGGCCGAGGCTCGCATTAGAGAATATAAAGCTAAGCTTTTCAAACTTTAGTTCTAAAATATGAACTGTGGTTTTCCTTTATGTATGAGTTACCTTGGGTGAATCTTAACAGTACTGCTGTTGAGATTAAAGAAACGGTTGAGCTGCAATCTGCGTTCTGCTTGAACACAACTTCTACTTCCTGAATGCAGAGCTTGACTCTTACCAGAAGCACATGACTGACTGCTCAGTGTAGATGGCTGTTCACTGCCTCATTCTGAGGCCAGAGGAAGGCCCTCTGTTCAAATACTTACAGATGGCAAGAAAAGTGAGGGGATTCACTGAATGCCCTGGAAGTTGTAGTGCCTGGTACACTGGACGGTGGTTTACATTTTAACTAAATAATTATACTTAAAATTAGCAAGAAAGAAGAGAATCTAATAGGTCTGCTAATTACAGAAATGAATTGAAATTGCAATGGTAAAAATTGCAAACTCCTATTCACTGTTTTGCAAAAGCAAATCTAAGAATCCCTAGATAAATATTAATGTCCACACAAACAAGAGCTAGGAAACCCTTGTGTAAATGTGAAAGTGGGGATACATATCAAAATGTATCCCAGAGACAAGTTTAAAATGACATGAGTAATATTACCCCATGCTCCATGTATTTGCTGGATTTTATTCTTGGATACTGGTTAACTATGAATCTATCCAGATTACTGTTAAATTTTTTCATCTGGTCTGGAAACTTTGTCCTTGTTTTGTGTAATACCAGAAAAATACACCTGCTGAAGGTCATTGTATTATGCAATACAGAAAAGGCAGTGTCCTCTGAAGTCTGAAACTGCCTTACCTTGATGGTGAGCTTGGGATGTACGGATTCAGGCCTCCAAAATGGGCTCCAGAATTGCTTGCCTGTCTTCTCTTGTATAACACTTGATGCTTGTGTAGTGACTAGTCTTTTCACTATTCTGCCTTAAAATGTAGAGTTTTTTGTTTTTTTCTTTTTCGTATCCTTTATTCAAATGGCATCTTTTCAGAACCCTTACTTGTGATGTTGGTATACTTGGTACCCTGGTTTGTTTTCCAGGGTTTCACTGTGGCTTCCAGAACTGAGTCTGGAATGGATCTTTGAGAACCCGTAGCACGTACTGGCTGTGGTCTCTCTCACTCTTCAGAGAGGACGAGGGTGCCTTCCTGCATTCGAACATGCACACAATCAAAACCAGTGTGATTACATGTGGTTCACATATATGTGTTTTAGTTTTTAGCACATTTTTGCTTCTGTGACCAAAAGACCTGACAAGAACAATTTTAGAGAAGAAGTTTGGTGCTCACAGTTTCAGATTTCAGTCCAGGGATGGCCAGCTTCATTGCTCTGGGCCTGGAATATGGCAGACCACCGTGGCAGTGGAGGGAAGTGACTTAGGACATGATGATCAGGAAGCAGAGAGAGCTTTCACTGGCTAGGAGCAAAATATGTACCCTAAAGGCACCCCCCATGACTCACTCCTCCATCCACACCCTGCCTGCCTACAATTAATACCCAGTTCATCCCTCTCAGTGGATTAATCCACTGATTGGGTTAAGGGTCTCCTGACCCAATCATTCCACCTCTACACTCTCTCACATTGTCTCATATGTGATCTTTTGGGGAACACCTCATATCTAAACCATGACAATATGCACACTTTGGGTCTCATCTGTTCTGTGTGGGTACTAAATATTTTAGCATAGTTTCAATATATCAAACTTTTCACAGAAGCACCATGTCTAACAGTTTGTAGGACAGGCTGTGGCCTCTGGTGTAATGGCCAGTGTGGGACTTAAGGGGTCAGCCCATCGACACTTACTTTACTCTGTTAATGTTTTGTACTCAAGCACCAATCAGGTAACTGGAGGTGTTATTTATGGTTAAATTACTTTCTTGTCTCTGTGTTGACTTTTAATCCTTTACATATAAATAGGAACACTCATTTTCTTTAGTAGCCATTTATTTGATCTATTTATAGGGGTGTGTGTGTGTGTGTGTGTGTTTCCAGTACTAGGAACTGAACCCAGGGGGGTTCTACCACTGAACTACATCCCCATCCCTTTTAATTTTTGAGATGGAATCTTGCTAAATTGCCAAGGCTAGGCTCAAACTTGGGATCTGTTTGCCTCAGCCTCTTTTTTTTTTTTAAATATTTATTTTTTAGTTGTAGGTGACAGAATATCTTTATTTTATTTTTATGTGGTGCTGAGGATCGAACCCAGTGCCTCCCGCGTGCTAGGCGAGCACGCTACCACTGCGCCATAACCCCAGCCCCTGCCTCAGCCTCTTAAGTAGCTGGAATTACAGCTGTGCACCACCGTGCCTGGCTAAGAATAACTAATACTCAGCACATGATGAATTTTAACTGTGGTCTTGATAAGTGAGTGAATTTTCAAAAGCTAGTGGGAAATACAGGTCATCCAGGACTAGGAACATAGGCCCAGGTTTCATTCATGATGTTTTTGAGTGGAAAAGAGAAACAGGTGTGTGCTGTTGAAGTAACTGTTGAGTGAATGTATCTGTCACCTTGAACGGCCATCTCACACAAAGCGGACACTGAATTTGAACATCTGAAATATGCCCAGTCTTTGTAGATCAGCTCTTTCTCCCACATGCCAATGTTCTCAAGATCAAGGTCAAGTTAGATGATTAACTTTTGTCAGCTGCTTCCATTTTTAGGGTTCTACATAAATGACATGTACAGCCATCTCAGGCTCTTTAACACTCAATCTTTTTCTAATCCCAAGTTTTATTTTGCCTGTTAAAATCTTAGAAACGTATTTCAAGGATTTCTAACATAAGAACAAAGTAACCCCCTTTGCCTCCTGCTTTTTGAGAACTCTTTCCTCCTTAGTGTCTCCCAGGACATATTGTTCTCCCCCTTAGCTTTTGGTGGTATTCTTGATTCATGGTAGCAGTTTCCCTTTTTTTGGAATGAACTCTCCCTGGTCCATGGAAACCCTTAGCCCGTTGCAGTCCAGCCAAGCACCCCAGTTGTTGAGATAAGGAACAAAGGGAGGGAGTGGCAACATTCTGAAGTAAAGAAAGGTTAAAATGTGGGGCATGTCGAATTCCAAGAAGCATATAGACCTATGAAAATTAGATCATTATTCTTGGCCATTCCTAAGATGACGGCTTGTCTGTCTTCTTTTGTTCGTTTCTGTGACATTTAAGAAAGGCAGCCAAGGCCACCTCTATAGATATCTGAGTCCTGATTTTGTAAGTTGTCTTTGGCAGGAGGCTGAAACCTCACCTCTCCAGAGAGGGCTGGTAGCCCGTGAGGAGACCGTGTCAGGCTCCAGATAGTTCGTGGTGATGCTCACAGGGTTAGGGAGGGCGAGGGGTTTGCATTAACTTCGTTGGTGCAGTCCATTTGCTCCACACGGGTGGATTTCCTGACTTAGTGCATGTCAGGCTCCCCCGGTGGAGGTGATTGCTTCTGCTAAACTGGAGAGGAAAGGCATTGATGAAGCATGTATATATTCAGAGGCAGTGTGCACCTTCTGCTGGCCTGGCCAGCTGCCACCTCTGATGGTTGGAACTTGAGTAAGAGGTCTGACGTCTGGATCGTGTCTGATAATTGGGTGTTTCTGTCCAGCTCTTCTTGGCTGACATTACCCAGGCTCACCGTGACGGCTGGTCTCACAGCCCATAATCCCTTACGTGCCATCTCCCATATAAATTTAGCTGTAAGAGTGGTGAAGACAGAGCCACAGGTCACTCTTGAAGCTCTAGTTTGAGATAAACCCACATTACTATCATCTTGCCTAAGAAACAGCACAAATAGGTGTGCCCATCAGCTTTTTGTCTTTGTGACCAAAATACCAACAAGAACAACTTAGAGGAGGAAAAGTTGATTGTGGCTCATGATTCAGAGGTTCAGTCCATTGCACGCTGACTCTGCAGCTCTGTGCCTGAGCCCAGGCAGAGCATGGTAGCAGAAGGGCATGCAGGAGGAAAGCAGCTCAGCTAAAGACAGGTGGGGAGCAGAGAGAGAAGGCGGAGCCAGGGACAGGATCTAACCCCCACAGGCACACCTCCAGCCCCGCCCTACCTGCCTGCTGTTATCAGCCAGGATGCATCCTTTCAAATCAGTAATCCACCAGATGGATTAATCCTCAGATTACATTTTAGCTCTCATAACATAATCATTTTGCCTCTGAACATTGTTTCATTGCCTATCATGAGCATTTTGGGGGGCATCTCATATCCAGACCATAACAAGGATGGTAATGAAATATCCTCTAGCTCCCTCTGTTAAAACCAAAGCCAGAGAGAGCTGCACTACATTTTTTCCTTTGAATTTTTCTCAAGGAAGGGATTCTCTTCTCTTCCCTTTAACCTTTTTCACAGACCTGTATGTGAGTGCTGGAAAGGGCCCTGGAGGATGGTAGGCTCACCTACCAGTGGGGAGGTGAGGACCGGGCAGTCACACTGTAGTCCACACGGGACCATGTCACTGCCAATAAAAACTTGGCAGAGGAGGAGGATAGGATCCTTCCAGAGTTTCTTAGTGTCCTTACCCTGCCTAGGAATCACTGTTAAACCACAGGTGCACGTCATGATCGGTGGCATGCAGGTCACTGCTTTCTGGACCTGTGGGTGGTTATTTGGTGGTGAAGTGTACACCTGGCTCTTTCCTTGTTTCCTGATGGTCACTGCATGGGATGCCATGTTTATAGGAATGGGTAAGAAGGAATTGCCCCCCACAGACCAGAAAGTGCATCCAAGAAGCAAAATAAGCCTGTGCATTACAGGAATGATAGAAGGAAAATCTGCCTGTGGATTGTGGATGGTCGCAGCCTTGGAAGATCCTGCATGTGTGGCCAGAGGAACTTGGCCAAGGGGAGCTTGTGGATGTCCATGTTGGTGACAGTGGTTGATACCAAAGGATGTGGTGTCCCAGAGGAAGTGGTGCTGGCTGAGGAACTTGTCACTAATGGAAGTCTCAGAGATGTTTCATGCACACTGGAAGCTGATCAAATGTGGAGGGAATGTGGCAGCTCACGGAGGCACAGGGGAGAGTCTTGTTCCATGTGGGAAGTTCCATGATGGGAGAAGGCAGAGGCTGTGTTCAAGCTGCTCTGCATCAATGTTCCCAGCGTTCTGTGTTGTAGCAGTACTAAGTAACTAAGTACATTTTCGTTTGAGCATTTTGTTTCATTTTTTCTGTTCATTTGTAAATCATAGAGAATTTTTAATGCTTGTAAAAAAAATTTAGAGTCCGTGGAGCAATTATAAACCATGATAATTTCCCAAAGACTGCTTGAAGATAATTATCCTTATGGTTCTGTACTATCATGCAAACTGAGGACTTACTTGTGTTTTTTAAACAAATGTAGATTCAGCGAAAGTCTCGAAATTCTAGCTTGTTTCTTTTAAATTATCTCATTTGCTCAGTGGAGTACTTTTTCTCTGTAAAGAAAAACATCGTATAGGTAATATTTTATTTGATAGGTAATATTTTATATAGGTAATATTTTATTCTTTCTGCTAAAGAAGTCTAAAGCGATGGTGGAATAAATAAACTGGTAAGCATTCATCTTAGCGCTTGCCACAGCATAGGTTCTTGGTAAATGCAGTGTAGGGGCAGGACCTGATCTCCTCTCCACTTCCCTTGCTCCCTCCTGGTCCAGGCCACCACCTTTCCCGTGGCTGGGTGCAGCTACTCCTAGTTCACCCTGTACTCCACACTGCGGACATGCACAGTGGTTCTCCATTTCCCCCAGTCAAAGCTGAAGATCTTATGCTGACCTCAAGGGCTTTCGTGCTGACCTCATTACAGTATAAACTACCATCCTCTCCCTGGCCTGCTCTGCTCTAGCTACAAAGTTCTTTCTCACTTGTTTTATTTCCTTTTGGAGCTGGGAGCTGAACCCGGGGTCAAGTGTGTAGGCACACACTGAACCAGTGAGCTCCATCCCAGCTCCTTCCAGTGCCTCCTGCAGCCAAGACCCTGCCCTGGCCTGGGGGGCTTTCCCTGCCTTCCCTCTCCCCAGCAGGCTGCTTCTCCACACAGCCTAGGGCAGCTTGCCCTTCTGTCCAAGTCCCTGCTCACAAGTCACCCCCACGATGAGGCCCTGACAGTTCCAGTCAAACCTTCTGCGCCGGTCAGTACAGCTTTTGATGCTTGTGTTCTGTTTTTGTTTTGTGTTTTTCGGACTTTTCATCTTCTAACATAATTATAAATTTATTACGTTTTTGTTGTTTATTGGGTTTCATCGCTTGCCGGCACATAAGCCTAATGAGTTTGGGGATCTTTGGTTTATTCAACAATTTATCTCAAGCACTTAGAACATTTCTTAGCACATGTTGTATCCTGAGCAAGTATCTGTTAAATGATGGATGAATGTTTGGAAAAAGCTGCTGTTGTCCTCGCTGGAGGATTATTTTTCATGCTGTACTATTTCAGCAGACTTGGCAACATTTGTTATAGAAATTATCTCTTATTTACTCATCGCGAAACTGCCCGAATGCAGTATTCTAGCTCTTTCTCTTCATAAATGTTAGACCTCTATTCTAAGTGGTTTTAAAGTCGCAGGAAGTACACAATACAACAAAAGGAATTCAAACCACCCTGGTGTGTTGAGCATTTACTATATGCAGTGGTCTAAAATGGATGATATGATTGCCTTAGGTTTCCACTAAAGCATTTATATCCATTGGGCACCTGGTTTCTATGGACTGGAATCTGATCTTCTGGGAAAAAAATAGCTTTTTGAGTCAAGGTTAACCTTAGAACCGTTCTCATGACATAACCCAGGGAGGGCACCAGTTACAGAAAGTAAATGTGGATCAACCTTTTGGAATGCGGGCATAGTAAGTGGTTGGCATGGTGTGAGGGGGTTTGTAATGGCCAGAGTTCTTAAGAGTTTCTCTAGAGCTGTCAAGAGTATAAGATGAAAGATTGGCTTAGATTCTGTATGCAGAGAACATTGTTGTAATAAAAGTTTTACTATGCTTATGTGGAAACAGGGAAAAATAAGGGGCCCCGTGCTTTTCTCAGTGATCCTGTTGGGCTTTGTATTGATGCTATGGATGTTTATGATAAGTTAAAATTTGTCACAGTTCTAACAGAAAGGCTTGTTAACTGTCTTCCAAAATTGCCCTATTTCCTGGCTCCATGCAACCATGAAATCACTTATTGGGGTCATACAATACTAGCTTTAGTTGGAAATTAAATAGGCTCTTACCTTGGCAATTCTAACAGGAGACTCTGTCTGTTGGCATGGCGACACGCATTGTGAACAATCACAGGTAGATGGGGTCTGCTGCCACTTCACTTCACTTCAGGCAATGGAGATGTACAGGTGACGGTGACGGACCTCCTCTCTGCTCTCGCACAGCTGCTAAGGCCAGGGCACATGTGCGGAGGGGCAGAACATGCTCTATGCCACTGGAAAGAAGCGATTGCTATCTGAAAGTAACTTACCACTCTGGTGGTTTATAAAGTCTGTTTCTTGTGTTAGAAATCTTTTGGGAAGTTGGTTGGGAACGCAGTGGGAGATGCTGGGTACAATAATCAAACACGAGATGGTAGTGTGAAGAGGCTGGGTAGCTTTGGTTTGACATCTACTGGTTACAACAGAGGGCAGAACCTCTGCATATGTCACTCCCAGGTCCCTCCCTGTCCCTCCCCAGGGCCTCCCATTCTTCTTTTTCTATTCTACTGGTGTTCCTTCTATTTTCATGGGATCCTACTGCCCCCCCCCCCCACCTTCCACATAAGAGAAAACATATGACCCATGACTTTCTGAGTTTGGCTTATCTCGCTTAACATAGCGTTCTCAAGTTCCATTCATTTTCCTACAAATGATATCATTTGGTTCTTTACGGCTGAATAAAACTCCATGGTGTATATTTGCCACAATTTTTTTTTGTCCTTTCACCCATTGACAGACACGTAGGCTGGTTCCACAGTTCAGCTATTGTGAATTGTGCTGCTGTAAACATGGGCATGCAGGTATCACTGGAGTATGCTGACTTCAATTCTTCAGGATAAATGCCGAAGAGTGGTATAGCTGGGTCACATGGTGGTTCTATTTGTTTGTTATTTTATTCATTCATTCAGCTATGACTTTATTGAGGCCCTCTTGTATGCTGAAATTATGCTAGATACTGGGACTATAGTTCTAAGAAATAATAGACAATAATCAAACCTTACTGAGGACACACATGAGAGCATAATGACCAACTAAGTAAATTAAAGGAACGAATACAGTGGTTCAGAAACACAAGACAAAAGAACTGGCCTGGCCTGGTGTGCCGGGGGAGGCTCGTGTCTGGAAGGAGGCCTGACTTAAGATTCAAAAGACAAAGAGCTCAACTGGCCCATGTTGGCATTCCTCACCCTACCAATCACCTGCTCTGGGCCACCAGATGTGCCTTTAAAACCCCCTAGACAGCAGACACGTGTTGGCATCGCTCTCTGGGGCCCCCCTATGGGAGCTCTGCTTTCTGTATTTCTATTAATCTAATAAATCTTGTTACTTTGTTTTTACCCTGTGTGTGTGGATTTTGTTCTTTGAATTTGCAAGACAAAGAACCCACCTGATATGCATGCTCCACGTTCTAGTACTAACACATGTCATCATGCTAGTCATTCATGGTTAATTACAGGTTTTGAAAATTTAAAAGATGGAACAAGAGAATCTGAGTAAAAGTATTTTGGGTTTGGACATGATTTCTCATGAACTGAGTCTAAATATGTTGTCTTAGCAAGGGGCTAAAGCATGAGACACAGGAATTCCAAAAACAAAGGATAGTGAAGGGTGACCATTGAAGGGTAGTTTTCATTTTCTCAAAGCAGAAAAAATGGTAATCATGTTGGTACAAGCCTTCAATACTCCACTGATGCACACAATCAGATGTGAAAGCAAGAAATGTGAATTAGGGCTGAGTGGTGGCGCATGCTTGTAATCCCAGCCACTTGGGAGGGTGAGGCAGAAGTATCACAAGGTTACGGCCAATATCAGCAACTTAGTAAGGTCTTGAGCAACTTAGGGAGACCCTGTCTCAAAATAAAAGGGAGTGAGGATGTGGCTCAATGGTAAATTGCCCCTTGGGTTAAATCCCCAATACTGCTCCACCCCCCAGTGTGAATTAGGAGGTTGCACCACCAGCCAGGTAGCAAAGACTAATTCAGAAGAGGACTTACAACCTAAGATGTACCTCAATTACATCTTTATTCTGTTAGCTGAGCAGCACTATTCCTGGATCTTGTTAGTGTTATGCAGTGTTAATCTTTATTTGGGGCTAAGGCCTAGATCATGAGCACAGTTTCACTCTTGTGTGTTAACAGTACCCGGATTCACCATGCATGGATACCCAATAAAGAGGAAAACTGGAGTTATTTGTCAGAATCTCTGAAATGCAAAGTCTGCATGCTGTAAAACAGTGGTCATTCCAGAAAGTCTGCTTGAAGGTGAATGATGGGCTAATTAAAGGGACCTGGCAGGTGGTTTGTGTCTTGGTGTTTGGTCCAGCAGGCATTTGGGATTTATTACTTTCTGTCAAAAAGGAACCCTTCACTTACTGGAATGTAAAATAAAAGGTGCTCCTAGGTAAATGAGCGGAGGCTTCATGAGTATGTTAGGGTAAACTCTGGCATTCGAAGCTGAACCGTGACTCAAAGTTGTGACTGTAGCCTGACTCCGTGGCTGAGCAGGGATCTCCTCAATGTAGTGTTAGGCCTTTGCCAGCCCCTCTGTAGGCAATGTTAAGGCATTAGGTTGAAGGGAAACTGAATAAGTGAGTCAGGATGATTGTAAGTTCAAGGCCAGCCTGAGCAACTTAGACCTGCCTCAAAATAAAATCCCCCAATTTGATGGGATGGTTCAATGCATTTGAATTTACTTCTTTATGTAATTGGAATTTACTTCATCTTGATAAGCATTTCCATTTTTGATTTTTGTCCTAAGTGCAGTGTTTGGGACTGAACCCAGGGCCTCACACATGCTAGACAAGAACTCTACCACTGCTTTGTGTCTCCAGCAGACTTACTTTAACATTCAACTCTTCTTGATGCTTTTCACACTCCCGTAAGGGCTACTCACATTTACTGGGGTCCTTATGCTTTCTGGGACCCGTGTTGTGTCCTGGAGCCTCACAGTGTGGTCCTTGTTCTTCAGCATTCATTAGAAATACAGCCTCAGTCCCACCCAAGACCTACAGAATCAGAAAGTGTGTTCTGGCAAGGTCTGTGGGTGGCAGGATGCAGGATCAAGATTGAGCCGCACTCCCACACATGACAAACAGTAAAAATCAACCCGCTGTCTGGCAGCAGCAAGGGGCTGATGACTTTCAGATCAGGTTTAATGACCTGGTTCCTGAAAACACGTAGGATAAGCCCTGTGAGAGCGAGCAGATACTGAGCCTGGTTCTCCTCATCTACGTGTGTGTGTGGGTGTCTGTGTCACAGGCATAGGGAGGATTAAAGTGGATGCTGATCCATAATGAGGGAGAGGACACGGGAAGAATGGAGGAACTTTGGTCAGAGGGGAGGGACAGGGGAGAGGGCATGGGGGAGGAAAGATGGTGGAATGAGATGGACATCATAGCCCTAGCTTCATGTATGGACTGCATATACGATGTGATTCTACATCATGTACAACCAGAGAAACGAAAAGTTGTGTTCCATCTGTGTACAACGAATCAATATGCATTCTGCTATCATGTAGACCTAAGTAGAATAAATAAATAAATAAATAAATAAATAACCAACCAATCAGAGCCAGGGCGGGCGTACCCACGCTTCTGGGAAAGTATGTTTCTCTTGTTTCAAAGCTGGCTTAGTAGCGCTGCTCATCTTGTTTGTCCCCCAGGTTTATAGTCTACTTTCATTCCACCCCCACTTGCTGACCTCTTATTCCCAAGGTGTCCTTAATTAGTACATTAAAATAATTATTTACTAAATGGTATTCATATGACTATGAATGCCAGCATCCAAAAACGAGTCTCTCTCTGGAGAGTGTCATTCATGTGTCAGAGTTGTCTCCACAGGGCAAGGGAGACAGGGAATGAGACCCTGGGGATGTGGCTAGGCACCAAGCATGCCAGCACCATTTTCTGTTCTTTTTCGTCACACTGCAAGTTTGAAAAACACCATTTGTCTTTAGCATGCAGATTACATAAAGCACTTTCTGATTTTTTATTATGGCTATGCTAAACATGAATTTACAGTCCAATGTATTCATAAGAAAATCATGCATTTTTTTTAGCAAACAACTTTTCAAATAAAATGAATATTCACTGAAAATTAATGAGCATCTGGAGGGATAATTAGGTAGTGGTGGTTAAACACTGGGCTTTGCCTGTGGCTGGTGCTATAAGTGAGCTATGAAGTATTGCTGCTAGTGTAAGGGGAAATAAAAGCAGACACATAGTATCACAGGGTTTTAAATGCAAATGAGAACTGCACTTTTCTAACATGGTATTTTGAGTTTAAAAAAAAAGAACTTGTTTTCTGCTTTTTAAGATTCCATCTTCACTTTCACTCTGCTGTTCTACCTTGATGAAGGGCCTCTCGGATATACTTGTGTCCGTTTTCATTTTGAGTCTAATTAAAAGGATTGATGAATATTTTTATTTCCTTATGTGTCCTTGAGTTGAAATCTCAGAAGACAAATGGTTAAACATCTTAGGCACTTGTTATTTGGACCCTATTAAAGTGAGAGCTTTTGTTAAAATATAACTACATCTCCCATTTATTTAGAGTCTATTTAGTGCTATCTGTGATTGTCTAAGTACTTTCTGTCTCTCCATCACTTTAGAGATTAGGTCCCTTGCCTAGATCATATGACCTAGTGAAACCAGGATTTTTGAGATGAACCACGATTCTCTGCTTCCGACAGGCAGGGTCCTCCAACCTGCAGGTCTCTGCAGATGAGAAGTGCCGCAGTTCTTAATGGTGGGCCCTGCCCTGCCCTGTTGCAGCAGACCCCAGCAGCTCATTGATTTCTTCTTCTGGGTTCTGGTCTTATGAATTTGAAGCATGAATGTGTCAGATCAGGATGAGTGCGTATAGCCCTAGGATTTATTGAAGAACAAGACAGAGCTCTAGCAGTTCAAGACAAGCCCCCATAGCGGGTTTCCTCCCCCAGAGAGGTTTAGTCCAGGGGTTAGGGTAGCACTTAGGTCACTGTGATTGGTCTAAAGTTACGGTAATTAGGGTTTGGAAGAAGTACCAACGCTATTGGTCCAAACTTATGCTAATTAGGGCTTGGACATGTTCTGATGCTATTGGTCAGTTCTGAATGCCATTTAGGTTTGCCTTATTCGCGTTTTCTCACCCCTGGGGAAGGGGACACTTGAAGTCATTGACTGTACATGCTCAGTGGGTGTCCGCAGCTACAGCTGTGGGTGGAGTGGCTTCTGCAGTGGCATCTCCACTGTGTGCAGGCTGGACTGCAGCTGGGTGACGGGTAGGCTTGCCCCGGCTCCCCTGGCAGTGGCCTGCCAGCCTGCTCCACATGGCCCAGGGTGGTACTTGGCTCCTGCGCTCCAGCCCACCCAGCCCTGTTCCCCTGCTCGTTGTGCTGCTCTGCAGGGACCTGTGGGTGGGCCAGGCAAGGAGCCGTGTCACTGGTACACAGCAGAGTGAGGGTGGGAATCGGATGCTGCTAGTTCTTATGTCCCGGCTTCTTGCAGTACTTGGCTGTCTGCGCTGCCATCCTGTTCATCATCTTTAGCCATGTACAGCTTCCCTGTAATCCCGCTTCTTTAATTGGAAGCTGGTGTTGTATTTCAGAGGCTCGAACTGATAAATGGCCTCTCTGCAGATTTTTTAAGCAACCCAGTATCATTTCACAAATGATCATGTAGCCAATGCACGGTTGAGCTAAGACTTTACAGTCAATTTGAACTAGAAATTCAGTTACTGACTAACTTCCTGTGTTAGCTGTGGAAGGACTGTGTGCCATCAGAATCTCTTCCATTTTTTTAAAAATATTTTTTGCTTGTCCATGGATATTTATTTATTTATTTATATGTGGTGCTGAGAATCGAACCCAGCCTCACACATGCTAGGCGAGTGCTCTACCATTGAGCCAGAACCCCAGGCCCCTCCCTTCCATTCTTGATGATACTTGGTATCCTAGGAATATGTCAGGGAACTTCTTGGTAATTCTGATGATTAAAATTGTCCTTAAGAGGACTAATAGAAAAGTCCTATATTTTACTATTACCCTGCAGATTGCCTGTGGGGATCAGTAATAACAATGAGAAAACTGTTTGCTTTGAATGGCAGTCCCCATTCTCTTCTACCTGGTTACCTTTTTGCAAATAAAAAGGGCTTTGAGTCTGTATTTTTATTTTTATATTTTTGGGACAGTTCTTAGATTTGGCTCAGATTTTTTAAATGCACTGAAATCATGTTCTTCTGGATATGATCTAGACTAATCATGTCCAATCTCACATTTTCTTCTGTTTCTCCCCCTTTGCAGGATGATGAAGTGGTTCTTCAGTGTTCCGCAACCATCCACAAAGAACAACAGAAACTATGTTTGGCAGCAGAAGGATTTGGCAACAGACTTTGTTTCTTAGAGTCCACTTCCAATTCCAAGGTAGGATGAAGCCTTTCTGGGCTGTTCCCACAGTCCATTTTCACTCACGGCATTTATGAGCCCTCTATTGTTATCTGTGGAACACATATAAAAAAATTAAAAAATGCTTTCACTCTTCAATATGGAAGTTTTTAGTTAAGCCTCTCCTGGATACGGCGAACTGGGATACAGTTCTTAACAAGTCTAGACAAAGTCCTTGCCATGTGTGTTGTAGTGGAAAAGTAAATAAATGATGGAATTTCCAAATGGTTAGGGCTAGAAAGGAAAAGGGTGGCAGAGAAGGACTTGTCCTCATACAGAGTATTTCAGGAAGGCCTTTTGGAGATAGTGACATTTGAATAGGCTGGAATCAGATGAGAGGATGACCAGTTCTAAGTTCTGGAACCTTCCACAAGGGGGAACCAGGTAATACAAGGTGGGTGGGCATGCACGTGCAGAATGTTTAAGAAGCACCAACAACAAAGTGCTAGTGGCAGTCGGTGAGGTTTCCAAGGGACCAGCCTTCCGGGCCATGATTAGGAGTTCAGGTTTCTTTCTAGTGTGAAGGGAAGTCATAGGGGTGGTGGCTTTTATTTTAGTATTTCCAGGATTATTTTTGGCTTCAACATGGATTTGAGGCTGTAGCGAGAGCAAGAGGAGAAGCAGAGGGACCTTGGGAGGTGCTTGCTGCAGCTGGGTGGGAGGCAGCTCCTCCTCCGACTGGAAGCATTGGCAGTGGTGAAATGTGGGTAGGTCTGGAGCATGCTGTGAGGACATCCTGGGTTTGCTGATAGATCAGATTGTGCAGAGTAAGGGAAGAGGAGGAAGCAAGGGTGTCTCTAGGGCAGGAAATCAATGAGAAAATAGTCAATTGAATACTCACTTGTTTAGCACTTTGTAGTTTACATGGTACTTTGACATGCATGATTTCATTTAATTGTCCCAATAAGAAGATGAACTATCATCGTGGTCATAGTCATTGTGCAGATGAGAAAAGGGAGCTAGCAGAGGCCAAGGACTGTACTTAACTGTTCAAGGTGACCTCAGGCAACAGGTGAGCAGTGGCTTCTCATGTTTGTGCCTGGGTCTTTCAGCTTCACGTTGTTCTGTAAAATAATATTGAATAATGTGTATATGTATATCCTTGGTTTATTCTAGTAATTTATGCTAAATAACAATATTATAATAGTTTATAGCAAAACGTTACGCAATTATAGCCCTATTTAGATTTATTTCAATTTCAAGGCTTTTTTGGGGAACATGCCCTTGGTACAACTTAATGGGGGATAGGGTCGGTTGTGAAAAGTACTCCTTAAAAAGCTATTAATCATTTATTTCACTGTGGTATTTTCTCTGTGGTCTCTGATATTCTCGTGGTGGCTAGAAGCAGGCTGACATCTTTAGTTGAGCTAGTTTCTACCTTCCATTTCATACTGGACACTGTACTAGCTGCTGTTCTGGTTCTCTGATGAAAGAGCTGGTTTGCAATGCTAAACATCACATCCTGGATTCCACAGTGGGTGTCCACCTCACAGTTAAGCTTTATACTTTTTTTTTTTTTGGTACTGGAGATTGAACTCAGGAGCATTCGACCACTGAGCCACATCCTCAGCCCTATTTTGTGTTTTCTGTAGAGACAGGGTCTCACTGAGTTGCTTAGTGCCTCGCCATTGCTGAGGCTGGCTTTGAACTCGTGATTCTGTCTCAGCCTCCCTAAGTGCTGGGATTGTAGGCTTGCGCCACCGTGCCTGGCTAGTTAAGCTTTGACTTAGGACTAGTTGGCCATTTAAACTGCCTAGCTCCTGGCAAGGATACTTGACCATACAGTTGCCACAGATGACCTAGTGAGCTGAGTATTTTAACCCTTCTTATTTTCATGTTATCTTGTACTTTTCTAACTTATCTGCAAATTTACATTTGGGATGAAAGTATTAGATTATAAGGCTTTTATAGGGTTTTTAAAGTTCGTATATGCACTGGGACTCTGACTCAGGCCTAGAGCACTTACCTACAATGTATAAGGCTGTTGTTTCAATCCCTGGTACTGCCAAGAAGAAGAAAAAACAATAGTTCTTTAAAGTTCTTGCAATACAGATACTGTTTTCTCTCTGCCACAATCTAAGTGCCACAATCTAAGTGGCAGAGAGGGAAAAGTATCTGTATTGTAAGATTCCACCCTGCCCCACGTCAGTTTTCTCACATCATCTTTTACCTTTGGCTTGCTCACCTGACTTGGATGCCTTTTCTGCCCTTCTCTGCCTGCTGAAACATGGCTTTCCTCCAAAGCCTGTCTCAAATGCTCTCTAGGTTACTTTTTCTGAATGTCATAGTTCTGTGTCTGTTTTTTTTTGTACCAGAGATCGAACCTAGGGTGCTTAACCACTGGGCCACATCCCCAAACCCTTTTTATATTTTATTTTGAGAAAAGATCTCACTAAGTTGCTTAGAGCTTCACTAAGTTGCTGAGGCTGGCCTTGAACTTGGAATTCTCTTGCCTCAGCCTCCCAAGCTGCTGCTATTACAGGTGTGCACCACTGTGCCCAGCAGTTATATGTTTAAGTGCTTTGTTGGCTTCTATGATGGACCTTTGGTTATAGCCAGGTGATCTTTACACTTTGCCTGTGCTGAGTACACAGGGACACCCTTCTCGGGCCACTTGCCCCTCTGCAGCCCTGAGGTTCAGACACACCTCCTTTATCTTTTATCAAAGCACATTGTGTTGAACTAATAAAATTTAATGGATTATTCAGTTTGAAAGGGAACCAGCAGTCTTCAGGCTGATTATGTTTTTCTAAGATAGACTCAATATTCTTTAATAACAGTCAAAAGTCTACATCTCAGTTCATGTTTTCAATATGTAAACCTGGGTAGAGCTGTACTGCACACCGATGAATCTAGATTTGACGTTGGTTGAAAATGGAATGTGGCCTCTAGATTTTTTTTTTTCAAATTGGTGTCTCCTATGTTTGTCATAAAGATGGGAAGAACAGAATAATTATTGGCAACAACTAGTCAGACACTGTAAATTATATATGTGCTCCTGGAAACAGGCCTAGGAATACCCGAAGCTACAGAACTGTTTAACTGTTACTTGTTCAGACTGATCTTTGTCTGCATGCAAGAGAAGTGTTCTTAATTGCAGTATCAATGGTCCTGAGAAAATATAAACATTTAAATCTGAGGGCATGTTTAGATTAGTTACTCCTATTTTGTAGCCATGGGTATTTACTGTGTACCTCTATAATGAATGAATTCTCACTTTTGTTCTCTGTATTGTAGAACTAAGAAGTTGGGCTTTTTGATTTTTAGGAATTAGTGACCTTGAGGCTGGCTCACTTTGTCATTATTAAAAATTAATTCAGAGCCGGGCGCGGTGGCACAAGCCTGTAATCCCAGCACTTAGGGAGGCTGAGACAGGAGAATCGCAAGTTCAAAGCCAGCCTCAGCAATGGCGAGGCGCTAAGCAACTCAGTGAGACCCTGTCTCTACATAAAACACAAAGTAGGGCTGGGGGTGTGGCTCAGTGGTCGAGTGCTCCCAAGTTCAATCTCCAGTACCCAAAATTAATTCAGAAATGAGAAGGTACTAGGGAAGCAGAGTTCTTAGCCTCTTTAAGTCCTCACGTAAAAGCAGACAAGAACCATGAAGACAGTGAAACTCCAGATCTACAGATCATACGTGATTTAAAGCAAACCTGGGAGGAGGAAAAGGAACTGTGGTTAGGTAGGATGTTTCTGGAGCAATCTTGATCCTATAGGCTTCCATAGCTAACCAAATAAAGCTCCCTTCCAGGACAAAGCCCTGCCTGGGGGCGGGATTGTTGGGAATAGAAGATGGCCTGGGCGTGGGGAGGGACAAGGATACAGGAGGACCAGGCAGAAGTCATAGTGGGAGGGGCAGAACAGATGGAATTCATAAAGCAAGAGGCTGCATTTCTACCACTAAGGGAGAACTGGGGGGCCAGGAGCTCCAGAGCCACAGAGCTAATGCACAAAAAATGGCACCTCAATTTTTATTCTTTCTCTTGGCATTCCTTTATTGCTTATCAACACTATAATTTGGCAATGCATATATGATTATATATAATCATGTATAATTCACAATATATAAGTGTAGTAGTCCAATTTATATGCATTTATATAATTATTTACAATTGTTTTTATATATAATTTATGTGTATGTAATTTTAGATGTAAAAGAGTAAAGTACAGGATAACATCTATAAGAAATAAAGTTTTACCAGATAAACTTAAGGCTGTGACCTAATGTTTCAAAACGGGCTAAAAGAAATTCAGAAAATCAGAGACAACATGGAAGAATAACATAAATCACAAATTTGAAATAAGATGAGTAACAACATTGGAAGAGAGCTAAAGGTAACAGGAATCAATTATAAATGAAAGAAAGGCTCGTGTTAGCAGTGGCGATGTATCTGGATGGACTGCCAGAGCGGAGGAACCTGCAGGTGAGGTGTTGAGAGAAACAGAACATGGCAAAGTGAGAGCCTTTAGAAATCCAGAGGAAACGAAGAGTAAGTGAGAAAGACACGGGAGACACTTCAGATGCGGTGACCATGTCGCGGCTCCTGGCTCCGCCATGTAGCCAAGCAGCGGCAGCGGAGTGGCCCCCGGGGGAGGTGGAGCACAGGTGGCAAGCAGGACCTGCAGCAGCGTGGAGCCCACATGAAGGCTTGGGGTCCTGAGGCGCTGTGAGCCGAGTTATCCAGACCTGTCACACTTCGATGGCCAGGCCTGGGACCGCAACAGAGGCCTGCAGCAGAAGTCCACTCCTCCTAGGGCAGCAGCCCATGGAGAGCTTCAGCCTCTAGCTTCCTGGCCCCGTTAGAGCTGGGTGGAAGTCGGGATTCCAGAGTTGACCAATAGCACTGGTACATTTCCAAACCCTCGTTAGCATGAATTTGGACCAATAGCGAACCAAATGCTATACAAACCCCCAGACCAACAAACTCAAGGGTTTTTATAGCACTCTCCGCAAGACGTCTACTTCTGCTCATGCTCCTGAATAAATTCTCCTCTTACCCTCACTCATCACGGTCTGTGGTTTTTATTCTTCATCAACCTGGAAAGAAGAAGTAGTTTGAAGGTGAGCTGCTGGGTCTGCTGCAACCCTGGAGGCCACGCCTGCCATTAAAAGCTACAGTGCTTCTCTGCCGCACAGGACTGTTCCTTACAGACCCCACCTGCCAGCAAAAGCAGAGGAACTCCAGTGTTCCCTGCCCACAGAAGCAGGCAATCAGGTTTCCTCTCAAAACTTCAGTTCCTACGTGAAGAAAATGTGCAGAAGAATTGTGAAGGGCCCTGCCTGCTTGCCTAAGACCACACAGGGGAGGGCCAGGAGCACACCTGGGGCAGTAATCTTTGAGCCAAAGCAGTGTCCTAGTAAACTGGTGAACTTTTTAAAAAGGAAGAAAATCCTTTGGGTGCAGGCAAAAATACAGGTCAAGAAAGGGAAGAAAAGTCCATTTGTTATCTGCTTTTTTAATGACCATGCTTTCTGCTGAAAGAAAACGCAGTACTGGATTTACTTTCCTTGGGCATCTCAAATATAAGTCAACAAAGGTCCCCAACAGTTAAGAATGTGGACACAAGTAGAGATGGTATTTCCATGAGCTGTCCCATTGGAATTTGCTGCAGAGTGAGCAGGCACGGAGACCAGCCCATGATGTAGGGGAGAGAGCAAGACGGGGATTCTCTGTGCTCGGAGGATGCAGTCAGCACAGCGGGAGAAGGATGAGGAGAGTTTAGAACAGCTACCCTCAACTTTGATTTCCTTATGGATCCTGAGCAAAAACAAATGGTGGAACTTGAGCTGGAAGGGCAGGGTGGAGTGAGGAGTCATTAGCTAGTTTCAGTTTTGCTCATAGAACTGATAACATAGTAACCAAAAACAGGGACCTTAGGGTATTATTTGAAGATACTGGTGTTAGAGAAGCTAAGATTTAGTTTGTGAATACAAGATATCTGTATCTGCACTCCCTGTATTCATTCCATGAGCGAGGCACATACATGATACACACAGGTAGTGTTTTAAATAACAAGACCATTTTAAATAAAAGTGAAATGATCTATTTAGTCTTTCATAGTAAAATGCATTTTAATGTAAGAATGGAGACTAAAATATATTAATCATACAAAGCAGGCTTGATTTAACTATTAAAATAAGAACTTAAAAATGTAAGCTTTACTAAGAAAGCTAAACCTGAAACGATGTATACTAAAACAGAGGATTCAGAAAGGTCAAAATCAAAGACAAGTGTGTACCAAGAAATGCGAGTAAAATAGTATCTGAGTTTCCTTATTTGTCACATTTTTAACTTCAAGACTTTGAGAGATAAGAATATTTTATAATGCTAGAGGGTATACCTCTCCATGAAGACAGAGCATTTATGGCTCATAACAAACAGCTTATACAAAGAGACTCAGGAGTTGCGGGAAGAGACAGAACTCTAACAAGAAGAGCTACGGCACCTTTGAACCGGAAAAATAAAAAAGGTGAGATGATCTCTGAGACGAGTCAACATCTGAACCGCAGAAACAGAAGGTAAGTTTCCTGAAAGTTCACCACAGGTAACAGGAATAGGGATAGTGACCATATTTTAGGCCACAAAGAAAACCTTCGTAAACTCCAGAGTAGCAATAATACAAACATCATAAATGAATCAAACTAGAAATTAATTTAAAACAAAAAACAACTTCTCCTGAAAACCACCCCCGCCCCCTCAACATAAAAAAAGACCTTTCTACCTGAAAATGACAAATACAGTATTAAATACATTTTGGGTCAAGGGAGAAATGTAAAATAAAACATAAGAGTTTCTTGAACATCATAACAAATACATGATATTTTAGAACATGTAAGATACAGCTAATGAAGTTAAATTATAGAATTGAACACATATATTATTAAAAATAAAAAAGTATTGAAATAGCAAGTAGGAAAGTAGGAAAAAAAGTAAGCAAAAGTAGGCATGAGGGAACTAGGGAAGATAATTGATGAGTTAATCTTAAAAATTGGTTCTTTGAAAAAAGTGGATAAACCACTAATCAAAAAGGAAGATGGGACAGATGTTCAAATATTAAAAGTTATATATAGGTCAAGGAAGGATAATGGATGAAATTAGAGGAAATTAAATCATGGGCCATTTGCCTAATTATATACAAATGAAATTTAAACTCTTCACAAAATGAATAACTTTCTAGAAATATTAAATTTTTCTATGGAAACTCCAAACAGATTGTTTACCAAAAAATAAAGTAGTGAAAGAGTTCCCTGACAAGTCATGTACCAGTGTTAAGTAACCCCTATTTACCTGTTGCTACTTAAATTATTCCAAAACATAACCCAATAATGTGAAGGTTTCTTTATTCCCAAATTTATTTTATCAAGTATGACATGGATTCCAAATCTGAAAACTGATTTTGCAAAGAGAATCTATAGATCAATTTCACATTGATCCACAAATCCAAGATAAAATTTCTTTTAAATAAAGAAACCTCATGTATACCTAAGTAGAATAAATAAATACATTTAAAAAACAAAGAAAGCAATGTTGCATGACAACCTGTATCATAACCAGTGAAGACTGGGAGTCCAGGAGTAGCCGAATACTGTTAATATAATTCTCAGCAGAGATGAAGAGAAAAATGCCTTAAACTTTTCCTTAGACGGGAAAAGGCACTGGACAAAATTCAAATTTTGTTCACATTTACAAAATACCAGAAGAGGAATTGAAAATATCTACTTACCATTCTGTTACAGGTGTGTACTAAGGTGCACACCGAGGCGCACACAGATACGCACACTTCATTTCAAAACTGGGCTCCTTGCTTAAAGGGAAGCACGCACGGTGGTCAGGTGTGAGACAGGAAGATGTCTCATTTGTCCTGTGTGTGTATCGGGGAGCACACGCCCACACATTAGAGACTGAATATTGGATATGAAGAGGTAAAACTATTTTTAGGAGTGGATGATTGGATATCTAACAGTCTTAAAAGAATCAAGGAATAAACTATGAAAATAGTTTAGAAATCCATGAAGAGCAGGCTACAAAATAAATATAACAGTAGCCTTCGTGTATGCAGACAATGTATCAGTAGCTTTCCTAGGTGTCAGAGTGTAGATGGATATGGAATGATCATTAGTACACACAACACACACAAACTCTAGTTTTCATTAAGATAGGAGAACAACAACAGTCTTAGGCCAATCATTAGCCAACATTCATCATTAAACTTCAATGTTACTCGTATTTGCTATTTTTGATAGGAATATTAATAGATTAGCACACGCACAAGTGATTTAAATATAATTAATTTTCTATATATATGTTAAATTGATACGTTTATGAGGATTGCAGATTTGAAGCTCTGTTTTTTTTTTTTTTTTTTGTGGTTTGGTTTTAAAGCTTAAATTGGATCAAAGGGTTACATGAAGATATTAGTGTTTATATTGAAAATCGTGTTTTAGTCCCAGAAAACCTTTGCTCTTAAAATAGAAAATATAATTTTACCTTATTTATATTAGTTTCATTACTGCACTTTAAAACTTGAGAGAGTTTGGGAGAGAGTATGATAGAATAAAATCATGAGTATTTCTTTTTGAAGAGTAAATAACTCAATATGTGTGTGTTCCTGAGGGGCTCTTATGAACTTTCTGCAACCCCATTTTCCTGTTGGGCACATCTTTCTAAATGTGGACATCTACATTGTGTACCAGTTGACTCTAGTGAGGATAATGTGAATATGGCCTGGGCTGGCTGGCTGGCTTTGCTTTAACCAGTCATCGTGGTGGAAAAACCATACTCCTGGCTATCGCAGCCCCTGATGATGGGCTCTGCCAGGACGTAGCACAGTATGGCTCTTCCTGTCTCCTTTTTCCTTGTAATCACTTTCTGATCAGTAAGGTATTTGATTGAGTGGGATAATTGCTTGTTAACATAATGTTCCTCGGATAATGTTCAATTTATTCTAGGATTTTACCTTCAGTTATATCAAGAAATGACTCAGTTTATGTTATATCTTTATAATCAGGCCTATTTAATATATTAGCAAATTTAAGATAAATGTTCTGTGTGGTTTTGTTGTGTTGTTTTGTGTTGTTTTGTTTTACAGGTATAGTAGAATAACTGTAATACACTCAAACAAACCAGACTAGTTTGAGCTCCCTCTTTAAGGTTTGAGGCTGTTAGTTGAAATAGTGATCAACTTGATCAAAAGAAGAATGGGCTAAATATAACTGCCTATGCAGTTCTGTGAAGGATTGTATTTGGTTTGATGGTTTCCTTGGGACTCCTTTATTTGGCTTTTAAGTTCCCAACCAGGTGCAGTGTATAAATAAGAAGCAGGGGTTAACACTGATCATTTCGTGAGATCCTCTGTGGTGTTGAGGCTTACCTTTTTCAGAGGATCTAAAAATCAGGGGCATGCACACTTCAAAAACAATGAAATATCTGATTCTGTGCTCAACTCAATCCAAATTCTACTAGATGACTCTACAAACAGTTTTTAAGTACCTCAAAAGGATTATCATAGAAATTTAAAACTGAAGGAAAAATTGCAAAACTGGAAAAGACTGGAGAACACAAGGATGAAACTCATGGAAAACCAGGGTTCCCTAGGGGAAGAGTTTGAAAAGCACTGTTCTGTACAGATGTGGTGGATGCGTCAGGAGTCATGTGGTGCTTCTCTCCCGAAAGGAAATTAGACTCGATAGAAGCACCATTCTTGTTTAATGATCTTATTGTGATAAGTGTAGTTTTCTGATATTTGTGGTTTCAGGACAGAAACACGGGAGGATCTTGAAGATTTGTTTCATCTCAAAAGTTCAGTGATTCTGTATTTATAAAACTGGTCCATATCCATGGTGTGTTAAAAAAAATGTAGTTGATTTCTATCAGGCTTCCTAAAAGGAAATTGGTCCTGTGAACTTCTTTGCAGCCATGTGAAGAAGTCTTTCCATTTCTTCCCATTTCTATGGCCTCACTGTAATTAAAAGTATTTCTTGCCATCATGGGACATGATAGAGAATATTTTATCTTCAGTGACTTCTCATCTCAGGATATTATTCACCTCCATAAATAATGCACTAGCATATTAATGATGCATAATAGTTGTGCTATTCCAGATGAGCAGCTCTTCTTGTTCAAGTGAGAATTTTTGAATAATAAAAATGTCAGTATAAGATAAATGCTAGGTGATGTAAGAAAGATTCACTTGAAAGACAAAGTTTACAAAACATCTTAAACATCAGATCTTGTTTCTCAATGTTTCCACTAAAATTGAACTGAAAGTACAATTTGAACTGAAATTGAACTGAAAAGTACAACTGAAAGTACAATTTTAGGAAAGTATTAGCATTATTATTTTCTTTATTCATTTTAGCTTTCACAGGATTTTGCTTGTGCAGAAGGAAGGCAGAAGGAAGACCAATAGTGTTGAAAGAGAAGATAAATTATCAACAAGCATGTTTGTTTGTTGATGCCCTTGTATTTTAGTTATATAATTTATTTGCTGGTATTTTAAGAGGAAGACAAAATGGGTGATAGTGGCTCAAGCCTGTAATCCCAGCATTTAGGGAGGCTGAGATAGGAGAATCGCGAGTTCAAAGCCAGCCTCAGCAATAGCGAGGTGCTAAGCAACTCAGTGAGACCCTGTCTCTACATAAAACACAAAACAGGGCTGGGGATGTGGCTCGGTGGTCGAGTGCCCCTGAGTTCAATCCCCAGTACCAAGAAAAAAAAAAAAAAGGAAAATACCCCAGTGGTGTGTGAATATCTAGTCTATGCAGGATAAGCAATTTCACACTTAAACAGCATTCTGACCAATCAGGAGTTTTAAGATTATATGTTTTTTTGTTGTTGTTTGGTTGGTTTTTTTGGGCAGACTATTACATTGGGCCAAATGCAGCTGTTTGTTCAGTTATGATCTGTACATTATGTAGAAATAATTCTTGCTAGCATTTCAAACATGCCCTCATGCTTCCACTCAGGTTCAAACTTAGGTTCATCAGCTGTAACAAATGTCACATGCTTATGGGTGTTGAAACTAGGGCACTGCACGTGGAGGCACTAAGGCAATGAGAACACTGTACCTTCTGTTTTAGGTTTTGCTGTGAACTTAAAACTGATGTAAAAGATGAATTCCACTTGAAACACAAACCAAGCAACCAACAGAAGATCTCTAAATGTTCATCAGTGGAGAAATTGCTAATTAAATTGAAGTGTATTCAAGCGATGCTACACTGCACAGGGGAAATCATGAGCACATGTATCAATGACAGTCCACTCCAGGGACTGATTAGTGTGCAAAAATAAATCAAATGGCAGATGAATGTATACAACATGACACCATTTATGTCATATTAAAGTATTCAAAATAATTATATATAAGCCATTAGAATATACATGTAGCAAAATTCGGAATAAGTTCCCACCAGTGATAACATGGCACTCAGCAGAATGGTTACTCTCCTACAGAAAGACCAGGCAGAATGAAATCAGTTCTGGATACATAGTTGGCTTCAACTCTGTATGCAATGATTTACTTTTTAGCTGAGTCTTGGAACATGGTTGTTTTGGAATTTCTGTATGTTTCATATTTCTGAAGTACTCCACTAGAAAACAGCTATGGAAAAAGATGCTTGATTGGCAGCCAGAATATTTTTAAAATGAGAAGTAAACACTCAAGTAATTAATCTAGGAAGTTCTGATACTATGAATAATAATTTTTTGTCTTGTTGGATTTACATTTTCAAGGTTATCTCTTAAAAGCCTGTAGCAAAAATTGCTTTGCTGGAATCTCACTGTAATTCATGGTCTAGAGTTGAGTAAGAGGGTCAAGTTGGTGAATGGTGATATGGGAATAGACAACAGCTGAGGACATGTGCACTAGAGACCAACCTGCAGCTGTGATCACACCAGGGTGCAGTCTGCACTTATTACTCTGGTTACCAGTAACTAAAGTTGGTCATGAGTGGTTTAGTTAAAAGCCTCAGTTTGCATAAATCCTATGACCAAACTTGGAGTTCAAGAGGTCTGAAGGGGAAAAAAACCCACAAAACTTGTTTCTTTCTACTCTCACACACCATTCAGAATAATACTTCTCACACCAGATGTGTGGAGGCTTCTCCAACATGTGCTTGTAATTTAATTTAGTGTTTACACTGTCTACCTGGAGATGACCTCACACCCCACAGGTTGAGGGCTCAGTCCCATAAGACTGCTCGTGGCTTCAAATGCTGCTGGAAATGGTAGGTGTCTCCTATACTACTGATTGGTTATAGATTGAGGCTTCGCATGTATTACATGTATATATGTAAAACATGTATTTCTAGTGCATATATGTATATACATATATATAATACATATATACATATATATATAATACATAGCATGTAATAACTTCTTATAAAAAATAGGAAAACATTGCCATAAAATTCAGAGTTAAGTTTGTGTTCAAAACAAATTCTTTCTATTCATTCATTCAATGAACATTTATTCAACTATTGAGTGTTGACTGTGTGCTCAGCAGTGTCCAAAGTCATGGTGGTAGAGCAGTGATGGAGACAGAATTAATGTCTCATGATTATTTCTTTGTAGTGAATGGAGACAAAAAATTAATTTAGGTCACAATGAGCGGTCAGTGCCATGGAGAAAATGAAAACAACAAGATCCCGGAAAGGGGCAGGGCCACCCAGCTGTGGTGATGGAGGGCTTCTTCAATTGCTGAATAGCCAGAAGGAACCTGTCCCTGGGTGTTTAGAGGACAGACATTGTAGGGTCATAGAATGGAGGGTGCAAAGATGGGAAGGTGGGAACGAGCATGGGCGGTTCAGAGGCCAGAGGCCAGAATGGTTGGAGTCCAGCAGGTGGAGGGGCGTGGCATGAGCACAGAGAGAGGAGCTAGCCACTAAGGGCTTTGATGCTGGAATATGAAGTTTGATGCGCAAGTTCAGTGGGCGTCATTGAGTGATGGTGGGCAAGGGCACCACGTGACCCGATGTATGTTTCTGGATGATTTTCCTGTTGCTGCACGAGGAGGGGACTGGAGAGTCAGGAGAGGGCAGAAACTCAAAGTAGGACAGTGGAAAAAGCAAAAGAAGTGGTTGGATTCAGAGTTTTTGTCATTTGAATTCGAAAGGGGAAGGAAAAAGAAGAATCAGGGTTTTTGGATCTGGATACATTGTTGAGGCGAAGAAAACAGGTGGAGCCAAGCAGGGGTAAGGAAGCCTCACTAATAAGAGTTCTGTTGACATGTGTTTGGTTTGTAGCATCCAGGCCAAGGGTCACAGAAGCAGCTTGGTTTGCTGGGAATGCCAAGGAGAAACTGGGGCTGGCAACAGGCTGGAGGCCTCGGGTTGTGTTATGGTATCTGCAACCTCAGTTTGAGTGACAGTTGCCCTGGGAAATGTGCACTTGTGGGAGAGTTAGGGGCTCAGCTCACGTCCTTCCGGCTGTGGAGGTGGATCAGCGGAGGAGGACATGGCCAGGCTGATGCTTGCTTGCTTCCTTCCAATCTTTATGAGAATCCTTACTGTCTAAGCTAGAATAATGGACTATCAGTTTAATAATACACAAGGTCACTGGAGACTAAAAACAAACAAAGAATAAACAGTTTAGGAGTGATTGCATTTTGTTTGCTCCAAATGTTGAAACGTGCATGGTGAACACACAAAAAATAAAATATCACTTATAGAAATAACAGATGAATGTACTTGGAGAAAATTAAGAATGCAAAAGGAACAAAGCATTAGTCAAAAAAGCCTAAGAGCACATATGTAATTAAAGTCCTATTTCCTATGTGGGAGAAGAAGGAACAAGTAAAACTAATACAATACCCCTTGGCAGAAATAGAAATACATGAGAGGGAGATGATTGATTTATAAAGAAGCAGGGAAAAATTAAAGAGGCTGAGCCCTGGACTGAACTATTTAGAGGGAAGGCGGGAGGTGATCTTTATGTTCTCCCAGAACCATAGTTCTGCAGGAGTGAGGCAGGCACGTGCTCTGTCGGCTTAACGCTGGATCATGACTCTACAAAAGTTAAAATCACCATCTGCCACTTTTATCACACCTTACAGAAAAGTAAGGTAAAGGTGGGTGTTAGACTTGACTTCATGCACTCTAAAACTCAGGAACAATAGCTGTTCCGACCAGTTGAACAGCGTTTTTCCTGGCTTCACACTAATTAGGAATAAGTTGGAGGCAATGTAGCCGCCCTTAAATATCAGTGATAACTCAGGCTTTGAAGTTCTGAGTTTCGGAAAAGTATTCTGGAGCTCATCTGAAGACTCTTCCTCTGAAAGTAGATGTTTCACTGGAAACAAGTTCAGTTCAGTGACTGGCTCCTTTTAAAAGGCCACATTTTGCCTTGGTGGTTTCTGTATATGACAGTTGTCCTTCTCATGCACGGGCCCTTCGGGAGTGAGCTGCACCATTTCTTGAGCCAATCAGATCGTTCTTTGTGATAATCGTTCATCTGTCACTTGACCACAGATGTTCATCAGCCCCATCACCTCATGGAGGCAAAGGTGTTGTGCTTGGTGTTGCCCCAGAAAGGTGCAGAGGTCGCAGTCCTGAGGTCCAGAGCAGGTCACGCAGGGGCTCTGACATCTGCTGGAAGTCTGCAAGGATTCGTGGTTGTTTGTGGTTGTTTACAAAAGGATGTGTGTTTCATCAGAATAACTGAGATTTGGGGCCAAAAAAAAAAAAAACAACAAAACAACCAACACAAAGCGTCATTGGTGTAGGTCTCAGATGTGCTGTGTAACTGGAATGCACAGTTCTGGTTTTGTTTTCAAATTCTCCTGCTGCTCCTCTCAGGATCACAGTCCTAACCTGGACTCCATTGACTTTAGTCTGTTTTCTCTGGGATGCCGTCACTGAGAGGCTGGTATAGCTATAGCAACATAAGAGAATAGTATTAATTTTTCCTACTTAAAAGAAAAATAATTGGGGTTTAGGAGGGTACTAGAGATTTCAATAAGGGGCACTTGACAACTGAGCCTCATCCCCAGCCCTATTTTGTATTTTATTTAGAGACAGGGTCTCACTGAGTTGCTTAGTGCCTCATTTTTTTAAAAAAAATATTTATTTTTTTTTAGTTATAGGTGTGGACAGAATATCTTTATTTTATTTTTATGTGGTGCTGAGGATCAAACCCAGTGCCTCCCGTGTGCTAGGCGAGCACGCTACCACTGTGCCATAACCCCAGCCCTAGTGCCTCATTTTTGCTGAGGCTGGCTTTGAACTTGAGATCCTCCTGCCTCAGCCTCCTGAGCTGCTGGGATGACAGGCATGTGCCACTGCACCCTGCAAGAAAAAAAATTTTTTTAATATTGATTTTCACCTTTGGCATGGTGTGTGCCTCTGGGAAGCTGCTCAGTGCGTGTGTGAGTGCGCTCGGTGGCACTTTTCTTGGTCAACATAATGAATGCTGCAGTGTGATTCTTAGAGTGTTTTTCACTTTGTAGGTCCACATAGGTTTGGATCTAAATGATCAATTGAGTTGATCTTAGCCTAAGTTCTTAAAATGCTGTGGACTTTTCTTTTTCCTCCTCCTTCCTCCTCTGGTAGAAGGAAGAGTCAGGTTAATGGGAGTGTTTTCACCCTGAAGGGGTTCCCAAAGGTGTCCTCTGAGGGGAAGGAAGGAGCTAGTGGTGAAACTGACCCCTCCTGAACACAGAGCAGAAGTTCAAGGTCGCATCAATGATAAAAGCAAAGAGTGAGGTACACTAAGATTGGCAGGTGGGGTCTTTGAAAACTACACTGCTCCGAAAACTCTGCACAGAGAACTTTCAGAGCTGCCCTGACCTTTTCTGCAGAGCTGGGTTTCGAGGTCAGAAGGGTTTCCTGAGGCATCTGTGATGCTGCTTCCACTTCCACTAGTCAGAGTCAGGAAAGAGAGGGGCCTAAATCTAGGGACAGTGTGCCCAGGAGTCAGTCACAAGCCTTTGACCTATGCATGCTCTGTTGAGGTTTCATCGTGGGTGTGTAGTGCCCTCCCGGGGGCTTTTAAGGGGACACTTTGATATGTGGTCATATGCTGATCCAAATGAGTGGATTTGAGTGGTGCCAAGGGTGGGGGATGCCAGAGCTGCTGACAAATTCAGAATGTGTTTTAAATTGCTAGGATGGAAAGCCCCCACAAAGGTTGAACCTGGAATGGTGTTCAGAAAATAACTCCCTTTGCTAAGATGTCCACTTTCATCGTGGTTTCTCAAGTTGAAGTGTGTGGTTGTCATTCTTGAGTCTCATGGGACATTCCTGCGCTGAGGAGAACACGAAAGTGCTGAACTTGACTTTAGGAAACCTAGATTTGATGCCCGGGTTCCACTTAGCTTTTGTTTGAATCTGTACGTGTCGCCTGATATTACGTCCTGCATCTGCCTTGGCCAGGACAAGGGAGAGCTGACGGGGGGAGGCTCACGCAGGAGCAGGACCGTTCAGAGAGTCGGAGGGGATGATAGGACAGCCGTCAGGAGAGCTCATCCTTGTTTGGGGGGTGTGGGCAGACCTGCTCCATGTGTTTGGGGATCTGGTTGGTGTTGCTGATCTTTCCCGCTTTGGTCGATGTCACAGCCTTCCAGCCTCCAGCCCATTCTACAAGGCACACTGTGAGCCTTTTTGTGGCCCAGTTGATAGGTAGGTATGCCTACCTTTGTCATTCTCCTGATTTTTAGCTTTAAAAACAAGACAAAGGGCTGGGGTTGTGGCTCAGTGGTAGCGTGCTCGCCGAGCACATGTGAGGCCCTGGGTTTGATCCTCAGCACCACGTGAAAATAAAATAAAGGTATTGTGTCCACCTACAACTAAAAACAATATTTTTAAAAAACTTCAACACGAGGCAAGACCGAATAATACCCCTGTCGTTAAGTGAAGCTCTGTTCCATTGCTAGCCCTTGGCGGCTGTGCGTGTTTGCTGATTTATGTGAGTGGCTGGCTGTGTCCAAGACAATTAGACCCTCGGTGCTGCCAGCAAAGCACTGCCTCCCAGGACTCCGACAGCTGGTCATCAGATGCAGTTACGATGGGAGGGCGTAATGGGTGCTTCAAAGGATATCGTGGCCTTTCCAGGTTTTCAGTGAAGTGAATACTTGAGCGTGTGCTGGGTTTTTACACTTTCCTCCTGAAATGCTGAGGACCTGGTGAAACTCCCCACCAGCGAGGGTTCTGCGCCCTTTGCGGTCGGAGCAGGAAGAGGCAAGCACTGCAGACTGGAAGAGGCCTTGTGGGGCTCTGTGAGAGCTTCCCGCATGGCTCCCCGAGGGGGCTTCAGGCAAAGCTTTGGTGGCCCCACCACCACCTTGCGCAGGGCACCTGGTGATTGCATGCAGCCCCTTTATCTGCTGCTCAGGGTGGAGATTCGCACCTGGCTCTGCCATTGAGCATGTGCATTGGTCCAGCTCCCTGGGCTCAAAAGAGTTGGTGAGGCACTGGCTTCTGCTCCAGGGAAGGTGGCACAGTGATCAGGGTTGGGGGCATGCAGGGCTGCGGGAGAGGCCCCAACAGCAGTGAGAGGAAACCTCGGGCTGGGAGAGGGAGGGCCGTGGCCCCAACTGGCCTCAGTCAGGGTGCAGTACTTTGTGGTGCAGCAGTACACGGGCAGACCTAGGAATTGTCGCCCCTTTCCTGGTGTGTCTTGGTGACATTGGGCCGATTTGTTGTGTCCTGCCAGCCAGAGCCACACATGGTAATCTTGTTATAACAGAAGTGACTTCAATGGAAAAGCCAGGTTCCTGGCACAGGGAAGGTGCTGCCCTGGTGCTGGTGGAGTTCACTGGAAATGCTCCTCACTTCCCTGGGGACAGACGCAGGCTGGCCATAGTCAGGGAACTATGAATACAGGGTCTTGAGTAGTGCTGGCCTCAGTGCTCTCTGAAGCGCCAGGTACTGTCAATTACTGACACATTTCATCATTAGCGGACTTCAGCACTCATCTCAATATTGTACTTGGAGACCAGAAAACGCCCTTGCCCATCTCTGCTTGATGCTTCACCCTCCTGGGTTGAACACACCTCAGATTTGTAAATCTCAAGTTGAAAATATTCTGTATTATAACATGAAGTTTCTTATGTTTTCATGAATGATATGAATATTGTTTTCAACACCTTATTTTCAAGTAAGTGAAGACAAAGTTGTATTGAGCATATGTCAGGAACTCCTTTAGTATGGGTGGTAGAGAGTACTACCATTCACAGTATGGAACAACTTGGAATCTGTACAATCACAGAGCTTTTCATGTAGTTGATATGTGTTCAGTTAGGTAGCCCCATTTTATAAACACGAAGCCTCTTGTTACAGCAAGCAATTTCCTTTTTTAGGACTTTTCTCCTGGTCCTTAAAAGCAGCACCAATTTCTTGGTAGTGAAGTTGATGAAACAGGCCAGTCCTTTGACCTCTGTGTCCTCTTGATGGTAGACGACAGCAGCCTCCTGATCACAGTCTACTGAAAGACAGAATGCAGTAGCATCATCTTCCAAGGTCTGACACCCTGAAGAAAATAGCTGCAGTATGATCTGTGAATGTTATTGAATTCTTTGAAGCTGCCTTCTTTGAACTGCAAACTCTGGCTTACACAGTTTGAACTAAGGCATAATTTAATTGACATGTGAATATGATAAATATATTGTTGCAAAATGTTTTCATTCAATTTATGAAGTTTAGTGATATAATTGGTAATATCTTTAAAACTAACCAGCTTCAAACTTCCCCTCAAAAGCTGTTCTGTTTTTTTTTTTTTTACTGATTTATAAGTTTATCTGCTGAAAATGAGTAAACACTGAATTAAAAATTAGAAACATTTAGCCAGGCATAGCAGCACATGCCTATAATTCCAGAGACTTGGGAGGCTGAGGCAGGAGAATAGTAAATTCAAGGCCACCCTGAGCAACTTAGACCTGTCCTAAGCAAGTGAGAGTCTGTCTAAAAACCACCACCACCAACATAAAGGACTAGGGATGTGGCTCAATGGTAAAGCACTTCTGGATTCAAGTACCAGTACCAATAAATAAAAAAATAAGGAAACTTTTACGTATTTGACTCCCCTTTACCATCAACTTAACAACTCAGCATAACTTCTTAATATGAAAGGCAATATACCAGTATCATCTATTATAGCAAAAAGTACAAAATTTGTTTTTTTAAACTGAAGAACTTTGGGAATTTGGACAGAAGGTGCAGCCATAATAAGAGGCCCTACGAGAGTTGTTAAGAGCCCTGCTGTGTTCACAGCAGTCCCTTCTGCAACCTGAGGCCAGACAGAGTACATTTAGTTAAAATCTCAGCACTGCTCTTTTTGCATCTGTTTTCCTCTTCTGTTATGAAACAACACTACAGTGAACATGCATGTTCGAGTGTCTCTGGACATTGCTCAGGATGTCCTTAAATCCCCACAGATAGAATCCTAGGTAAAGGCACGCACTTGCAGGGACTTTGGCATTCCCTGCACGATGCCCTCCAGGGCAGCTGACTGTCCTGTGTTGGCCACATGCAGAAGGTTTTCCACACCTTTATCTGCACCTATCTCCGTGCCAAGAAAAAGTTGCTACTCTGCCAGGCAAAGGTCTCTGTGTGGAGGGATCACGCTTCCCTGATGTCCTGTGAGACTGGCCATTGCTCACGCTTTGTGTGGGTGTGAATTCCCTGTTCAGCTCCCTTGCCAGTTTTCTATTGGAGTGTTCATCTTTCTTGGTGTGTAACTGTTATTTATGCACAGTCACACAAGCACACCATTATAGGTGTGTAAAAATTTCCAGCTTCCTTCTTGACATATTGCTTTGGTTATCATGTGTTTGCTCTATTGAAAATTTAAAAATGCATTTAGTAAAATCTATTGATTTTTGTTTTATATTTCTACCCCGAGAAAGGTCTTTCCTATCCCATAATTATAAGAATATCAATATTTTCTTCTAGTACTTTTCATGGTTTTCTTATGTCCTTAATCTTCATCAACTTAGTTTTTATATAAGACTTGAGAGTTTTGAATGCATTTTTGAATGGATGGTGTGTTTGCCTGGTACAAAATTCATAAGCTATAGTGAGAATCTCTACCCCTAACTCATATGAAACTCACTATATTAAAGTTCCGAAGGGTATAATGTATTAATTTAAAATTTTTCTTCTGGATATTCATATGAAAATGGCTGTAGGCTATCCTTTCTAATTTCATTTTTTTAAAAAAAATTGTCTTTATATTACCTGAAAACCCTATGAATTTATGATGTTAAATATACTTATAAATCTTTTTCTTTTTCCTGCTAATAATATAAATTATGATAGTCTCTGCTGTCACAGTGAGTGTAGAGGTTTTCTCACTTTTTACACAAGTCTCAGTCATGACTCAAGCACGTCCAGATGGTTCTTTATGTGGCTTGTGCTTGCGGTAGACTTGCAAAGCCACATCCAAGAAGTGCTTCTCAACCAAGGGGGCATTCCTGGTTATCAGATGGTAGGGTGATTTTGGCCACCCTGCCACATTTTAATTTTTGTGCAAATCTTCTGTGAGGGGTAAGCCATTTGTGTTTAGGGAAAATCTTGAATGAAGAGTATGGGAAAGATACAGATGGTCCTTTCTTAATTCCTTCTTAGCACCTAATGGGCTTGACTTTACAACAGAATTATTTCTGACTACACTTTGATTCTTCTATAAACAGTAGATTCAAGTTTACTACATTGCCTGAGTCAGGCTTTTTTTTTTTTTTTTGATACTGGGGACTGAACCCAGGGGTGCTCAACCACCGAGCCACATCTCCATCCTCTTTTATTATTTCTTTTGAGCTGGGGTCTGGTTAAGTTGCTCAGAGCTCAATAAGTTATTGATTCTGGCCTTGAACTTGCGGTTCTCCTGCCTCAGCCTCCCGAGCCTGTGGTATCACGGGTGTGCACCACTGAGCCCGGCTACATCAGGCTTTTAATGAAAGTCCTCCCTGCTGCTCTTGGGTGGTGTTCTGTGTTCCGGCCCTTGAAGCAAGTAAGGCACCAGGCACGGAGATCCAGGCACCGGGCAGGCAGATCCACGCGTCCAGGCCTCGGGCCTGTCTGCAAACTTATAATATCTGGAGCACTTCCTTTGTCTTCTCTTCTTTTAATTCTGAAGAGATAGTAGTAAATCTGTTTTCCTGTCCTTTATAACAGCACTGCACAAACCTAAGTTGCGGCTGAGGGAGAGGAGTGTCCCCTGACTCTTCTGAACCCTGAGGTCTCAGCCCAGTGCCCGGAAGAGGCTCCTGAGCAGTCAGGGCAGCCCGTCTCCAAGGCGGCTCATTCACAGGTGGGGTCACACAGCCTGGGCTCACTTCGCCTGCCTGCATCCTCTTCTCCTTCTGGGTGTTGGGAACTAGGAGGCCACATTTCAAAATAAAGGTTATAAAGAGTTTTTTCTTGGCATTTGTTTATATTTTTATCATTTTTCCATATCAGTATAACTGAATGAATAATTTTATTAAGCAGTCATGTACTTTATGTAGATGTAATTTAACAGTGAAACAAAGAATAAACTGCCACAGGAAAACTCAATTTTACTTGGTTTGCTCTATACTAAAACAAACAAAGACCCCAAAGTATCAGAAGTATTCCTACCTCTCAGTCCTAAAATTGAAATAACCAAATAGAAAAAATGGAGAGATGTAAGTTGATAGGCGTTTCACAGAAGAGGAAAAACATACACTCCAATGTAACATGAAGATAGCATCCTTGTTCTTGCTCTGAAATAAACATTCAGAGCCCAGTGAAGTACTGTTTCACAGACTGGCTGTGTCATCGCTGGTGAGGAAGTGCAGCCTGGCCCCTTTCACCTCTTCTGGTGGGAATGTCAACTGGTATGATAATCACTTTGGAAAACTGATTATTTAGTAAACTCTGGATTTTTACTCTGAGGGGTGTACATCCTAGTGAGATGTTTGCCTGTGTGCATGGGGAAATGTCTGTAAGCATATTTGTTGGATTATTGATAATAAGAAAAAAATCCAGTAGATTGAATCAATAAACTCAGCTTGTGATTGCCACTGGATTATAGCAGTAGAAAGGAAGGAACCACAGAAGTTTGCATCAAACAAGGGTAACTCTCATAAACAATGTCACAACCAAAAAAGTTGCAGAATAATACATTTTATGTGTCTAGTTACTTGAAGGGCAAACCCCACCAAGTTTAAATATATAGGGATGCGTAACTTTGTGGTTAAAGTACAAAGGTAAATGGGGCCGGTGATGTGGAGAGATGCAGGGACCTCCACAACCACCCACAATAGGGTGATTTTCAGTGTGGTGGGTGCAGTCATTAGTGTTCATCGTATTCAAAATGTATATTTATGTACATTCTTTGAACATATGACATATCAATAGAACTAAGGGCCTAGAAGATATTGGTTAAGGCCTAGTCTTCAAACTTTGACCACAGACTGGAGAAAATACTAGCTTTCAATGAAAAATGTTTCTCTTTACTCTAGTTTTACTAATTCTGCATTTATAAGCAGAAGAGCAAGTATATAGAAAGGAAAAGTATAACTCATGAATTGGAAGAGAGACTTTTAAAAGTATTTACTAGAACAGAACTATCAAGTATTCATAAGTAGCTGATAGGATTAAATTCCATTTTAATATTGTCTGATTATCTGTTTGCCACACTAAAAATTAACCCAATAAAGTCTTGGGTTAATTTTTAAAAATTAAATTAAAAATTAAAATTAATTTTAATTTTAAAAATTAATCCAATCACAGAATTTAAAATTTTACCATGCTTCAGCTAAAGGTGATCCTGTGTATGTCAGACACATGGACACCAATTCATGTTACACGAATTTGTTTTCTTATTAGTGACTTATCAATGGGTAATAGTCATCTGGCACTTTTTCAAAATACTATATATGAAGAATCTATTCTTGTTCTATTGAATCTTTCTATAATAGCACGTCTCAATTATGTGCATCTAAAATTTTGTATTAAATTGATTTCTTTTTTAAATCAGCGGGAATGGAGAGTAACCACTTGTCATTGTTCTCCTGGTTGACATTGTTCATATGTTCAACAACTTTCTGTTGTGGACATTTAAATGGTTACTTGAGTTTTTCTTTGGGATGATAAACATCTTTCCCCTCATGCTGCAACTTTTTTTAATGTGGATTTTGTTTTCACAATTTAAATTGTATTTATGGCATTAAAGTCTGCAGAAGCAGATCTGTTGTGAATGTGGCAGAATTTACTGGAAGGAGCTTCAGGAGTGACTTCACCCTCTTGAAGGTTTTTTCCTCTTGAGGAAGCTGGGCATTGAAGATCAAGTAACCTAACATCAGGAGCCTTTGGTGGAATTAAGTCTTATCTGGGCTCATGAGTTGCAGTACATCCTTTCTCCTGTATCTGTCCTGCTCTAATATGATGACTCATTGTAATACAAATATACAGTTTAACTAGTAGGAAGATGATTTTAACCCTTATAAGATCCAATTTATACCTGACACACTGAGTATCTTGTACCGAAGAAACTGTAATGCTTTAATGAGTCATACTCTGCTTATTTTCTCTGTTGTGTGTTCCTATCATAAATTCCCATTTTTTTTTTTTAAATATCTTTATTTATTTATGTTTATGTGGTTCTGAGGATCGAACCCAGTGCCTCACGCATGCAAGGCAAGCGCTCTACCACTGAGCTACAATCCCAGCCCTCATAAATTCCCATTTTGTCTGCTATACTTGAACCTAGCATTTTCTATCTTAAAAGCTCTGGAATGATAACAACACTGTCACTTTTGACATGCATGTGGCATATCAGGGACTGTGTTAGGCATGGTACACATCATCTTTTGCTTGTTATTTGAAGGAAGAATCTGAAGTTCAGAGTGTTTCGGTGATTTACCCCAGATCACACAGCAGCCAAGAAGCAGGCCAGGATTTCTTTTAACTACAACACAATGAACTGTCTTGGTGTGTTGGTGAGCAGGAGTCCCACAATCAGAGTGTGCTCGATTTTAACATATCTCAACAAAATGTTAGCTTAGTAGGTATCTATCCCATCCAAGTTCTTAGGTGAATCACCATAATAAACGTTAAGTTCTCAAAATAGTACCAGGCAGAGTAGATGCTAGTTGAGTGTTAACATGATCATTTTGTCATTTTAAACATTTAGTTCCACCTAAATTTGCTCAAAAAGTAGACAACAGGTTTGAAGAGATTGAAGGTCACGCTACTAGTGAAAGCACAGATCCAAAGAGAAAAGAGCAGATGCTTCTTCTCTAGCGTTGCACACTCTTCCCGCCTACTGTACGAGGTCACAACTAGCGGTTAGCTCTGACATGAAAATGGCCTGAGATACCATCCAGAAGGTATTGGTAAGCATGTTATAGTTAGTAACAGAACTTACTGTGCTCGCGGTATAAACTAACGAAAGCGTGAGGTCACGAGAGTTAGCCAGACGGCTAAGAAGTAAACATTTAGAATGTGAAGTCGGAGTGCGACACGACTTGCAATGTCTCTGGAATGACATTTAGGAGGCTCTTGTGTTTTCCTTAAGAGTGGGAAACAAAAGCCACACAGTCCTTTGGGAAAAATGTTTATCACCATAGAACTGGCTGAGATGATACCGGGGACCCGATGGGAAGCACGGGCACACGCTCCGGTGCCAGTGAATGCTGCAGGAAGACCCTGCTGACGGGAAAGGCATGGTGGGAAGTTATCTCCGCATCAAGAGAGGGATTGTGCCAGTTCTGTTCCAACCTTGAAAATCAGGAAGGGCCACTTTTCTTGAGGCTCAGAAGGAGGCACTGCAGAAACCATGGGTCGTCCATCCTGAACATGTTCTTTGGTACCAGCAAGGATTGGGGGGTAGGAAGATTAGTGCAGGGCATGGGTGTGCGGTACCCCTCATGGAGCTGGCTGCTCTACTGCAGATGGGGACCTTGGGGCAGCTCACAGAAGTACTCACTGAGCTGTGTGAAGTTGGGTTTTCAACAGGCCAACTGCTCGCTGGCTGGCTCACAGAAGCTGGAGCCAGAAGGGAAACTCTTCATAGTATTTCATAATGAGGTGTAGGGGGACTGTATCATGGTCTTGTGGCAACGTGGTTTTAATAGCTAATCTTAGAAAAATCATTCCAGATTTGCAGTGGTAAACAGCTTTCATAACATTTGCTTGGAGATGTTTACAAGGGGAAAATGACTTTTCTTTTTAGTTATAGATGGACACAATACCTTTATTTTATTTTTTTTAATGTGGTGTTGAGGATTGAACCCAGTGAGTCATATGTGCTAGGCAAGTGCTCTACCACTGAGCCTCAACCCCAGCCCTGGGAAGATGACATTTTTAAAAAATTTGTTCTATTTAGGTTTACATGATAGCAGAGTGCAATTGGATTCATTGTACACAGATGGAGGATAATATTTCATTTCTCTGGTTGTGAGAAAGAACCTATTTTCCAGGTAATCTTACCACAGGGAGAATATTATTAAAGGCATATTTGGATAGGGGCTCTCATTGAATATGTTGCTGAAAATGATATAAACATAGCACATATAAAAAGTCTCATAGACACCCTTTACAGACTTAAAAGCACAGCATTTTAATCATCCAAAAGAAAGGTTGAGATTTGAATTCATCTAATAGAAATATAAACATGAAATATTTCACGATTAGTTTGTGAGATCTGATTGACAATAGAAAAAATCAGATTTTACTGCCAGAATTCCAACAAAAGCCTTTTAAAATTGGTGGATTAGAATAGAAAGGAATCATATCCATTTGTATCCATGCTTGTTTGTGACATTGATTATTCAGTCTTGAAAAAAACAAAATACTAAGATAACTTGCAGTTGAAATCAGTCTTTCATATTATTAAATTATGGTTTATTCTAAGAATTTAGAAGTAATGAAGCATATTTAGTCATACTGCCTCAATTCAAGTGAAATATTACTTGTACTATGAAAAATATAATGAAACAAAATTTGTAAAAAGTTTATTTTACAATGTAAATATATATCTATATTGAAACACAGATATATGATTAAAATAATTTATTAATGTGCTCCATTTTGCAAATATGTCATAAAATACCTACTTACAGAGTGTCTAGTAGACTGAATTACCTATGGTGCTATTTACTGTGAATCCCAGGAAGGTACAAATATTACACTATACAACAAAGAGACTTTGCAGATATGATTCATGGTTTTGACATGAGGAGATTTTTCTCAACTTTAATTTCTGGCTATAGAAGAGCTTGGAGGGACATGATTTGGAGATGGCCAAAGGGGCCACAAGCCAAGGAATGCAGGAGGTCCCTAGAGGCTAAAGCTAAAGGCGGGGAGCCTCAGGAAGGAACCAGCTTTGACATATCTTGGCATTAGCCCAGTTGCTCTGATCTCATGCTTTTAGTATCTGGAACTGTTAGGAGAATAAATTTGTGTTGTTTTAAGCCAGAGGCATTTGTTACAGCAATGTTAGGAAAGTGATTCTGGGTAGGCAGAGAAAGAACTCGGAGGCTCTTGACCTCTCCTCCAGGTCTCACCTCTTGAAGTTCTGCTGCTAGCAGGTACTCAAGTGGACTTCAGATATTTCATAGGTCCTCCACTGAGCCCACTCTCTCCCTTATTTTCTGTTTTCTGGCTGTCTACCCGTATGTTGCTGATTTCCATGAGTTTCTGGACCAAATCCCAGTATTCTACTCCAAATAAGATTTTCAATTCTTTTCAAAGATAATATGAATAACTTAATAAGAAAATCCAATTCCGAAAGGTGGCTACTCAGCAGAAACAGCACTTCATGTTCCAACATGAATTTTCAAAGGCAGAATACTTTCATACATCTTAAGCAGGCAGTCTTGAAAATAAGTTTCACTTAAGAAGGAACTGAGTTTTCATAATCTCTTAAAATGTCGATAGTTAGAGGTTTAGTTATGTAAGGAAGAAACAGCACTAACCTTAAAGTTCTCAGGTTGCTTGTCTGAACGTGGGCATGCCGTGACCCAGCGAGTTCTGTTGCGCAGGTGTCAGTCAACGTGAGCTGTTCAGGTGCCCAGCATTACTGGTGTGTCATAAGTGGAAACGGGCAGAGCACTGTAAGGCTTAGGGATGGGGCTGCTCTGTTGAGCAGAGGTGAGGCTTTCCCAAGCCCCTGAAGCTTTGTGTCTCTGGTTCTTCACTGGGCTTTATGTCCTGGTGCTGTTGTGAAGCAATCAACATTGGTTTCTCCAGGGAAGTTCTAACACTGATGCTCTTCAGCCATTTCTGGATCATTCGTTCTGTAACTACAGACAGCCATAAACACCAGCTGTGGTGAAAAATTTAAAATCCAAATTGAAAGTGATAAAAAAAAAGGGATTAGCTTAGAAAAAATGGATGGATAGTCATTTTAATGGATAATATTATTAACTCTCCTTTGTACAATTAAAGTTGCTACCAGCCATTAGATGCTGTTATGGTACTTGCCAAATGAAATCATATTAGAATTGTGTCCTGTTATTACCAAAGAATCTTAATGCTTTTAAAGAGCCAGTGGGTCTTTGAGCTCAGGAACCTGCAGGTGACTAAGGTGACTACAGGTAGGTTTGCTTTTCTCAGTGTTCTCCTCTGTCCACTTTCCACCCATTCCCCCACCTCAACCTCCTGCCTACCTGTGAATGCGTGGGTTGATGTGTCCTGCAATGGAGGACCCTGAAGCAACACTGCAGATAATTTTGAGTTTTTAATGACTCTATGAAGATATTATGACTTTTTTTCCCCAAAATCAACATAAATCAGAATTTTTAGGTCACTACCAAAATATTGGTTACTTTTTGCATTGTTTTAACATGTTTATCTTTGAAAAAATCATATTGCTTAAATATTTTTATGTATATATTCAAATAATTTAAAAATATTTCTTAGGGCTTATTTTAAAAGTTTTTCAGTTCATTTGCAATGAGATGTTTGTCATGTCACAAAAATGTTTTTATTTCATGTTTGAGTTTTTGAACATGAAGCACAGGCCACAATGAGCGAAATTCAGCAAAATGCCTAATGGGTAGGGCACTAGGGTGCTAATGGTGTTCCTCTAGCTTGTCCAGTGTAGAGACGGTTGCATTTCTTGCATGTGTGATACAGGGCAGTTGGAGTTTTGGGGAAGGGCTCTGTGGATGAGGCTGTATTGAAGCTTGGTAAGAAATGGGTGGAAGTTGGACAAATGAGAATCATCATTAGAAACATACATGAACAGTAGAGTTATCTAATTTAGCTTAAGGGTGGGGAGCATAAGTACAGGCTGGAAAATTATATGAGAACCGAAATTTGGATACCAGACAGCTTGCACTTGTTTTTTTTTTGGGCAGTGGAACTTCTGAGGGAGTTCCTTTGGGGCCTACAGTAATATTGGGGAGCTTCCTTTGGTGGTGGGAAGTAGAAGCACCTGGATATAGAGAGACAAGGGCCTGAAGAGAAAGCATCCAGGAAATGATAGAAAACAGTGCAGGTGTGAAGGCTGGGAGGTAGACAAGTAAAATAAACAACTAGTTAAAACAATGACATCAAAAAAAATGAGAAATTCTCTTAGGGTTTATACGGTCTTTGCTTGACTTTAAGTTTCAGATATGGTTATTTCACCTAAATTTTTAGGACACTGGTGATATAGTTAAAATGCATGGACGAGTGTATTGCTGACAGCCTTCAGCTTTTCTTGCCTCTCGTATACTTTTTGACTCCTGTTTCAGTAGTCAGTTTCCTAAACTGCCATTCCCCATCTGTTCCTGCTATGATACAGAAATCCACATCTTTGAAGAGCTGTCGCCGTAGATTCCTTGCCGATTACTTGTACTAAACACGCCTGTCGACATCTTGGTCCTCACATCAAGGAGCTCAGCATCCTCACCCCATTTCACCTCCTCCTTGAATTTGGTGTTTGAAAATCTGGGGCTCCTCCTGCTGTTCCCTGCTGTACCACCTGCTGCTTTTTTATTTTTGTTTTGCTCCCCCAACCCCACCCCAGCTGTTTCTTAGTCCCTTAAAGTCGAGTTTCCCCAAGGTCAGTGCCGGGCTGTCTTTCTCCTCTTTCGCCTCATGATCTCTTCCTGCCTTCTGCAAAGTCACATCTCCTTTGGCTGTGGGCGTCGAGGTGGTTGGTCAGTGTTGATGAGGGCAGGCATGCAGGACTCTGCTTAGCCTTAGCTGATTCCATCGTCTCAGCATGGAAGATGTTCAGACTCCACCCTGGACCACACGTGCATCTTTCTGCAGGTCTGACACCTCCACTTGGAGCCTGGCTTATGCCCAGACATAGGGTGCCCCCAGTAGAACACACACATGTCTTCCTCCTCCAGTCCTTTTTGCCTATGATGCTCTTTCAGTCAGTGGCCACACTACCTGCAGTGTCTCAGGTTTAGAACTCTGGACCAACCTCTAGTTCCTGCATTACCTTCTGTGTCCAGTTAGTTGTCAAATCTAGTTTTCCCTCTCCTTTTGACACTACCTCAGTTTTCATTTTTGCCCTGTTTAGGTTATTCTTCTTTGATTAATTATTTAAAATGGTTCATTTTAGATTTTCCTGGACTGTCATTATAGGTTGAATATTCTTTGCTTGGAATGCTTGAAAACAGAAGTGTTTTAGTTTTGGAGGCTTTCAGAGTTTAGCATATTTGCATAAACTTTGCTGATCAAGCATCCCTAATCCAAAGATTCAAGACTGACATGCTCCAAAATTTGAAACTGTTTGAGTGTTATGTCAGGTATAAGAGACACACATCCAATCACCTGGATCCTCTGTCCTTTTTGAGCCTGACATAGTCTGCATGATCTTCTTGAAGGCCAACAGCCACTAGCCAGTTTATTGTGCCTGAGAGAAAGTATACCCCAAAAGGGTAGAGGGAGGGACTTTCAGCTTGCGTCATAGAAGGGGTGGTAGGTTTATTAGTCCATTTTCTATTAGTGTAATGAAATACCTGAGATGGGGAATTTATAAAGGGAAGTTTGACTAGCTCATAGTTTTGGAGGCTGAAAGTCCAAGATTGGGTGGCACTACCCATTTGGCCTCCAGTGAGCACCTCCTGGCAGATGGCATCACAATGGCTGTGGGTCTGTGAGAGGGAGAGATCACATAGACAGGAAGCCTGAGAGCAGCTAGGTCCCATGAGCACTACATTAATCCCTTCTAATGGCAACCCTTGGTGACCTCACCACCCCGCACTGGGTCCTAAAGGTCCCACCACCTCTTAATATTGCCACACCAAGGACCAAGCTTCCAACATGTGAATCTTTGGGGATACGGAATACCCTTAAACCATGTCCAAACCATAGTAGAAGTCACTTTTTCTACATTCAGATTATTCCTGTGACTATTGGCAGACCCTTTCCCCACCTGCTCTGGCCAGATGGCTGATGAATGGAAGTGGAATGGGGAGTATGTACTTGGGGTAAATCGGTGTCATCCATTTTGTCTAATAATGCAGAAAACTCCTACTACAAAGAAACACAACAAAGGCATAAGTCAAACAATGTTCTATTACCCAATCTCCCTTTGGTAAGATCTGGGACACAGAAACATGGCCACTATTAATTATGTAGGTCTGTTTGTTTTTAGAATTTTAGCAAAACCTTTAGCCATCCTGATGGGCAAATGATGAATAGAGGTTTAAACATAGGTGCAGATACTTAATTTCTTGATTATTTAAAAAGATGTAATTTATTTTCTTAGTGTTGCTATTGTGAATGACATTGTTTTCCTAATTCCATTTTCAGATTTCAGTATTACTGTATTAGTATATAAAAAAGTTGGTTTTTGTGTATTGATCTGTATCTTGCAAACTTGCTACATTTAGTTATTAGGAGGAATAGTTTTGTGGAATTCCCGGAATTTTTTTTTCTTTTTTTTATGTTTTCTTTTTTTTTTTGGTACCAGGGATTGAACTCAGGGGTACTGACCACTGAGCCACATCCCCAGCCCTATTTGTGTTTTATGTAGAGACAGGGTCTCACTGAGTTGCTTAGCGCCTCGCCTGTTTTCTTTTTTGATTATCTAAGATTTCTGATGTAAGTGATCATGGCATGTATAAATACAGTTTCTCTTCTTTCCCAGTCTGATGGTCTTTACTTTCTCTTTCCCTTCCTTCTTTTCTTTCTGGGTATAAGTGTACTTCTAATACATTTTTTGTCTTACAACCTGTTTTATTTTTGTTTGTCATTGATGCAGTTTTTCCAGCACCCTGATGGCTAATGTTTCCATAATACGTATTTTTGTATTTTTTTTACATTTCATCTACTTGTGGCTTTTAACTTATGCCCTATTTCTTACAGAGAGTACAGAGTTAGATCCTATTTTTATACTGCCTGGCAAACTCTGAATTGTGATTATTTAGAACATACACACTTATAATTATTGATATGGTGAGGTTTACATATGCCATTTTATTGTTTTTTATATGTGTGGTATATTTTGTTTTTCCAGTATTGCTTTTTTTTAAACATATTTTTTAGTTGCAGTTGGGCACGAATATCTTTATTTATTTTTATGCGGTGCTGAGGATTGAACCCAGTGCCTCACGCATGCAAGGCAGGCGCTCTACCACTGAGCCACAACACCAGGCCCCAGTATTGCCTTCTTGTTTTGAAATGGTTAGTGTGCCATTTTGAACCCTCTGTTGATTGTCTTTTACTATGTATTTTTGTTATTACAGAGATTACAACATACTCAATTTTACTTCATCATAACTTTACAGTCAATGAATACTAAATTCCAGTAAAATGTGGAAGCGTTGCTTTACCCTATCTGCATTTCCTTCGCCTTACTTTGTACTATTGCTGTGATATATATATCATATATTGTCATATATTAAACCTATATATTGTCATATATTAAACCTATATAGGTTCCAAATCCAATAATACACTATTTGAAATGTTTCACTATTTTTATTTAACACTGTTCTAATTATGCATTTACAGATTCTTAAATCTTTTGAAGATGTTGTATGAAAGTTCTAGAGTCTTTTATGTCAATCCACGTATTTTCCATTTCTTTCCAAACTCCTGAAGAACTTCCTTTAGTGTTTCTTAGAAGGCAACCATGCTAACAACAAATTCTCCGACTTTGTTTATCTAGGGATGTCTTTATTTTGTCTTCATTGTTTAAAAGATAGTTTAGCCGGATATAGGATTCTCAGTTGATTTTTTTTTTCTTTCGGCTCTTGGAATATGCCACTCCACTGCCTCCTGTCTTCCCTAGTTTCAGAGGAGAGATTGGCCTTTAATCATATTGATGCTCCATTGTGTGTAATATATTTTTCCCCCTCTTCCTTCTTTAAATACTTCTTTTCCTTTGTCTTTCACTCTCAACAGTGTGACTATGATATGTCTGGGTGTGTGTATCTTTGTAGTGATCATACCTGAAGTTGGCTGTGCTTCCGACCTCCTTTCTCCCTTACTCTGCTTCTCACACTACATGCATAGTGATGCAGTTGATATTGTCCCACAGGTTTCTTTTCATTTTTTTTCAACTTTTTTTCTCTATGTACTTCAGATTGAGTCATTTCTCTTTACATTTACTGATTATTTCTTCTCCAATCTGCAGTTGAGTACCTTTAGCATATTTATTATTTATTATACTCAAATACAGAATCTCCCTCTGGTTTTCTTTTTGATTTCTGTATCCTTGATGAGAATTTGTTGGTTCATTGTTGTTACTTTCCTTTAATTCTTTAAGTATGTTTTGTTTTGCTTGCTCGCTTCCCTAGCCACTTTCTTCCATTTGTTAAACTTACTAGCAACAGCTTCTTTCAAAGTTTTCCCTGATAAACCTCAGAGACAGTTTTTCTTAACTACTTTTCCCCCAATATGGATTATACTTTCCTGTTGTTATGGTTTGGATGTGAGGTATCCCCCAAAAGCTCACGTGTGAGGCAATGCAAAAAGGTTCAGAGGAGAGGTGACTGGGTTGTAAGAGTCTTAACCCAGTAAGTGAATTAATCTCCTGATAGGGATTAACTGAGTGGCAACTAAATTGGGTAGGGTGTGGCTGGAGGAGGTAGGAATTTGGGATGTGGCTTTGGGGTATATAATTTGTATTTGGCAAGTGAGGATCTCTTTCTTTGCTCTCTGATCATCATGTGAGTTGCTTCCCTCTGCCACACTCTTCCTCCATGATGTTCAGCCTCACCTTAAGCCACAAAGATTGGAGCCTGCTGTCTATGGATTGAGACCTCTGAAACCGTGAGCCCTTAAATAAACTTTTCCTCCTCTACTATTGTGCTGGTTGGATCTTGTAGTCACAGCAAAAACAGCAACAACAACAAAAAAAACTGACTAAATCACCTGTATTTTTCTTTTTTGCCTGTGTCATATTTTTTTGTTAAAACTGTGAAATTCAGATAATGCAGCAACTCTGAATTCCACTATTTCTCTACTGAAGGGTGTTGTTAGTAGTTTTGGTTGTGTTTTTTCTTGTTCACTAAATTTTCTGGACTAAATCTATGACATATGCTTGCCCCGCAATGTGTGGTCACAAATGTCTCTGTTCGAATTTTTTTCTTCTTGATTTGAAGACCAACTTTGTAGGTGCTTTCCTGTTTCTGCACACCTCAGAGTGTGCTTGTACAGAGACCGTGCTCAGACATCTTGAGTAGCAAGGTGTCCACACTGAAACTGGAGTTTTGAGACAAAACCAGGTTCTTTTCCTCTGCTGGCAGATAGAGTCTGTGTAAGTTACAGGCCTCTGCAGCCAAGAAAGCTCCATTTAGTGCTAATAGGTAACCATACCAGGGAAATGCCTGCCACTATCTGCTCTGTGGGTCGCTGCTGGCGAAGCTGGATTCTTCTCTGCTCCTACTGCAGCCGTGTGTTGTAGCTCTCACTGGTGGGCTTTGTCCCTCAGTACTGCAGCAAACCTCAGCAGCTGTTTGTTTATTTCCAGGTTTTTGTCTTACAAATTTGAAGAATGACATTAGTGGACAGAAGAAGGCAAGTGAAAAGAGTAGGATATATTTGGGTGAGAAGCAAAGAAGCAGAACTCTCGGTCAGCGAGAGGTGACCTGCTAGCAGGTCACCATTTAGGTGTGTTAGTCTAGGGATTAATAAAGCTACCAGGTTAAGGCTGTCGGTCAAAAGCTAGGCTAAACAGACATTGGGAAAGTGCCAGAGCAATGAATCAAAGTATATGCTACTCAGATATGGAAAAGGTGCCACGGCTATTGCTTCTGATTGGCTGTGCCCTTTTAGCCCTTGGGTTTGAACCTTCCTCTTGCCTCTCTTCAGATCCTCCCCTACTTCCATTTTCCTGCTACTCTGGGACAAAGCCTTGGCTGCAATGTTTCTATAGGTTAATTTCGTAGAGTAGCCTTTACATTTAAAAATAAAAGATCTGTGATGGGGCCATTACCCCAACTGCCTGTCTCTCCCCTCAAATTCAGTATTTTACAAGAGGAGCCATGCGTGGGTAGGGCAGTGCATGGGAAGTTTTGATCACCTTCAGGTGTGCCCAGAAGTACTTTCTGCCAGGTCCTGTGTGTGTCTTGGTGCATGCCACTTCAGTCAGGAATGTATTGAGTCAGGTGAGTGGAGCTGTGGTCTCCCAGGAATATGTCACTTTTGTGACGATGCAGAGTGCAGTCCAAGCCGAGTGAGCAGCTCCTTTGTCATGGTGGCATGGCTGCGGGTCCTCACACACTAGTCTGTGCCATGCTCTGGCAGAACCTCAGTCAGTTGAGCTGGGGAGAGGCCTGGGTGACAGCATTGCAGACCTCATGTTCTGACCTGAAGTTCAGCAGTGTTTTAAACACAAGAATTTCTCATATTTTTGTATGCTGCAAGTTACTTCCCACAGCTCTGAAAGTGTTATTTTTGTTGATTTTATCCAACTTGGTTTTTAGGGAGAGGATATACTTACCCACTCCCTCAGCCATTGGGGAAATCTCTATAAATTGTTTAAAAAAAAAACAAAAACAGCTCATAAACCTTTTCATCTGTCCTGAATTGATCTTTGGACTTAAAAAGCATCACATCATGGCCCTAAGTCCTCATGGAGCCAGCTGCTAGAGTTATCTTCCCAAAACATCCTGTGGCTTCCATGTGTTACCCACAGACACCTTCTGAGCCAAGGTATGGGGTGGGTGGGATGGAATGTTTGGGTCCATGAACTGACTTGTGTTTCCTCAAGTTCAGCTGTGGATTTACGGCTTGTGTAAGTTAATAAGACTCCACAGTGTGTCCAGATCACCAAGGTGAAGTCAGAGTCAAGTCTCACAGGTCCAGCTGAAATTCCATGTGACATTTGTGGGCTCATAACCTAACATACCTACCCTGACTTAGGTGTCTAATTCTGCTCTTGTCAAGATTCTTCAACCAGAAAATGTTATACCTTCCATGAAAAGGTGGCTCTCTCTGTAGACAGTAAGAGAGAGACCCCTATATTCAAATAAATTCACAGTACATCCAGGCAGAAGGATCCACGTTGTGCCTTCTTGCTCTTTTGTTAGTGCCCAGGTGTTCCCAGAGGGTCTTGAGCCAGGTTGTGAGCTTCTAAAGTGCCATTGGAGTTGAGGTTTATGACCTTGTGTGTTCCTTTAGAGCAGGCCACTGTCACATTGAGGGCTGTTTTATCAATTGTCCAGTTTATCTCAAAAGGACAGCAAAATAGAAAACATCTGGGAGCCAGGCCAGTGTGTTGGGCAGTGTGTTGTGGGCTTTAGGCCAAGCACAGGCCTCTTCATGGCTTCTGGCTTAGGACATGTCATTATATTTTCTGACTCACCATTTGCCCATTTCTAAAGTAGGATTAATAAGAATTAGGCTATGGGGTTGTGATGAGTTAGCACACAGAATACGTTAACAGAGATGCAGCCATTCTGAGTTACATGACTGTGTATAGGAGTACTTTGTATATTCTTCAAACTCCGCAGTAGCGTAATTCCTAGTGAGAATTCCAAGGTGTCAAGTCTCTCTGTCTGAGCCTGTATTGAGTTTAAACTTCTGAGATTCGAAGGGGTGTTTCCATATTGGGCTTGATCTGTTCAGATGGAGTAGTTAGCTTTTGCTGTTTTAAATTAATTCAGACAAGTTAATCTAGCACATTTTTCATAGAACGAGATGCCTGCAAAGAATGAGATGGTTGTGCCTGAGTAAGTCTGTACTGTATTACCTAAATTTGTATTAATGAGATTTGAAGACGTTGTCTTAGCCCCTGTGCAGTGTGATTTGGAAGCCATGAGTATTGTTTTCACCATTTCCTCTACTTCGGCCTTTTTGTAAAACTCCAGATAAGGTAGAATCTGTGGGTTTCCCTCCCCTGTGTGTCTGTGTGAGCTCTTCCCCCTTTCGGCAGATTATGAGGCCAGGGACTGGGGCTCTTAAGGCTGAGGCCCTATTGCAGGTGGTCACATAGACCTGGTTACTGTAATAAATTCCTGTGTCTCTCCTTCTCCTTCAGGCAATGCACCTATGAATGGGTTCTCTCTAAAACTCCTTTTCACAAAACTCTCTGGAGACAATGTTTTTGATCATCAGAAATGTTCACTAAAGACTCTACCAAGTTTGTTCATGACTTTTGGTTCCCTGGGCTCTTACAGAGGGCAGAGCTGAGATCCCCCCGACTCTAATACATACCCAGTATCTGGGCCACAGGTTGTCTTGGCTATTGCTCTACCTTTGTTAGTATGGCAATGCCAGATGCTTACTACATATGCACTAATTTAAAAGAATCTCTTGAGCAGAGAGTAAAACTGCTGCACAGTACTTGGGACTGAACTGCATCAGTGTTTCAGGTGTTTCCATTAATTATTTTGCTTCTATGGTCTATTCATTTATTCTTGTCCTGTATTCAGATTGCTCTAAACTCCTTGAGTGCTGAAGCTCCATAATTTAAAAATGGATCTCTCTTCTTAGAGCCCAGCTTCTCAGTGCTATCCTAAGGTAGTTACCAATGACTGGAAACGACGTGTTTTATAAACAACTTGGGTGAGTAGGCTGTTCCCTGGAGTCTGAAGAGCTGGTGTCTGGCTGTGGTTGAGGTGGTGAGTGGTATTGGTTTGCCTGTGCCGTAGGGTAGAACTCCATCGGCCTGGGATGAACTCAACTGCTGGTTTGCATGTGCCACTTTTAAGAAACCTATTATCCTGAAACTGAGCTCTGGGCAGGAGAAGCCTCTTCCCTGGTCTCCCTGTGAATGTTTTGATTTCAGAATTCCCTGTAACTGTGCTCATCACTGAAGGCTCCCACGCAAGATGTGTGTGAATAGAATTGACCCCAGACAACGTTACCTTGTGACACAGAGTGAGAGGGTCATTCCAGGATGGCACATAAAACCAGGGCACTTCGTGTTTTGTGTTGTCACATTTGGGTCTTTGAATTTTCAATGGATTGTAAAAATAAGACAGCTGGGCATATCCATGTATCGTTACGTGAGAGGACATAATGATGGATGGATGCCGAGAGCCATGTGAACCCCAGCCAGCCGTGTGCAACTGCACTAACCCCCCAACCGCCGTGCCGTAATTAAGTGCTAAACTGCACAGCTGTGGCCCTTGGAGGTGGCACTGTGCTGCTCGTCTTCACTAATTCACACCTAACACGTCCGTCCGTTCCCACCTGGACCTCCTGTCCTCAGGAGCGCCAAGAGCAGTGAGTGCTGGTGTTTTTCTGAAGATTCAGAGGATGCGGACCTGGTTAGCCCCAGGCCTGCCGGTTCATCAGTCAGGGTCACGTCCATGCTCATCTATCAGAACACTGACCTGGGAGGATTCATTGACCCAGGAAAAGTCTTGACTTCTCAGAGGCTGTCATGTTAGCCTCTGCTGCACAGTAGCCCAAGGAGAAAGAGAACCGGACCAGGACAGCCACTCAGCTGGGAACACCTGGGGACAGGACCAGGTGCTGGAAGTGACATGTTCAGGCTGTGACTGTGGAGAACATTAAGATTTGAAAGTTTGAAGAAATAAAAAGAATAAAAACAGCGAAGGAAGATCTCCCTTGGATTCTGCCTGATGCTTTCTTTCTACCACGTCCCGTTCAAGTCGGTGGGATATACCTCCACGGTTCTCTTGTCACTGAGGGAACTACAAACATTCGGTTGCTGTTATTGCCCCCGTGGTGGGTGCAGCTTGGCCTAGTTCATGTCCGCAGGTGGTAAATGAACACGTTTGTCTTCTGGAGGAGCTTGGCATCCCTCTGGTTTGGGGGGAAGCCGACCTCCACAGTTCCAGTGCCTCGCCCAGGGCTGCTCAGCAGATGGGTGGCTGAGCAGGAGTGAACCTGCCTCGGCACCAGGCCACCTGCCATTGCTGTGTGCTGTCTTCACAGTTCTTGGGAGATGGGCAGCTTTTCTCTTCCTTTATCCCTCAGATTTTGTGCTTTCAGTGCAATTTAGGGCTTTCTTAAAATAGGACAGATAAAATTATATCTTATTGGCCTTTTCCAGTTAATAGCACATTGATTTTCTTACTTGAATCTCACTGATTCTTAGAAGTAGCTAAGTATTTTTCCACTTGCTAGGGAAGCCCAGGTTGACTTCGAGAAAGGCCCTTAGCTGGTTACCGAGGGACCTGAATTCTGAGCCCCTTTTCCTTTCATGCTGTTAAACTATCGAGATTTAACACATTGCTCATTTTAAAAACATTTGGAGGTATCTGCATTACCTTGTGGGTTGCTTAGAGCACAGTTGAAAGACAGTGTGATTTGTTTGCCAATATAATAGAAAGCTGCCAGATTTACTAAAAACCAAAAGTAGAGAGTCTGGCCATGGGGGCTGTGACTTCCTATTAGAAATAGGTGACTGCATAGTTGGAGTTCAATTGATCAAATATGGAACCCTTTCTCTGTGTGAGTCACTGTGCCAGGCTGGTGGGGTGGTGATGGACCCACAGTGCAGCTCGTGCTGTGTGGCATGACCCGTGAGCCAGCCCTCTGTGGGAGTGTGGTGCCTCTAGAGTTTATAGCAGTCATGCCAAATGAAGTGGATTTATATTTACCAACAGGCAGGGGTATCTGGAGTATATTAGTAAATGAAAGAATTGTGAATTATACAGAGTGAGCCCATTAATGGGAAGAGCCAACCTGTGCATTTCCATGTAAGTGTATATATGTAAATGTATAGAAAACAGGCTTGGAAAGATGTACACCAAAAAAGTTGAGTAGTTCCTCCAGGGAGTGACATGAGTGTAATTAGTTGCAAAGACAGTTTTCAATTTTCAGTGTTAAGTTCTCTACAAGGAAAATGTTTTTAAATGTGCTTTCATTTATGTGTATTTTGAAATATGGAATGGCTTTCATAGCTGGAGACCCGGAGATGGCCATTTCAGGTTGAGGAAAAAAAAGACGTGGGCAAAGGCCTTGGAATGCTGACACAGTAGCTTGTGAGTGTGCAGTTTTCACACAGTGGAAACAGGAGGGGTAGCTTGATGTTGATTACAGTCCTAAATTGTTGGGGTTGTGGTTCAGTTAAGGCAATGCCATGTTTCAATAGGTCTTTAAGTGAATTAGGCAGACATATCTGCGGAAGCCAAATGTTTGATGGATACCTTGGTAGGAAACCTAATTGATTTGCATGGCCTCTCTCATGCCAGCAGGCCAGATGCTGCTTTGAGGTTCCTCTAGAGACTTCTCCTTCTGAGGTTCCGTGATGTTTGCCAGGATGAGAATCGTAACGTTTGTGTTTTGAAAAGACAAGGCACATGGGCATGCTGCTAGCTTCAAGTTTTTACTTTTGCCCAAGTCCACCTACCTGGATGAAATGGTGTCTGTCTCCTGGCTGGGGGCACTCTCTGGGCAGCTGGGGCAGACGTCTACACAACCAGAATCACTGTGATCGGGAGTGAATGCCTTGTGTGCCCTGAGAGGCAGATGGCTCAGTGTGCTCAGTCTTGGTGATGGGCTGGAAGTTCTGCTATGCTCTGAAGAGCCCATCATGTAGATAAAGATTTCTTCTATGCTTTGGAAGCACATGCACAGTAATGGCAAGCAGAGTTCTTTCAAAGTGAAGTTCTGAAAACAAACTTTCTTCTTGGTAATGAGACTTGAGAAGAAGTGTGAAACTGAGGATGGTATCATGCATGTGCTGTGAGTTGGAGCCTCTTCCACAGATGTTCACAGATGTTAGGCCTTCTCTGTTGTTTGGGTGCTGGGAGTCGCCTGGGTTTGAATCATTCAGTTGATCTTTGGTTAATGAACAGGACCCTTTATTTTCCAGTGACCAGGCTGAATTTTTTTGGGGGGGGGGTACCAGGGATTGAACTCAGGGGCACTCAACCACTGAGCCACATCCCCAGCCCTATTTTGTGTTTTATGTAGAGACAGGGTCTCACTGAGTTGCTTAGTGCCTTGCTGTTGCTGAGGCTGGCTTTGAACTCGCGATTCTCCTATCTCAGCCTCCCAAAGTGCTAGGATTACAGGTGTGCACTACTGCGCCCAGCTGACCAGCCTGATTTTTAGGAAGCAGAAAAAAGGCTTGGTGTCAGTGCTATAGTAAACATGTCAAGGTTATCTGGGAGGAGTATGCATGTGATCTGAGGAATACATTTCATAGTTGACTTTAACTGGTGCCAAGCTGTGGAAATGATTCTGATGCATAGGAATAAATAGGGCCTTTTTCTCGAGTGCAAAATGGACAGTGTCACAAAGCTCTGGTTTGTATGGCTTCAAGTTTTCCTGGACGGGGAAAACCATCTCCGTTTACCGACAGGTCTTTGATTACATTTGTGTGGGGAGAAAGGTGTGGCCCAGAGAGGAGTTGCAAGGCGGTCTCAAAAGCATTGCCCTTGAGGCTCGCTGGCAGGGCTCTTCCCGCTGACTCCTACTTTCTGAGGATCCCTGCGGCAGGCCTGCCACTGTGGAAACAGGACGTGGTCTCCACAGGATGACCTCATTTCAAACCCATGTGGTTTCCGAGGATCTTTAAGAGATCATAAGCTGTTCAGGCAGTCTGTACTTGAATAGTTGATCAGAGTGAGGCATGAAACAGTTTACAAAACAGTGTAAATAACTAACTAGAAAGCGCTGTGAAAATGTGAGAACATTCTGGATGCTATGACCAGGTGTGTAATCACAGATCTATGTTTTTTCTATTTGTCCAAATAGAATACAGGTATGAACCAATGCTAAGAAATGAGTGGTACTTCAAGTGTCCCGACTGGAGAGAATTCACCACGCATGAGACCAGTGGTGCTGGCTGGCATATTTTGAATTCTCCCTGTGTTCTGTTCTTGACATCATGATAAGCTCTTCACATACACTGTCTCATTTATTTTTAATAGCCTTATGAGGATGGTATGATTATTATGCTATTTTTTTCAGGGAGATAAAAAAATTACAAAAGTTAACAGCTGATAAGTAGTGAGGCCAGGATCCTTGCTCAGATGGTCTGTTTATAAAATCCATGCACTTAGCTATCTTAATAGGCTGATTTGAAAGAAATTAATGAATATGGGTCTGAAATCATTCCAAAGGCTTGTTGGAAATAGCTAGTACAGATGCTAGGAGGTGACGGTTAAGATATTAATTAGACAGCTTTGTGAGCTCTCTCGCAAACTTGGACCTGGTGACATCAGCAGTGATGAGGTGTTAACATCACAGGATTGGGCAGGTGCTACACATCAAGGTGGAGGCTCCTCATCTGAGCCGGTTGGTTCCCCAGCACCCCAGCTAGTGACTTCACATCCTGGCAGCACTACCTGTCTGTGTGTCTGGCATGGATTTGAATGAAATAAGCACTTCCATCCAGGGATTCTCCCCCACCTCCAAGATTGTCTTGATCTGAAGAAGTAGGATTGTAGTCAGTATAGTTATAACTTAGAAAATTAAATTTAGGTGCATTTATTCATAAGCTTCATTTCTGGCTTCCAATCTTTTATCTCAGGATTTTGGAAAGAGAATACTTGTCTGTCTGACTGCAGAGGGGAATAGCAGCAGCCCTGGGCCCCTGGCTGAGATTGTCTGATGGGGAGAAGACGGGCCAAGGTGAGGCACAGAGGCCCCTGCTAGGAGGAGGGAGCAATCCAGAGAACAGTTCATTAAAGAATAAAGCCTGAAAAGTTTGTTGGGTCTAAATAGACCTTGTGGTCTGATCGTGTGCTTCATTAATGCATAAAATGATTTTAACATTAATTCTGAATCCCTGGTATTTTGTTTTTCCTTCAAACCATAAAGCACTATTCTTTGCTAATGACAAAAGAAATCATCCTAATGGTACTGGTTTAATTTAATAAATAAATACTTACAAATTTTAATTCTGATGTATCAGATTTATCCTCAGAATATTCCTTTTATGGAGAAGACACTCTTGGTTTTATTGGTGTTCAATGTATTTATAATGCTCTTTTGTTATGAAAATCTCCTTTTTGAGGGCCGGCCCATACCCAGTTGGACCATGTGCGTACTGAATCCTGCTTATCTCAAGCAGAAACTTGCATGATTAAGAAGAGCAAGTTCTCTCTAACTAACCAATCAGTCCTTACCCTCTGGTTCCTTCACCTCACTGGCAGTCACCTTTTGAGATTTCCAGAATGTATGGGGCGTTGACTGGATTGGAAGGCTAGAGGAAGGCAGAAAAGGGAAAATGATAGATGAGGATATAAAGCAGCACACATGTTGCAGAATGGGGAGCCCAATAAGTACACCCCAAGTTAAAGGCAGAGTAAGGCATCCAGTGAGAGGAGAGTGTTTATCTTCGTGCATAGAAGCTAGCTGTGTAAATGAATATTGCATACTAGTGCAATGTTATATTTGCTTAACTACAATATTGATTTGAAGCAAGTATTATTTCTCTGTCCTTCAAATGTTATTTTTTAAATCAACAGAATGCTTTTGGTAGGTTAGAAACGAATACATGAGAGTTGAAATAATCTAGATTTCAATCCCGGCTTGATATCTTATAACTCTGTGACTTTGGAAAAGTGACCCAACTTCTCTGTTTTCTTGTCCACTGGTGGTAGTAATAGTCCCTGCTGTGGAGAACCACAGGAGCTATAGACGAAGCTCCAGGGCTGCGCATGTCAGGGTCCACACTGGGGGTGGCAGCAAATCATTTTTCTTTTGTATTAGTGTCTAGAACAATGTGTGTTGCTACTTTGCCTATCTTTGTGGATACCAGCTTACCCAAATTGCCCATCCCCACCCTGAGTTTAAGAACATACCGAATGAGAGCATTCATGACAGTGTATCGTGGTGGCACCGTCACTCTTTCTGGGACAGCAGCTGGAGGACGCCAAGGCAGACGGGGCCTGGGTGCTTGATGCTGGTGACGTACTCACGGCTGTCCCTCTTTCCTTGCAGAATGTACCCCCGGACCTGTCCATCTGCACCTTTGTGCTGGAGCAGTCCCTGTCTGTGCGGGCGCTGCAGGAGATGCTGGCTAACACGGTGGACAAGTCGGAAGGGGCAAGTACACTTTAGACGGCGTGTTTTAGTGTGCGCTGCTGTGGGACAGTGGCTCTTATAGGTATTGGAAATCTTGTTTGCAGAGATAAGTCGATGACTTTCACTTGTGACTCCCTTGGGGTTGACCTTCTGCTTGACCTAGTACCCCTGTCATATCTGAAAGACTTGAAAAAAGAAATCAAGCGCAATGTGGTCTGTGTGGCAGCCTCGTGTGCTCACGTCCGTGTTTGAAAACAGCCTTCTTGGGGCCTCAGTACGTCTCCTGGGGCATCAGTGTGTCTCCTGTCTGCAGAGCTCTGACTGTTCCTGTTTTGACCACTTGCTTTGTGCATGGCTCTTTGTCATTGACCGTTATTTTGTTGTCAAATGCCTATAATCACGTGGCTACATTCTAAGCTGTTGTATGGCGAGTAAAATTTCATGGCACGTCACACACCCTAGGTGGTGAAGTCATGGTGGTATGGCTTCAGTCAATCGTAATCTTGCAAGTAGCTGATCATTTTCTTCTGAAAATGAAAACTTTTATTCTGTTTCCAAATGCAGATATTTTTCTTCAAAAGTCTATCTGGTTATTTTAATTATTTTCCACGAGGCATGCTCTTACTGACTGGGCTAGTACCCATTCCTAGCCAGTTCCCAGGGTGAAGCAGGATAAATGGTCACACTTTAGTGTCTCCTGTATCATTTTTGAGGGGCATGCCGAGCCGAGTGCTGCGGTGTTGTGTAGTTTAATAAACTGGAGTATTTCCAGAAGTACAACCAAAATTTTTCTTTTGTCATTAATGATCTATGTATTGTTCTTATTGTTGAATCATTATTTTAGTTGGGATAAGTGAAGAGACTAATAATATATGGTTTTGTAGAAATGAGTATGTTGTAACATTTTTCAGCCCTATAGTTTGAAAAACTTTAGTGTCACAGCTTAGGACTTTAATCCAGCTGTGCATTAATTCTAAATTAAATTTTAACGTATTACCAAACTTTAGTTTTTTTTTTGATATTAGACTAAAAGTTTATTTTACAAAGTACCAAATACATTATATTTAAATATTTCAAATTTCATTGTCATTCACAACAAAGCTTGAAATTACTGTATTAAAATAGGCAAAGTGTCTTTTAAAATTTCTATTTTTTCATGCAAAACTTGTACAGTAGACTTAAATGAAGAACCAATTTAACAGTTAATTTCTATCTGGAATAACCTTTCCTGATTATTAAATATCAGTGAGCTGTGTCAATTTTGAAAAGCAAATTTGTCTTTATAAAGAAAAATCATTTTTATTTTGTATTGGTGTCTAGAACAATGTGTATTGCTATTTCACCTATTTTTGTGGATACCAACTTACCCAAATTGCCCAAAATTTAATTTTTATATTGCTAAACTGCTTTTTCTAAATTCAATAGCCCTGAGGAGATCTTTTATCTCACCAAAATAATAGGATTGTACTAGGCAAGCTCTAAATATTCTGTGTATAATAGGAAGTGATTTTAGACACTATTTTAGGAATTATGTTTTTAAGATATTTATTAGAAACTATGGATCCACATATATTTTCATTTAGCTGAATTAAAATTTGAGTTGTTCTCTATCTAGAAAGTTTCTATCAAAGATTAAGTGGTGATTTGTGTGATGTGTGGAACACTACTTTATAGAACCCAGCATAGCTACTATGAGACACTAATTAGGATGTATAATTTGAAGAAAATCTACTATAGGAAAGAGATGCATTTCAAGGAGCTGAATCTTAGTTTTAGCTACTAGTATTGTTTAGAAAGAAAACACTGTCAAATAGCTCAAGGGAAGACTGTATAAAATTTTAGGGAAGAGAGATTCTCTTAGTTAAGCAGTTTTGATTATACCCAGGAGTGATATTCCAAATACTTTACAATTGCTTTGGCATAAGCACCAGTGAATCAGAGTGGCTCTCAGCCACAGTGCTGGAGATTCAGGTGGTCTGTGTGATTTGTGGGGGATCCTGGAGGACTCCTGGGGTGTTCCAGTAATGTTTACCAAAGGGATAACTGTTTCACTGTAACAACCATTTTAATCATGAGGGTGTGTACTGGGTAAACATCACTTCAGGTTATATTTGATGAATGGATGCTGCTGGGACTCGTGGCAATCATCTTGTGGACCCCCTGGATGTCTGTATCATCTCTCCTTGAGTCTTCTGAGGTCTCCTTCAACTGCTTGTGGTCTATAATGGGGAATCCTTTTGTCAAGCAAATCGATCTCTCTCAGTTAACATGTTAAATGCAGCAGGTTCTCTGGAACAGAGATCCCCATTTCCTAGAGTAACGTGCCAGAAAGGAAACCCTAATCTTCATGACATTCTTTCCTTACAAATTTACCTGGTTGCCCACTTTTCCATAATCAGCTTTATTTACAAAGCCTTGTTCTTTAATAATTCTTCTTGAATTCTTGAGTAATAACTGTTTCTGTTTAATGTTCAATGTGCTGTGATACACAGGCCACACAAACATACTTGACAGAGGACATGTTTTCCTTTAGAGTGATGCCTTTGCTTTCTGTGGTTGAAGAGCATTTCTCTCATGAACTTAGGCTCATGTACAGTTTTCATAAGGTGATGGAAATCTAGCAGGAGGTTTTCAACGTTATTTGACAAAGCAAATCACGAAAATCATGAATCACAAAAGAAGCATGTAAGATGAAACAGGAAAAATACTACCTAATTTTTGTTCTGTTACCCAAAGACTCTGACTGTTAGTAGAATAATTAACATTTTTTTTGTGGCATCAAACACATTTTGAACAATACATCTAAAGGAAGTTTTCATTTCCTGAGAAAGTGGGGTAGACAAGATCTTGACCTGAGAAACATGTATGTTGTGGACTGTCGCTGGGCTTCTGTTGTTATTCAAAGCGTGTCGGTAGTAAATAGGCTAAGGTTGTGATTTGTATCATTCTTTCACTTAATTTAGAATATATATTTCTTATTGGATATTGGTCGTTGAATATAAATTATGAAGGATGCTTTAAAGGTCAATAAAATACAGAATATAATAAAATATGTATATTGTTGAATTTAATATTGAGTAAATTCAATTCTAATCATTCACTTAATGTAAAATGTTAAACATTGATGAGAAAAATTACATCTCACAAGGGCTCTGCAGATACAAAATTAATAATAAGTGAGTTTTGTCATCAATGAGTTTATGATCACAGGGATAGAAAAACAGTTACCGTGTTAGCGTGAAGAAGGAATTGAATGTGCTGAACTTGTTATTCCTTTGAATTTTCCAGAATCATTTCCAAGACAACTAGAAGTGATTATAAAACTATTAATAAAAAAATCATTTCAAAGTTTTCCAAGGAGCAGTTTGATCCCGTTGGACTGTTCTCTGTAGTTCTGGTAGGAAGCAGAACTTTCCAGGAAGATAGTAGCAGGTCCAGAGATTTAAAATTATTTTTATGTTTTAATTTACTAACATGGCTTATCATTCTGGAAGACTGCAAGAATGTTATTTCTACATAATATAGTGTCTTCTAGTTAAAGGTGGCTATTGATTGAGATATGCAACACACTGAGATGTGGTCAGTTTCTATGAACAGTGGAGTCGTAGGATGTGGGCTTGTAGGACACTGTGTTGACTCTCAGCTTTGGACCATGGGCCCGTCTGCTCAAGAATTTGGACAAATGTCCTGCAGATACGTGACATCAAAAAGTTATCAACACACCAGAAAATAAGGATGTCAATGAAACATAAAGATCCATTTTTGGGGGGCTGGGGTTGTGGCTCAGTGGTAGAGCACTTGCCTTGCATGTGTGAGGCCCTGGGTTCGATTCTCAGCACCACATATAAATAAATGAATAAAATAAAGGTCCATCAAAAACTAAAAAAAAATAAAAAAAAATAAGTTTTATTGTATATTTTTAAGGTATAGATCATGATGTTATGGGGTGCATACAGATGATGAAGTGGTTCCTACAGTGAAGGAAATTAAGTTATCTGCACATGGATACTCTCATCCTGTTGCTATTTTTGTTGGTTAGATGATGCTTTGGGGATGAGGCTGGGACTAGTCCATGGACTAGTCCACTAGCTTGATGTGATATCAGCCAAGACCTTGCCTAATGCCTCTGTGGGCAACAGGTAGCTGCTCTTCACCCCCAAAGCTGGCGCAGTGGCTCAGCAGTGACTGGGATCAGAATCTCCCAAAGGCTCACGTGTGAGTGGGGAGGCTGTCTGGTCAAAACAGACGTCCTGGATTTGCGGCCCTGGCTCTTTCCCTGCCGTTCCCTTTCTAGAAAGGCAGCTTTCTGCCCAGCAGCTCAAGTCTTACGTCACTCTGTGCCTTCAAATGACATGGTTTGTAGAGACTCCAGCATCAAACTCAATAAGGAGGTCGATGTAATCAGCATGTAATTTAATCACGTTAGGCACTGTTTTGGATTATGACTCTCAAATGTATACATTACTTTATTTGATTAGTGTCATTCAATCTGGACATTTGTCTTGGATTCTTTTGTGTTTACAAAGGAAAAAAACATTTTTTGTGTGTGTAAATATTAGCAGACATGAATCAGATGGTAAGTTTCTGTGATATTCTGGAGTTACAATGATTTAAATATATTTGGAATCTATGGAACCTCTAATTTTTGTTCTCTTAAAATTTTAACTTTATTTTCTTAAAAATCAGTACTCTCATCGGGTGGAACACTTCCTTCTTTCACCAGTCATTATGGAACAGCGCTGCCTATGACCCCCCCTGCCAAACACCCATGTGCACACAGAGACTCGTGTGCACATAGACCTGTGCACGCACGCACACACACACAGACGCATGCACCAGCGAGACACCTTCATACCTTGTTGGTGTTTTCTTCAAAGCACCTTCTCCCTTCTGACACACTGGTGTTAATGGTTTGCTGATCGACTGCCTATCAGTTAGATCATTGTCCACATCAGTGTAAACCCAGAGGGCAGGGCTTACTGTCTGTGGTGTCCACTTGCTATTCTACTTATGCCTAGGAGAGGACCTGTTTGGTTAGCAGACATTGGTCAATATTTCTGACTGAAGGAACTGCTGCATAGACACTGTATTGTGCTGCTTTCTGTAGTTTGTGAAAAAGTGAGTCTTAAGGAGAGAGGAATTTATTGAGCACACTGCGTTATTGGATGAGAGAGAAAACCATCGCTTATGTAACACTAGTAGGAATAGTGCGGTCGTTGGCATGCATTAGACCTATTTCTTTACACTAGAATTAAATGTCTGAAAACGTTTTTTCCTTTCTTAGAACAGTTTTGTGTGTAGAGAACACAGTCGGGAACTTTGGACTTTTCACGAACCTCCTGTCTGCTCAGCGTTGTTGGTGTTCACATCTTGCCCTAGTGCGCTGCATCTGTTATAATCGTGAGCCAGTGCTGACACGATATTATTAACCCAAGTCCCAGGTTTGCAGTAGGTTTCATGCTTTGTGCTGTGCATTCTGTGGGCTTTGAGAAATGAATAATGACATGGATCCATCTTTGCGTTACTAGAGCAAATGGTTTCACTGCCCTGAAAACACCCTGTGTTCACCTCTTCAACTCTGGATCCTCCATAACCATTATAAAGTGCTGATCTTCTACTGCCTCTGTGGTCTTGCCTTTTCCAGAACATCACGTGGTTGGAATCACGCAGTGCCTACACTTTCTGGTCTGTGTTCTTTCAAGTAGCAATATGCACTGAAGGCTCATTTATTTTGATACTGAAAAAATATTCCATTGTCTAGTTGTGCCCCAGTTTATTGTCCACTCACCTGTTGAAGGACCCGATTGCTTCTAAGTTTCTCTAATGAATAAAGCTGCTATAAATGTGTGTGCAGATTTTCATGTGGATGTAAGTTTTCAACTCCTTTGGATAAATCCTGAGGAGTGTGATCACGTGCTGAGTAAGAGTACGTTTAGCCTTGTCAGAAACTGCCGGCTGTCTTCCAAGGTGGCTGCACTGTGGTGCACTCCACCTACCAGGGAATGGAAGTTCCTCTCTGTTCGTCCTCACCAGCATGCAGTGATGTCACTGTTTTGCTTTTGGACATTCCAGTTGGTGTGTGTGATTGTTTTAAGTTGCTGGTTATGGATGGCATGCTGTGGAATCTCTTCATGTGCTTATTTGCCATTTGCATGTCTTCGTTGGTGAGGTATCTATTCAGATCTTTTGCTTTGTCTTGAATTGGGCTGTTTATTTCCTTATTGTTGAGTTTTAAGAATTCTTTGTATGTTGTGGGCACCAGTCCTTAATAGTGAGTAAGTCTGCTTTACAAAGATTCCCTCTCAGTTGTGGCTTCTCTTTTCATTCAGTTAACCGTTACTTGCATAGAGCAGAAGTTTTTAATTTTAATGGAGCCCAACTCTTCAATCTTTCTGTCACGTGTGGATCACGCTTTGGTGTTGTGTCTAAAAGGTCATCACCTTCACAAGGTCTGTAAGATTTTCTTCTGTGTTATCTTCTGTGAGTTCCACACTTTTGCATATTACAGATAAATCTTTTAGTGGAAGGACTGAGTTCTGCCTTTGGCTTCTTTTTCTCATTATTCCATAATGCAGATGTCCGGCTGTTTCAGCATCACTTGTTCAGGAGACTGTGCTTTCTCTCCTGTATGCTTTTACTTCTTCCTTGCCAGCAGCTGGTTGTATTTACGTCGATCTCTTTCTGACGTCTTTTCTTCAGAGCTGATCAGTACCACACAATCAGTACATTATTTGTATCTTCTTTCATTACAGTGTTGATTAGTGTAGCTTTATAGTAAGTCTTGCGACTTGGTTCTCCAATATTGTGTTGATTATTCTGGTTTTCTTTTTTTTGACCTTCTGCTTTTAAAATCTCTACACAATAACTCGCTGGGATTTTCTTGGGGATTGCATTGAATTGTAAAGTTTTTTTTTTTTTCCAGTTTTCTGCCTGTTTATCCAGCAGTTGGTTCTCAGCCCCATGATCGTCTGTGATTTTGGGAAGTGTAATGGGCATACCATTAACCACAGCATAGAGCTTTGCGTGGTGACTCTTTGGCCTCATTACCCTCTGGACATCCACACACAGATACAGTCAGGGACAGTCCTAGTTCCCTTGGTCAGACAGCTCTGTTGAGCCCGGTATCAGTGCACCTACCTGGAGTCCCCGTCTCCTTCAAGGAAATTACTGGATCTCTTTTGAGTGGCCCAGGGGCTGGCTTGCTGAAACCCCTCCATGCATACAGCTGTGGATGTGGATGGTGACTCTTGGCTCACCCTCTGTGGATGGCAGAGCAGGTCATCTCCTGCCACCCTTCCTTGGCAAGAGCCATTCCTCAGGCCCCACACTGGAAAGGAAGGGGGTGAGCAGTTGTGCAACAGCAATGCCCTACGTTTTAAAAGCACTGTGTGTCTCTGTACCCATCATTTCTCCATAGTGAGTAGGTCTGGACATGATTTAAGAGTTTATTATTACATGAAGCCTGTTATTCATGGTAGATCTGTCTGAGGTTTATTGAGATGAGTATTTAAGTTGGTTTTTCCTGATGGTTATGCCACAGTCCCATCATTATTTATGACGGATGACTCTCTTCCTTACATTTACTGTGATGCCTTTTAAGTCATACAGTAAATTCACTCCCCTTCCCAGGCTGCTACTGTGCACCAAATATTGTCACAGGAGCGCGGCGGTATCGTCAGCTGCTCTGACTTAATGGTCTGACATCTTAGAAACGTTTCAGTGTTTAGTCCTAAGGCTGTCCTTCCTCACTGGCCTTTCCCTCCACAAGTTGTTCATCCTCTTCTTGACTATTGATTCTCCCACATGAAATCACTTGTGGTATTTAATTGTACTTATTAATTCTGATAAGTAGCCTACATAGGAGAGAACTCTATATTATTAGTATCCATCCACTTGAATTTGTTAACTCGGAAGTTTATGCAAGAGCCATTTTAGCATATTCTGTGCTTTGAGGAAGTATTAGTTACTGGGAGTTAAAAGTCCATGTTTTCCGGAGGGTTTGGGCAAATTCAGATAGCATTTAAGTAGTATTCTAAGAACTTTGCTGTTCTAAAACAGGAACTATTTAGGAAGTGGTAGATCTTAGTCCTTTGTTGTCTGACTTAAATTTTAAAAGAGAAAAGAAATGTCTTTAAAAATTATAAGGTCTTTTCATGAATTAGGTCGTATGTGTGTTAGTGTGGAACACTGCTAAGATTACTGTACTAAATCTGTTTCATTTTTCAACATCTAAAAAATACAGGAGTTCTGCCTGGTTTGTACAAAATCAGAGTAAAGCCAGAAAATTAGGCCAATGTCTTAACAAATTACTGGACTTAGGTTTGTGACTTCATTTGCTTAATTAAATTTATGGTAAATTTCTTTCTCAAACTGATAGCAGGAAGGATTTTGCAGTCTCATACAGTTTAAAATAGAAATCACATTCAATATTCCAGTACACAGAGATGCTCTTTAATTATTTATAATTTCCCTAACATAAATGCTGTATCTGTGTGTCCTCATTTAGTACTGTGCATTTTCCATTTTATAAAAGCCTGTACCTGAGAGCACTTAGGAGATGGCTGTGTTGGAGGTCCAGGGAGTCTGTAGTTCTGCCATTTGAAAATACATGTAAAGATGGGAAAAGGTAAAGCAGCTTGCTAACTAATGGGAATACTAGTGATAGAACAGAAAGCAAGTCTACAAATAACAAATACAATGCCTATGTCAGTAGGTATGGATATTAGTTTGTAGTTTAACAAAATTTTTTTTCCTTTCCAATTTCAAGGCATAAATTGATTGCCTATTAAAATACAATTGAGGGCTGGGATTGTAGCTCAGTGGTAGAGCGCTTGCCTCGCATGCGTGAGGCCCTGGGTTCGATCCTCAGCACCACATACAAAGCAATAAAATAAAGACATTGTGTCCATCTACAACTAAAAAAAAAAATACAATTGACTTCCGCACATGCAAATGTTTTAATGAAAATGTACAGAGTGGCTTCCATTTAATTCTGTTACCTGACAGTTGGTTCACTTCTTTTTTTTTTTTTTAAATATTATTTTGTTGTAGATGGACACAATACCTTTATATATTTGTTTATTTTTATGTGATGCTGAGGATCAAATCCAATGCCTCACACATGTACAGCCCCAGCCCTGGTTCACTTTTTTAGCTGTCTTGTTCCAAGGAATCCATGTATCACACACATGGTGTTTTAGGGGGAGGAAATCTGTGGGCCAAAACCAAAGTTGTTGGAATTTGTTTTGAATCTTTATTGTTTGGATGAGACCTTATTTGAAAATTTTAGAAACACAATTCAGTAGTTCCATTTTCAGTTAGCTGTGGAGAAAAAAAGCTTCCCAAACTGGGAAAGTTTTAAAAGGTTTTAATTAAGAGGTGATAAATTACCAAAAATAAACAAATACTAAATAAACAAATAAAAAGAAGAGTTTAGAGGCTTGGGAAACATCTGAGGTAGCTCAGGACTTGGGAGGATCCATAATCCCAGAGAGACAAGAAGATCACTGAGGTGAGCCTGACACTCTAGGAAAGGTACCGCTTAAGATATGCGGAGAGATGAGACACGGATCAGTGTAACAGACAAGGAAAAGCCTCAGCTTGTTGACACATGTTTCAAGGTCCCAGCTTTTTTTGTATTAGATTATTAATGCCACAGATGCATATGTAATCTCTAGGGGACTAACTAAAAGATTAATAAAGTATAACCAGTAGCCTTTAGAAGGAGAATGGAATATCCCCATATAGGATTAATGTAAAAGGAGGAAGAAAGCAGACAAAACAAGAATACATGATACATGAGATTGAATCTTTTCCGAAATTAGATTTTCATGATGGTTCACAACTCTGTAAATAAACTTTAAAGCATTGAAATTGTGCAATTTAAGGTAGAGAACTTTTTGGCATGTAAATTATATTTTAGAAACTTTTAAAAGAATGTGAGACGAATAGAATACAAATAAGGTGGTAAATACAAACTCATATTTTGGTAACAACATTAAATGGAAAAAGACAAAATACTTCAATTAAAATGTACAGGAAGGGCTGGGGGTGTAGCTCAGCATAGAGCTCTGCCCTAACCTGTGGGAGGCTTGGGCTTGAGCCATTCCCAGCATGGAGGGAGGGGACACATTCATGCATTTTGAGACTTGACTAAACACCATTAACAATTGTATGCTGTTTAGCAGAGGCATACCTTGAGATTATATCCCAGAAAGGGCAAAATGAATGGGTCTGCAAAGTTGTACTTAATGGCCAGGTTGCATGGAAAGGACCCTGGCACAGTTACATTACTACCTGAGGAAGAATTCACGGTAAGAAGTATTGCTAGAAATGAACATAGACATTTCATTAGGATGAAATGGTGAGTTTATAAGGAAAATAAAATAATTATGAATTGATTTGAATCTAATGACATAGCTTTTAAATTCGGAAAGCCCAAAATGGGACAAAATTATAAGGAAAAATAAGCCCATCTACAATGTAACGATACTTCTCTCAATGACTCTTACAATAAGCAGGCATGTCAATCAATGAGGATATAGAATCTGAACAGCATGATTGATAAACATGCACAGAATACCACAACAGGTGTTGACAAAGTGCACATCTGTTTCAAGGGCAGGTGGAACATTTCCCAAAATTGGTCATAAATTCCAAAGGTTCGAAATAATTTCGTATATTCTGATCATCGTACAATTAAGTTAGAATTCAATAACAAAAAGATAAATAAAAACCATGAATCTATGAAAAGAGTTAATCACAATGGAAAATTATAAAACATTTTAAGCTGGATAATAATGGAAAAATGAGATATCTAAAGTTACAGATGCAATTAATATTGTTTATAGTCTTTTTGGCTCTAAATGCAGAATAATGACTGAATAAATTACCTAAGTATTTCAAGAAGATAAAAAAAAGATAACAAAAAGAAAATATTAAACCCCCAAAATGTAGAAAAAAGAATAAAGAAAATAATAAATGTCAATGAGACATAAGGTATCAAAGTCATTCCATTGATACTGAAATTTCTTAGAAAAATAGTTATTGTCTCTCACACAAGAAGTGGGGAATATGAACTCCATTTATTAAAGAAAATTAAATAGTAATTAAAAGCATTACTGCCACAAAGAAGTCCAGACCCAGGTGACCTCCCTGGTCAGTTCTACCGAACAGTTAAGGAAACACTAATATCAATCTTCAACTCTGAGAACAGTTTCACCTGATTTTATGAGGCCCACTTAGAACCCTGACCCTAAAACATGACAAAGACTTCACAAGAAAAACCAACAACTATAATATCCATCATGGACATAGATGTACAAACACTCCACAAAATGAGAGCAAATCAAATTCACCAATGTTTCAAATACTACAACCAGGTTGGGATTCAAAAATCAATTATGTATTTGCAAAACCAATTATCATGTGTCAGCATGTTCAGAGAGGAATGAAAGAAGTATTTTAGTAGATACCATAAAAACGTTTTAAAAATCAAACACAGATTTATTGTAATACTAGTATGTCAGTAAATTAAGGAAACTTCATTAAACTGAAAGAAATATCAACAGAATGGAAAACCAACAAAATCTTGAATTCTTTCAGTACAGTGTTGAATACAGGTGTGTGAAAGGGGACGCTTGTAGAATTAAAAAGTGAGTAAAGCCAAAATAGTGCTCAACATAAATTACTGGGTTGCCTTTTTATATGATAGCAAATTTCAAAATAAAAATTTTTAAATGAGTCCCCTTAAATAGTGTAATAATGTCATATACCTGGGATTAATTCCAGTGGGTGATGTGCAAATCTTTTTTTTTTTTTTAATTTTTTTAGTTGTAGATGGACACAATGTCTTTATTTTATTGCTCTGTATGTGGTGCTGAGGATCGAACCCAGGGCCTCATGCATGTGAGGCAAGCGCTCTACCGCTGAGCCACAATCCCAGCCCTGATGTGCAAATCTTTACACAGAAAATCGAAAGCATTCTGAAAGAAATAAAGATGATCATAAACAGGAAGAATGCCATCTGTGTCCATGTACCAGCAGGCTCGGTATTACAAAGATGGCACTTCTTTCCAAATCAATCTGTAGATCACCGCAGTTTCTATATAAATTTCAATGGCCTTTCTCTCGTGTGTCAAAATTGACAGAGCTGATTGTGGGCATTACAGGAAATGAAGAAGGGTAATATTACAAATACGATGTTGAAGAACAAATTTGGAGTCTTTGTCTACCAGAAGTTGAGACTTATTTCAATGTTATAATAATTAAGATAGTTTGATGTTAGTACAGAAATAGAAAAATAGGCTCCAATAGAATACAGTTCTGAAGTAGATCCATGAGCTCATTTCTTGACACAGCAGTAGTTGACCTTGCAGGACAATGGATCCTTGTTGTGGAAATGGTGCAGGGTCAGCTGGACAGCTACCCTGGGTGGAAGGACAACCCTTGGCTGCTCCCTGCCATCACACACAGAGATCAATACCAGGTGCAGTGTAGCTCTCAGGTGAAAGGCAAAACAATGACCTTTCTACAGAACAACACAGGAGAAACTTCCTGAGAAAACACCACCACAATAATCAAGGAAATGATTGATAAATTGTACCCCACTTAGGATGGTCTGTTCATCCAAGTTGCTGGTGGGAGGCTGCGAAGGCGAGGCCCAGGCTGAGTAGACCTTAACAGTGCACTTATAGGACAGAGGACTCATGCTTGGAAATACGAGATCTCCAACAAATCAGGATGAGTGGAAATAGATGGCCTGATACAGAAAACGGTGAAACCTGAACACTTCCTGAGGGTGGATGCTCAGGTGTAGAGAGGCATACCAAGAGGTGCTTCGTCCAGTGGGTGTTAGACACATGCAGACAGAGCTGGGCTGGGGTGCTCCTGCACACCCAGGACAGTTGGAGCTCAAGGCATCAGGGACACCATGTGTCGGGGAAGGCCTGGAGGTGCCAGGCTGTGCTCACCGGAGTGTGGGCTCCTAAGACCTATGGGGTAACCGTCAGCTTGTCCTGTGGCCAAACGTTTGTAAATGACTCAGCCATTCCACTTCTTGTGCAAACCCAGTGGAAATGTATCCGAGTGTTCACCGAGAAGGTGATTTATCACAAAATTATCTGTCATAGCCTCAAGTCAGAGTCAATGCAGATGTTTATCAACAGTGAAATGGATAAATAGGTTGCGATGTATTCATACAATGGGATACTCTGCATGTGAGAATTAACTGTTTTAATAAGCTCACAAACTTAACATCTTTTAAGCTAAATACCAAAGAGAACATAGCCTTTTATCCAAAATCAATAAATGCAAAACAAGTTGGGGAAAAGAATCATAGTCACCTTGGGGGAGGACGTGATGGTGGCTTCTGGATCATGAGTTCTGTTTTTAGATCTGGATACTGATTGCATGGGCTTGTTAGTAAAATGTTAGCAAGCAATGCACTCATGCTTTTTATATCTGTGTGTGTGTTATATTCAGTGAAAATGGGGCCCTTTCAAATCAGAATTTCATTTAAAAATGTCTAAATGACCATTATATTTTGAGTGCCTTGGAACATAGGATTTTCTGGAACACAGTTTTCAAGTCCTACCCCTCTCTCCTCAATCTTAATATTAAATAACAGGTATTATGGACAATTATTTATAGGGTAATTTTGGGGTTTTAGTTTTCTCTATTAAAAAAAAATTACCACAGGGGAATGGATTGTAGGCATTCATCAAATATTATTTTTCTTGTATCATATTTCAGTACACAAAATTGTAAATTCATGATGGTTGTCTTGTTCTTATAATTATCTTAAAATGTTTACGTGCAAAAAACTAGCTTTGTTATTAGAACAACTAGAGCTAACATACTTGATATGAGAATCTCTAGTGTGTTGTGCTGTTCTCTTGATGTTATGTTTTTGTTATTATGAAAGGTGGCACCTATTATAAAAAATTGGTTTTTTGGCAATTCTGAATTCAATATAGATTAAAATTTTGAAACAAGAGAGAAAAGAGTATTACACCTTGAGTTTGTTGACCATTGAGTTAAAGATCCAACTGCAAGTTCATCTCCACCATTTAGTAGCAAGTGATTTTCTGTTGTTCTTGTGGAAGATTCGTAACACCTTTGTATGTCATTGACTTGTTCCATGTGAAGTGTAGGTAATAAAATCATGAATCGCGCAAAGACTGGTGCACAGTACAGTTGTCCTCTCATCTGCAGTTTTACTTTGTGGTTTCAGTTGCCTGCAGTCAACTACAATTCAAAAATATTAAGTAAAAAAAAATCCCAGAAATAAACAATTTGTAAGTTTTAAATTCCATGAGTATCGTGGTGAACTCTCATACCATCCTGCTCCATTCTGTTCAGGAAATGGATTGTCCTTTCATCCAGCAAATCCACACTATATATGCTACTCTCCTGATAGTCACCAAATGACCTTCTTAGTTATTGGATGGACTCTCATGATACAATACTTCTGTTCAACTAGCCCTCACTTAATAATGGCCCCAGAGTGCAACGCTAGTGTGCAAAAGAGGCACCAGGCATAAAATACAGAAAGACAGATTAACTCTAGTATTACGTAGCAATGTTACAGGGAATATGGGAAAAACAGTAATTATTTATTTTCTGTGGTTTTAGGCATCTCCTTGGGGCCTTGGCGCATATTACCCATGGTTAATGATTGTAACTATTTAATCTGTGATAAAATTTCATTATTATCAAATAAAATTTTTTACTGTTTAATAAAATTTCATTATTATATAAAATTTTTTTACTGTTTAATAAAATTTCATTATTATCAAATCTGGGATGCAGATCTGATAATAATGAAATTTATCTTAAACAGTAAAAAAAGTCAAGTTATTTGGAAGAAGCAACAAAACTTCTTTAGTTATAAAAGAATTCATGTTTATGTGTTCTAAATTTGAAATTAAAATATGAATGCCAAAATAAACAATGCATGAATTATTCATCTTTTCTATGGCATAATTTAGAATTATAAATTATAATCCGTAAACAGTTACTGTTGTATTGAATTTTTATGTCCTCTGCTTAATCAAGTTAACATTTAAATTACTATTGTTTCCTTTAAGGGAAATTTTGTTTTTATTTTAAAAATGAGGTTGCCCTTTTTATTAGTGTTAATATGAGAAGACATTTGATACAATTTCCTACAGATATAAAAGTACTTACATTTGCTAAAGTAATGGAATTGCCACATTTCTTAAACATCCCACAGAGTCAGATAATAAGTTACTGGGAAAATGTTCATTTGTTTTATGTGTTTTGTGGATTTGGTAATAGTTTAAATTCTAAAATTAAGTTCATTGTGAATTTTATATTTCTCTTCCTTGATTGGCTCCATATAAATGGCTCTACTCACCATTTGCAAGGCTTTAATCAAATGATCCTTGTTAACACTGGTAAGAGGACGTGTCATGAAATTGCTCTGCTTTGCGTATGTGCAGTTACACCTCCGTTGTCCTTCGGTCAGTCTCTGAACCCCCACCGTTTGTCTCTTCTGTGTCTAGCTGACGGTTCGCCCCAGCTCCTGCTGTTGCTAGGCCTGTCTCTGGGGACCTGTTATGTCATTACTCCTTGCTGTTCAAGGCGCTGTGTTTCTCTTCTGTACTGTACGTCCTTAAAGTGCTTCCTTTGCCAGTGATAGTTAATGATGACCCTGAGGATGAGTTTGTCCTTGCACATTCCACAGTGCCTGTCTTTGTGCTTGACAAGTGTCCGTGTTGAACATGTAGACATGAACGTGCTGGCGTGATATGTTTTTTGATAATCATCACTGTCACTAAAGTATGTCATATTCTCTTTTCCTGAGAAGTATGGAATGGAAATCATTTCACACTTTTTGGAACTGTTTTACATGAATGTAAGCACTTGTCCTTTGGGGGTGGAAAAATATGTGACACCTGCACTCCGCCAGATAAGCTGCCTCTGCTGCTTTTTACCCCAGGTCTTGGGAAATGGACTCATTGCTTGAATGGGTTAATGTTCAAGTGAGGACTGGAATGTTCTAGGACAGTGAAGCCTGCACATGAAAGCCAGGCCCTTCCCTCCAGTAGTACTCCTTCTTCAACAAAAATAGTGTGTTTTAAAAATGCAAATGAGGGAGTAGGTTTAGAACAGGTTTTTCTGAAGACTAAATAAATTAAAAAGAAGGCGGAATACTCTTGCAAGTAATCTACTGAATTTCACCATGGCTTCAGAAAATTCTGCCTGTTATTTAGATTGATATCCTTGATATCATTTTCTAATGTTAAAAAAAAAAACAAAACAAAAACCCACTCTGTAAATGAATGTGGCCTCCCAGGAGTTCACTTCTAAGGAATGGAGGTTTCTAGCTTTAGCCCAAGATTTCCCTTTCAGTGGCTTTTGCTTCTTACTTGTTAATGAATTTTCTAAGGAAAAAAGATTACAATTTAACATTGGCATGAAGAGTCTGAAGTAAACCTCAACTCTCTCAGGACACCAACCATACATTCTACAAAAGCCACAAATTCCAGAAACTTTAAGACAGAGAATATCTCTCAGTGATGGGATTTTCTATTCCAATAGATTTGCTCAGAATCTTAGGATATTGTAGCAGTTTTTGTGGACAGATGGCTTTTTTAATTTGTTCTATTTAAACTTTGGATGTAATTGTGGTCACTTATGTTTTAAAAAGTCACCTAATTACGTGACCAACACGTTCATCACTAAATAGAACTTTAAAAATAATTTTATTCCCATATGATTTGGGAATTATTTGACAAAAAAACATGCCTTTCTCTTATAATGAGAAATTTTATGTGATCCTCAAAAGAATGAGGTAAGAGAAATTTTACTTTAAATGTCATGAGAGAGATTATAGTTAGATGCTATGTCTCCAAATTGATCTCTTTAGTCAAATGACTTTTTTAGTTAGTAATCCCGGAAGCAGGAGGCCTGGTATGTTTGAGAAATGGGTAAATGTTCACTTTTGGTTTTGAACATATGAGAGAATCATTATTTCATGTACCTATTGCAACACCTGTTTATGTTCTGATTGTTAATATCGAGCTTTTTCTGTCTGATGAGATTAAATGTTGTTAATTAAACGTTTGAATATTGCTTCTTCAGGCTTGGAAGGAGATTTTGGTGCAGGGACCACATTTCATTTGATTTAAATGACAGTCATTCAAACATTGCTAGGTATTTACTTGTTTGTTTGTTTTTTAAAAAATTTATTTTGGCTTTTTCTTTCCACAGCAAGTTGATGTGGAAAAATGGGTACGTGTTTCATGTATTTACCGAGAAGCTGGGATTGGAAAGTGCATGTCTGCTGTTGCCTCTCACCCTTTTATTTTGCTTCCAGCGTGGCTTCTCCCATCTGTTGGTGCCCCCTGCTCTGGGGAGCAGACCCTTCCTTGGGTGCCGTCAGGCCCTGACATGCTTCTGGGTTGGCTTCATGGGGAAGGCCCCCTGAGCACACTGCATCCCCGGAGCTGGAGTGTGTGTAGACTTGGCTTCTGTCACTTGAGTCACGATGTGCTCCTGACCAGCATGAGGGGTTGATCATTAATACGCAAGTCTTTATTAGAGACTTGACAGATACATCTCAAAATCTGGCTTAGCCCTCATGTTGTCCCCTGTACTATAGAAGAGGGCAGCTCAGTATATTTCTATGATCTTAAAAAGTGAAGGCGAGAGCTGTGTCCTGAGGAAAACTCAGGTGGGACTCTGGAGGCTGCTTTTCTGGGCCCTTGTGGTCACTGGCATGTTCCATAAGCAAGTGGCATTACTGCCCTGTGTCAGGGTCCTCATCTGCTGCGGGGTGGGGGGAGGTGAGTCCAGTCTCTTCTGGCTGCCCTGCCCAGCATCCTGGAGCTCAGTGTCCCACAGGGCTCTCGTGCCCACCCCACTTCTCCCTGCCGAGTGCCAGGCAACCTGGCTCCTTCTGGCCAGGTGGTCTGCTCTGTGACATTGGAGCTGGTCCCTCGGAGGCTGGCTGAGCTGATGGCTGAGTGTCTCCATCGTGGCCCCTGTCCTGGGACCCAGTTCTCCTGTTCTTGGGGTCTTCCCACTTCTCAGTGGCCCTCCAGGGTTTGTTGTCCCAACTGCATGGCCACCTGGCTTCCTGCACTGTTTTGGTTCATATCTTTCAGCCCTTTAGAATCCAGAAATTTTGTTTTTTAGATTTCCCCTCTCCGAGGCGATGGCACCAGATGGATCTTTGGGAACGACCTCTTCCATCCATCTTGTCTTCCTAGGGCCTCCTGTTCCTTGGGCACTAAGCTACTACTGCTTTGCTCAGCTCTTTGTGAAATTTCGTACCTTCCTCTGTCTAGAGTTAAAATTCTGATGCATGGGGCTCCTGGTTTGTCTGGGTAGTGAAAGCTCCTTTCTCCCCAAGACCAGCTCTGCCACCTGTTCATGCATGCCCCGTGAGACCCGCATCCTAAGACACCCCCGTGTCTCTCCATCTGATCCCTTCCCTCCCATTGTGTGCTCCTGTGCCCTCTCCAGGGTGGCATTTCTTGACCAACCATTCAAGCCACTTTACCTTCTCCTGGAAACAGAACCTACACGCAAATCGTGACACTTCCACCATGCCCGTCTGTCCCTCTGTGTTCCAGTTATTGATCTTACTGTGATTTTTCTCTCTTATTTCCATAACAATCTCTCATCTTAAAAATTAATTTTATTATGTTTATTTGTAAGTCTTACATTAGGGAGGACCTTCTAGTTCTTCAAAAGTGATGAAAATGTCACTGAGCTGATATCACCAGGCTGAGCTTTGCCAGTGTTGTAGCTTAATGTAGGCCAACCTTTGTGGGCCAGAATCCTTCTCTCTGGGATTAGAATCTGCACTACTCCTGTTTTATTCTTAAATATCACTGTCATATTGGTGATAAAACATAGCAATGCTGAAATGTCTGTTCATTGATATACCATAAAACCAGAAGCTTCTACGGGGTCTGTCTCAGAACACTGATGCACACTGTAGATTTGTGCTAGTGAGTTTTAGATGGGAGCTACTGTTTCCTTTGAAGGCCAGTTTGAGTCTTAGGTGTTGTCCATTAGAAGTCTCAAGTTCTGTAGCAGCCAGACCTGGAAGGGCAACAGAACCTCAGTCACCCCACGGCCTGGCCACCTCAGGACTATGCACCCTGCCCTGTGGGGACTGATCTGGGCTGTCTTTGGGTGAAATTGAAGCAGGTACCACAAGCGTTCTCCTGTTTGGAGACTGAAGCACCCCACAGTGGTCTCCAGGCACACAAGTGTCCCGTCAGTGGTCACAGTGCTCTGCCTCGTGCAGGTGGTCCCTTCTGAGACAGCTCAGGTGCTCCAGGGAGGCAGCCTGGGGGCAGGTCCTGTGGGAAGCGGTCCTTGCCTCTCCTGCCAGGCACCCCAGGGCCCTGCTCTGTGCAGGGCGCCTACCCTCTTCAGATGCAGTGGGAAGGAGGGATGAGGCTGGCAGGAAAGGGCTCCTCTGGCCACTGTGTCATCCATGGGGCTTGCCAAGTGTTCAGAGCTGTCCTTCTCCATGTGCCCTTGGCAGGTGTCCTTGGGGGAGCTCCCATCGCCTGAAATCCCACTTGCCGTTCTGGGACTACAGGCACATGCTTGTCTTCCCGTGGTCAGGTGATGCCTTCTTCCTCCTGAGAGCTCCTGGTGGCCTAGGAAGATCCCAGGTTGGCTCTCTCCAGGGCCTCCCCCATTGGCTTGGTGGCAGTGGCTTCTTAGCAGCAGCCTGTGCTGGCTGTGGGCAGCCTCTCACCTCTCCCTCTCTAGGTGTAGATAGCAGTCTCCGTGTCCCAGCCCCCAGCAGGCGTCCCCTGAAGACATCTTCACTGGGCTGGGGGTGAGGGAAAGCTCGAGAGGGAGGGAGCACTCCTGGCCCCCCAGCAGCTCTCTCCAAGACATTCCAGCTGCTGACAGCTTGGAGGTAGGCGGTCAGCTAGGAGCTGCAGGTGAGCTAGGGGCTGCAGGTGGATTCCCAGCCACCTCCTTGGTGACCTCGCTGGGTGGTACAGCATTGTTTTGGAATATGGTAGTGTTTGCCATTGTTTTGTTCTGGAACAGGTGTCCCATTTTTACATCTGTTAAACATGCTTGTCTAGAGTGTGTTGAACAAGCCCAGATCAGGACCTTCAGGAACCACATAAAACTTAAATATATATGGAAATTAAAATGACTTCTGGGTACATTTTCTGATAGTGCTCTTCTGGATAGCTTCATCCAAGGTCAGCCAAGCTCTCTGTCTCCAGCCCTCCCTCATCTTTCTCTCCCTTCTCTGCGCCCCCCCATTCCCTTCCTCCCCTCTTCCTCAGTGTCTCCTGGGGTGTCTACACCTGTGCTTACACAGAAGCCCACTGAGGGACAAAATGCTGCTTTTCATACTTGAAAGGGAATAATATTTCTGAGTCCTGCTTAGAAAGTGATTGTTATTTCCATCTACTCTCTCCAGCCCCTCTCTCAGATGCCATTGGTTGTCAACATGTAGAGGCCAGGATTTCAGGTCATGGGTGGAGACAGTGAAAGAATGGAGCAGCCTGGGAAATTGTTATATATAAAACCTTGTCTATAGACCAAATGATGTCTTATACTTTTATTTGTTTAGAAAAATATGTTGATAATGTAATTGTTAAGATATATAATCATTTCAAATGTTCCTAACAGTAATTGTTTAACAAATGCATTTTTACACACAGCTATTATTATGTGAGGGTTTTTGAAATGCTCTCATGTTATCAAAAATGAAGGTGCATTCATGTTTAAAGTGGTTTGGAAGAAAACACAGAATCTTCTATGTCCTGATGCAGATGACTTTTTATTTGTATACATATAGGGCAGGATCCATGTGTCTCCAGGTCGTTCTTATCCGTGTTTCCTCTGCAGAACTCAGTTTGTTTTTAACTTAGGGAAATTCTCTTTTGAGGCAAGCATAGTGAAAAAGAGCTTCATGAGCTCTGTGATATATAAACATTTGTCACAGAGATAAAATGTCAGGACTTTTAGGAGCTTTCAGAGTCATTTATTTTCCTTTATTCTTCTAAAGAAGGGCTAGATAATTTGTGTGTGGTGTGTGTGTGTGAGTGAAATCCATTACACTCAAAAGGAAAGATGGTTCATTTAAATACTGTCTGTATAGAGTGATTGATAGGTTGAAAAAGACACAGTTGCTACAGATCTGCCAGAGATATGTAGTGTTCTTTTAAAACATATCTCCATGCATGTTCACCAGATGCCAGTGACCCGAGAGATGTTCATGGGAGCCATCAACACGAGTGGCATGAGAGCATTTCTATAGGAATTATATGTATGACTACTTTTTATGGGTTGAGAGCTAAGCCTTGTCTTGATGCTTGGTGAACATGCAGTCACCAAGTCTGGCTTATCAGTTCAGTCTTGGATATTTTCAGTGGGGCAACCATAGGAAGTTAAGCATCAACATAGGATATTTTCATCATAAGAGCAATAGTTGACGTTTTAACAAATATATAACTACATATGCTATTACGTAGTGTATGTTGATATATGTTTAGAACTTGGAATTTCTTATGCTGGATTACTTTTGTCTCCTAAAATTACTGGGAGCATTCTTAATTAAATATAACCACCTATAAACCCTAGTATTTGGCGTTTTAACAACTTTTCATTTTCTCAACATGGTGAAGTAACAGAGTCTTCATCATTTGTAAAGGAGAGTTTGCTGTTGGAGGGTTACAGGGCTCCTGGCGTCTCCTAGTACCCTGCTACCTGGAGATGGGATGGCCGAAAGGCTTATCTTTGATGGACATTCTGTGGGCAGAGTTGGCCCCCTGGATGGAAGTTCATATTAGAAGGACGATGCACTGTATTTTGACCTATTCTCTGATAATTGCATTTAGTAATTCTTTTTAGTGACCCATCCCCCAAATGTTCATTGCTTTGTTGTTAATTCCTTTTCTAGATAATTTTTGAGGCACAGTTTTTGGAAAAGCTTACTTAAAAATTCTCACATAGGTCCTTATGTAAAAGTATTAATTTTGCAAGTCTGTTTCATTTCACTAAGCTGAAATACTGGTTTAAAAAACAAGATCAAGGTCACACTGAAAGGCATCATTTGGTAGAAGAACTTTGCTACATCACCTGAATTTCTTTCTTTGCACTGCTAACAGGTGGAATCCAGTTGTTCATCCTCAGTGTCTAACATTTGTCAGCAATGTTCAGAGTCAAATGTTGCTGTTCCGCTGTTTTTCTGCTCCTGTTTGCATTGGCTAAGAAGATCCCTAAGGTCTTTCAGATCTATTGCACTGAGTGATTAAGCTTATATACCAGAGATTTCTGCTGCCTTTTGTCATTCATTGGACCCCCAGTTCTCAGTGTTAAGATGTAGTGCAAGCAGTTTCCCCCCCTGGTTTGCGTTAAGATGCTGCATGTGTGGTTTCCCCCTTCCCAGCTCATGCTCATATTTGGAGCTTCATTTGACCCATTAGTTCTGTAGTAATTAAACTCAGGCTGGGACCCTGAGTTACTGTTACTTGTACTTTTACCAGAAAGAACCACCCCCCCACTCCTGATTTTTGTTTCTCTGCTAATTGATCATCATCCAAAAAGTTCTTCTAAGGCCCAAAGCAGGTCAGAGCTTAAGCTGTTGTTACCCCTGCTCCAGTTTGCCTAATGAAATTTTAGCTCTTCCCTAGTGAAATAAGCCAAATTAATTTATTAAATTTATTGCAAACCATAAAATGATATTCTGAACACTTGAAGAGGCTACTTTCTTCAGTGTTGATTATTCTGACTTTCTTTTCTCTCCTCATGATGAAAGGGTATTTTATTTTAAAGGGTATTTTCTGGTTACTCTTTATCTGTTGATGTTTCTCATCATCTTTAGGTAGTGTTTACATTGAGATTAAAATAATGCATTCATCTTTCTTGTTTTAATGGATTTTGCTTTCGTCTTTGCCCTTGAACATTCTCTTTGGAAAATCTCATAATGCTATAAGTTTGATAATATCTAGAACTTAAGCCAAATCAACCAATTAGAGATTTGTATAAAAAGTTAATGTTAATAACGCTACAGATAGTCTTCCATGCTCTTGGTTATGTTTTAGAAATTATATGTGTATGTACAGATGGATGTTTTAGCTTTACCAATTTGCATTATTCATGTCATCTTATTGCATATGCAGATTTTCTCCTCTTTTTCTTCCTGCAAACACAACTTAGAAATTTTGAGGAGCAGCCCTCACTCTACTGATCATTCTTTTTTCTACTTTTAACTGACAATCAGGCTGAGAACATGTTTTAAAGAAAAATACCCCAAATCTCAGTCAATTAAAAAATATCTCATGAAGAAATCTGTGATAAACCATGTGCTGTAGCCAAATGTTGGATTTTTGTGTTTCTTGGAATTAAGGTTTAAAAATGCTTTTCCCTAATTCCAAATTTGATTATATTTCCATCATTAGTAATCCCACGTAGGCTTTTGATCAGTCAGTTTTGACATGGAAAATAAATTTCCAGACATCATTTATCATTGATATCAGTTACAAAATATGTAATTGAACAGGCTATACCTTTTAAGCTGAGCGTGAGAAGGTTCTTTACAAATGTCCCTTAACATTACAACATGAAAAATAAAAACCATCAGTCTCAATGGAATTTCCATATATATTAATGTGTCTGTAAGTTTCAGGGAAATAGTTATAATATCTATCATTATGTATATTAGGAATCTTTCCCTTGCTGATTTCTTTGAAACTCACATGGAGATGTGTGCCTTCTCGCTGTGAGATTCCCATTGCGTTCCTGACAGCTCAAGTCAGCCCAGAGTTTGGAAATGCAGCATTATTTTTCCTCTTGTATCTCTGTATCTTTCCAGCAATAAGTCCAGGAACCTTTAGGGACTCTAGTGAAATATGAAGGAAGATGTATACACTTCTTAATATTTTGTAGAGAAAAATAACTCTTCTAATGCATGAGAAGAGAGCGTGTCATTTTAAGGGAAAGAGAGGAACGAGTCTGATCCTCTTTGAGATTCCCTCCCACGTCCTGTGGATGGAATTGCTGCCTGTTTTGCATGAAGGGTGCTCAGCTCACTGCAGCACAGTAGTTTAAATCCACCTTACCTGCTTCTAATCTGTTTTTACCAAAATTAGTTGTGTTGCTCATTTATATGCAAAGAATAAAATGAAAGATTTATTTTATTAAGTGTTTTCAGAATAAATTAAGATTATACCTCTTTCTTGGTGCTTAGATACCTTGTCAGTTGAATCATGCATTTCAGTCGAGTGGCATGTTTTCACAGAAAATGGAAGAACTAATGTAAAAACACTTTAAAAAGAGTTTTGCTTGCTGCAGCTTTCCTCCAGCATGTAGTTGATAACTAAGTTTTATTGCAAAAACAGCGAATTTTTTGTTTATTGTTCACATGACTTCATTTAGAAAAATAAAGTCTTGATAAATAAGAGATGTTTTAAATTAAGCATTTGAAATAATGCATACTTACTATTTTCTCTCTCTTCCTTATGTCCCTACAGAAATTCATGATGAAGGTAAGAATTTGGTTTATCTGCTGTATATGTAATAGTACATGTGTAGTATGTTCACACATACTTGCTTTATTTTTTAATTTGTGACAATTTTCTTTACATTTGAAAGTTTTTAAAAACTAAACTTTGGAACTTATAAATGTAAATACATAAATCACCTGTTTAGATTTAACAACTTAAACAACATATGACTCCTTTGGGCCATACTATGGCATGTTAAGTTTAATTAGTTAACACTGGAAATTTGTCCCATTAAACCAAGTTCTTAGGAAAGAGCATTTGATATGATGGTATGTTTCCTCTGCTTTTCTGAAAGTTGGGGAAATTTTCCATAGTCATTACTCAGAACTTGTTTTTAATTCATATGCCTAAGGACCATTCTGAGGGTTTTGTTTGTTTGTGTGTGTATGCATGTGTACATAAAATGCTTACATTATGGTTTTTGTTTTTTAAACATTCACCAAAACAAAAACAATGGGTTGTAAACCCGTGTTCCTGAGATACCATCATTCTCTGCAACCTAAGAAATGTCATTTCAAGTTAAATTGAAATTTTTCCTGAAACCATGACCCTTCAGATTAAATAAATGATTCTGTAGTTAATTGGACAGTTTAAATTGGCTTTTCAAGCACATTAAATTTGCATCTATCGTCACATAAATACAATGGTTTTATTTGCAAAATTCTATTAAAAAATACTATCACTCTCAACAACTTCTGTACCCAGACAAGTAAACTAGACAAATCCTAGTTTGTCTTAATTAGCAACACTTAAGTGGGCACATTAAGGGTTCTTCTAGTTAGCCATTCCTTTTTAAAAAGTTGAAATCTGTGTACTAAAAACATAATTCATGGACGGTCTTACGATTTGGCTTATGGAAACCTGATCAGATGGCTAGAAACGTTGGCAATTTATAACC
>PVHX01001890.1:0-186674 GCA_004024805.1 Geosciurus inauris
TCCCAGAATGTAGGCTCTCTGTTCACTTCATTGATAGTTTCTCTTGCTGAGAAGAAGCTTTTTAGTTTAAATCCATCCCATTTATTGATTCTTGCTTTTATTTCTTGTGCTATAGGTGTCTTGTTAAGGAATTCGGGGCCTAATCCCACGTGATGAAGATTTGGACCTACTTTCTCCTCAATTAGACGCAGAGTCTCTGGTCTAATTCCTAGGTCTTTGATCCACTTTGAGTTGAAAACTTCATATTATTACTGTGCTGATATGAAGGGAAAAAGACAGAAGTATATAAGAGGACAAAACTGTAATTAATCATTTTCCAAAAGGAGCACAAAGGAAAGGAACCTGGATCATTGGTCAGATGAATTTTTACTTTAAATTCTATTAGAGTTAGGCTTAATAATAAGAAATGCTCTTCCCAAGTCAGACAAAAAGTGGAATTTCTCTCACCCATCTGGTCAAGGTCGAATTTAGATTTATTTTTTCTTTAATCTTTGTAAGCCAAGTTAAGCTATTTTAAGAAATCAGCTACAAATGTGTCTCTTTTATTTCCTACAATATACTGCAAATGTCATGCCTCACAATATCTTGGTATACTTTGATTTTAGATCTACCTCAGGTAGGCTTCTCCAATTTTCTGAATGGCATAGAACTTTGGAACACATGGCAACCACTGAAGTGACTGAGGGAATTTATGCCCACTAACTCTAATTTAGCATCTGTGAACTGGACAGAATTTGCTGCCTGAGGGTAGGTTTGGTACCCTATTTTGTTACTTTAAGGTCAGAAAGTATTCACCTTATGGCAATGTTCAGTGTCATTTTGTTTGAAAACTCAATGTGTAAGGCATTCCTTATGCCTTAGTGGGTAGTCCTTTGCTAGCGAAAGCCAGCATAAGTCTAAAGCAAATGGTCCTTAAGATGAAGATTGTAAATGTTGCATGTTTTCCTTGCCTTTTTCAGACGTGAAGCCTCTGACCATAAAACATTTGGGTGCATCTTGATTAACAAGTAAAAGATGTTGAATATAATCTGATAATCCTGTATAGGATAATCCTGTATAGATTTTCCATAGGAAGGAAAATCTTTTCTCAATCATTTCAGAGTTTCTCATATCCTATACAAATCCCAGGTCATTTTTAGCATATACCTAGTACTAAGGTGCAGTGCATTTTTCAATTTAATTTAACAACCCTGGGATGGACTCTGATATAGAATTATCTGACTCTCCATCTGCTGAGGCTATTTGATTTGGAAAACAAGAAAAAAACTTCCTGCTCTTCAATGTAATTGAATAGAACCCTCGGGTCTTGTGATTTCATTACATTTGACAAACTTCAATTTGTTTATATGATGATTAGACTGGTAATGTGTGGTGTGTAATAAATAATGATCAAAACCTAGCTTTGTACTGGGGAAATATGTAATTAACCATTAATAACATTATCAAAGGAACTTTGTTAAACATTCCACTCTCAAAATTTAATTAAAACCAAATTTAAGTTAATAGGACTTATGAAGTTGGAGTTGCATATGCAGCAACAGTGTGTGTGTGTGTATGTATGTGTGTGTGTACATGCACAAATTATATTCAGATGAAAGACAGTAAAGGAAAACTAAAATGATCTTATGTGGATGGATAACAGTATCAGATCCAGATCAGCCCACGGAAGACACATACAGAGATAAGCAGATTATCATAGCAAATAATGTCACTAATGAAAAATGGAGGAGAGTGTGTGCTTTTATGTGCAAATTACACTTAATGTTTTCCCCATATTATACAATGAATGGATTCTACTTCAGAAGAGGGATTTCACTTACCAACAGTAAGTTGGAGCCTAACTTCTTTAGCATTTTCTTTACTTGCTAGACAGGTCTGGGATTTTAATTATTTTCTTTAAGAAATGATATGAATTATCAAAATTTTAAAGTATTGCACATTTTAAATAAACTAATTTTATATTTTCTGTGTAGTGGTTATTTTGGCATATGATTAGTGTATTTATTAGTAAATAATAATTGCATGTATGTATTACACACTGGAATACTAATGGAAAAAAATGGGAACATAATTTTCCCTTTATTGCACTATTCTTAACATAAATTTTTAAGCTTACCCTTTATATTGCTTAATGCTAATAAAGTATTCAGTTTGTAGGGCACATAGTATATTTGGTTTTAGTGGTAGAATCTTTGGACACAAGTTGTTGGTAGATTCCAACCATTGTTGTGGCACATTTGATGGATAAAATAAGTGAGGGATGAGATTCAGGAGAGTTTTATAACACCAAGCTGATTTTACTGGGTTTTATTGGTTAAAAATCCAATTTTAAGGAATCACCAATAAATTGGACATTAAAATTAAAAAGTCACAAGAAATAAAATGGAACAACAACCAGAGTTGCCAGCTTTATAGTGAGAGAAGCTATTTAATTCCCACAGAGGACTCATGTACAGAATGTATAATTAAGTCCTGAAACACAATCTAATGTTATGATCAAAAAACTTGAATAAATACTTATAAAAAGATTTTTAAAAATAAGAAAAAGATTTCAAAATGGTCAATAAACACATGAAATAGTGGGTGACCTTATTAGTTATAATGAAAATGAATATTAAACTTCTAATGAGATAAAAGTAACATCACAATGGCTAAAGAAAGAATGACTGGAGATGCCAACTGCTGGTGAGGATATGGAGTCACTGGAACTCTCAGACATTGCTGGTGAGAGTATAAATTTTTACTCTCTTCTATAAGCTATTTGGCAATATTATTAAAACTGAATATACAACAACAAAAATGCATATATATATATGTATAGTCGTATATGGTATCAAAGGTCATAGACAAAGATATTCAATGTATCTCTGTTTATAATACCAATAAATTGAAAATAATTCAAATATCTGCCAATGATTGTCAGATAGATAAATTGTAGCCTATCCACAGTAAAATACTGTGCAGCTATGAAAACAAACAAATGGCTACTGTGTGCAAAGGAACAGATGTATTAAGAATACATTGAGCAGATCTGTCAGTCATGAAACAGTAACTGCCATTTTATTGCTTTTATGTAAAGCACCAACATAGGTAAAAGTATCTATGAGGCCAGTAGTTAAAATAGGAGTCACCTGAAAAGGAGATGAGGACTAGTGTCTGTGAGGAGCTCAAAGGAGTCTTCTCCCACCATGATTAACTTTCTATTTCTTGATCTGGTTGTGGTTATACTAATGTGTTCACTGTTTGAAAATTGCTTGAAGTATACACTTAAATGTGCACCCTTTAGTATGAATGATATGCTTTAAAAAGCACTTATAAAAAAAGATAACTGATCACAAAGAATAAAAGAACATGAGTATGGCTTCAGGGTTACCATCAAAATAAAATATTTATTAGCCCCTTGCTAATATCTCTTACCAAGGAATTTATTCCAAAACTTAAAGGCAAAGTATGGTAAATGTGTTTCTGATGAAGCCATCAAATGCTTTCCCAAGACCCAAGACCAGTCCAAATCTGCAAAATGTCAAAATATGCAGCAAGGTGGCAAGTGCTGATACACCCGCCAGGCATTTACTGAATTCAACAAGGGGGAGGGTGACCAGCTCCAACAGATTTGAAATATAGATGAATCTGATCTGTTTCAGGAAGGAATTTAGTCAAGAGTTATATATTAAAATGGGGAAGAATATTTCAATGTTTTCAAGCTGTGGAAGATTGATTCAAACTTCTGTTAGTGTGAATTCATTGAGTCTAGGCACAGTAGACTTAAGAATGAACCTGAATTTATTAACTCTAATATATTTTTTTGGCTGGATAATTCTTTGTTTCTGTGTGAGGGGGAGAATTTCCATGCATGGTAGCTTGTTTGTAGCATCATTGACTTCCACCCACCAGGTATCAGTACTATCCTTTCTGTAGTTTTGACAACCAAAATTTCCTCTAGACATTGGAAAATGTTTCCTTGTGGCTACAGATGACTTCTTGGGTTTGACCTAGTATCATGGTGCTGTTGTTCACTAAGATTGACAAGACTGAGAGCATCAGTAAGCTCTGAAACTGTCTACCTTGTTGAAACATACAAATCATGGTTATTTAAAGTTTGTGTCTTAAAACACTGCTATTCACCAACCCATGGGTATGCTTCTGCAATTTACTTTTTTTTTTTCACTTGGGTTTGTTTTCTGGCATGTCTACTAATATTTTATTGGATTTCTCCCAATATATATGGGAATATTTTTAGAAGTTTTGGTTATTTTTTTTTTTTGAGAGGATTTTCTTTTTCATCTGGAAGGCCGAGAAAGGGCAGTTTAACTCAACCAGGAAGTAAGCTAATTTAAGGCGGTTTCCATTTTTGTAAATTCTAATCTGTTTCTGCCTCACCTTTACTCCTAGGGTACAGCCCTACAGGAATCTCAGGTGAAAGTCTGGGACATTCCCCAAGATGGTTTAATTCCAATTTCAATCTTCCCAACCTTGTGAGAGTGCATAAACTCTTCTGATTTCTTAGCTTTGAGCTAGCGCTTTGTGCAGGGTGCTCCACTTAGGTATTATTAAATTACTCATATCAATGTCAGACTTGTCTCTGTTTCACTTCTCTTTTGGGTCTTGGATCTCCAAGTTTTGTGTCTCTTGTATTAACAACCAGTTTTGAAGCTACTGAAGAATTTTGTGTACCCACATATCTGGCATGATCTGATTTATCTCCCAGAGTTTACTGTACTACTATCAACGTAAAAGATGGATTGAAAAAGTTGAATATAGATGCTGAGAGGCCAGGAAAAAATATCTCTTAAATTAGCACACTCAGGGAAGAGACAATAAGGACTTGAAGTAGGGCAGAAATTATAAAATGCAGAAGAGAAAATAGAAGAATGAAATACTTAGGATATTGATTTTTATATGATGGTAAATGGAAAATTTAGCTGTCAGCATCTCCTAAACATTATTTGTGTGTCAAAATAAGAATGACATATTGGCTCATTTGTACTATGTCCCTCATAATTGTAAAGGCTGGTCAAGGATGACTGGTTGCCAAACAAAATAATCTACTCTTTGATATTTCTCATGGTTCTGATATTATTCTTGGCTGTAGAATTTTTAAAGGGAAAATGTATTTTAATCTACCTTCATTGTTCAAAGTAAGAGATTCTTAAGTTAGAAGCTTTATGTGAATGCTAGCTTTGAAGGAAGTCATGTGCTCCATAACTCAGGAAGCATGGAAAATATTTAAAACCAAATATTATAATTCCAAGAGCAATATTTTATGGGAGAAGTGGAGCCATTCAACTTGAAGAAACACCAAGCTGGACTGAAAATATGCACCATTTAACAATGCGTCTGAGACATGACTTGTTTATTTAGAACACTTATTCTAAATAAAATTCAGCGTTAAGAGGCAGAAGAATGACAATCTTTTTAGTACCTGCTATTGACCAGGAACCTGATGTTTTTTATGTACATTCTCCTTCACCTTTTTAACAACCTTATGCATATAAGATTTCCTATATTTTATGGAGCCATGACTCAAAACTTTGTGATATTTTGTCTGAAATTATAAAATTAAACAGAAGATTCAGTTTTACTCTATTCTTTTTTCTTAAGGTGTCACATATCTAAAACTTTCTCACATTTGAAAGAAATCTTAAGAAAACAGTGAGAGAAAAATCCAGGTCAGATTTATTTGAGCAAAACTGCATTATTCAGTAAAGTGAAAAATAATTTTAACTAAATTCTTTCCAACTCATGTAATACTTGTACTCATGAGAGTAGAGTGCAGCTTGATCTCTTATTAGTTTGAATCCTGAGACATCTTGTTATGTGTTTCTAAACTCTAAATATGATCTCATTCCCTGAAAGTTTCATATACCTGTTGTCGTTGACACAGGAACAGCAAAACCAGCTACTTTAAAATAACTCAGTCACCTTTTCATTCCTTCCCTACTCATGGGAGCTCTCCTGCATGCACCAACAAAACCAGCAGAAATCTGACCCAGATGATAACGTGACTAGATGAGTTCATAGCTGGCTATGGTTGTATATCTAAAAAGAAATAGGAGGAAAATTTACCATTTATTATATGTCTGCCCTGTTCATTAGGCACATAGTATTTAATTGTCTCATTTAATCCTCACAAACAACCTAGGTGGTATATGCAACTTTTACAGATGATTTGCTTGAAATCCAAGGAAGTCAAATGACTTGCCTAATGTCATAAATCCTGGTAAGAGGCAGTTCATTGGGAACTCTGTTTATTGGTGATAAAACATTTTCTTCCTAAAGAGCTCCTATCTTAATTAACATAAGTTTAGTTCAGTTTAAGTCACTAGTGAGACACTACTAAATTTGAAACTTTGTTACATAAATATTGTTACATATATTAAAAGTCATATATGTATGTATTTTATATATAGTATATATAGTATATATAGTACATATATATATTTTATATATAGAGTATATAGTATATATAGTTTATATACACACACACACACATATATATATAAACTGTACTTGAAACTCTAAAGTGTGTTACTTTGGAACAATATATAATTTCGCCAAGGAAACAGCACCACTGGACTAAGCTCTGCTCTCAGCTGAGTTAGTTCACTTCTCTTTGATTTTAATTTTTTTCCTATGAGAATTATAATTTTACAAATAACCTCAGCATTTGTAAAATGTCAAAGATCTATTAGAGGTATCTATAAAATACTTTGAACTTCTTGATGAGAATTCTCTAGAAATAGAACTTGGTAAATAATTAGTGATTTCAGAATTATAAATGAAAGTAGAATGAATAATTTCTTTAAATTGTTCTTTTTATACTCCTCTACATTTACCATAAATCTATGAAATCCTTGAGGGCACTTTGGTATGCAAAATACCATAACTTCTTTTTTTGTTGTAATCATTCAATTAGTACACTTCTAATGCCTCATGAGAGGCAGAAAAATTAGCTTATAGCCAACAAATTGGGTCTTAACACTAAGAGGAATTCCAATCCCTTTTTGGATTATTATTTATAGTTATTCCTTGTAGAATTCACCGCTTTTTAAAAAGATGAAAAGAATTAATGGTTGTGTTTGTGAATGCTATCGGTCTGGGATAATAGATAACTTCAGGAAGTTTTTCTAATTTCACGTTAGTAATGTTAAGCTTTGGGAAATGTTAGCATGGCATTGAATGTCACATAGAATATCATCATGTTTCATGTTTGACACATTTTTCCAAATTAGGAGTCTTTATCTTTCCTTTTTCCAAACAAAACTTTAAAACCATCACAAAGGTATTAAGGTAGACCAATCATAAAACACTTGGGGAAATTCAGCTCTGGTGTTGAATAGTTTATAGGGCTGTGACTGAAAATGTTGCTTGGTAATGAAGTTGATTTTCTACCTTCATTATAGAGTTGGTGGTGAGAATAGTCTGGTGAGATAAAAGCAATTTAGGCTGATTTTTTTTCAAGAAGATAATTCTTTGCAGCCTTTCCTACCATCTTTAACTCTCAACATGTTCAGATACATTCTTCTTGAATGGAGTTTTGGGGTTACTGAGGAATGTTTGTGAATGAGTGTGTTCAGGAGTCTGGTGAAAATAATAAAAGAGTGTTTCTCATTCAAATCTGAGAATTCACTTCTGTTTATTGACTTCTCAGAGATTATTTTCCTCTGATTCATCTCCAACCAAGGTGTTATAGTAGAAATAACATTTTAAAAAGTTTGTTTTGTTAGAATATTATGCCCTGTCAATCACAGGCAATTATGAAGTTTGTTGTTGCTAAGGTGAAATATTCCTATCCAAAATAGTTCCTTAAAAATGTCAGCACTCCCAAGGAGTATTACTTGCTAAAATCCAAGGAGGAAAGGACAAATAAATTACCTGGGTCTTTACAGTCACATTTCAAAAATTCAATTCTTCACTGATACGTATGTAGTTTCAAAATGAAGTTTTTATTTTAAATCACAGTTTTTGGGTTTTTTTTTTTTTTTTTTTTGGTACCGGGGATTGAAATTGAACCCACGGGTGCTTAACCACTGAGCCACATCTCCCGCCATTTTGTGTATTTTATTTAAAGATAGGGTCTCACTGAGCTACTCAGTGCCTCGCTAAATTCCTGAGCCTGGCTTTGAACTCATAATCCTCTTGCCTCAGCTTCCTGAACCATTGGGATTACAGATGTGCACTGCTGCACCCTGCTAAAGTTTTTATTTTGATATTCCTAAATGATTTTTTCAGAAACTGTGTTAGTGGTGTTAGGCTTTCTGTGGAAAATACAGGATCAGCTACTGAGAGGTCAGAGGTCACAGGATTTCTTTTCACCTGGTAGTTGCTTTAGAGTTTTTAGAAATAGTAGTGTTAGAAACCAGAGGCTGAAATTCAGCCAGTCTCTCCACCTGGCTATTAGAAAGCAGGCATGCTTCAGCCATTCTGTTGAGGGACCCTGCACTTGCTTGGGGAAACATCTCTACTTGCCATCAAGACAATGACTTCTCTGCCTCAATTCCATCAGGCCCTAATAAGAGTAGCAGGAGATGCTTATGTTAATGTCAGTGGTGTTGTAGTTTATCTCAGAGGATGTATTTTATATATCAGTTGCTTACACTATGCTAAGAAAAACCCTAATACATTATCTCATTAAATGTATAACAGGTTTACTTACCCACATCTATAAATATAGCCCTCAGGGCTCAAAACAGACCTAGGTGACTTAAAAGTCTATTGTCTCAACCATTTATTTTTACTATTTCTTGCCTAATTCTTTCTATAATTAGTCATAAAACTATAAGGGACCCTAGAAATAATCTAACTTCATCTTTTTGGCTTTATAGACCTCCCAGAGTCTGACTCTCCCAAGGTCATTGGTATAGTTAGTGATGGCAGAGTCGTGAATAGATCTGGTGTCTCTTTTTCCTGAATTAGACAAATCTATGATGAACGTCATTAACTCCAAAGCATGAAAGAAGAAAGTATACTCATAAAAATTAAAGATCACTTTGCTTTTTTTTTTATAATAATTTCCATGGTTCAAGAGCCTATATTTTTAATTCTGGTATACAAAAATACTGATTGTCATCTGAGCCAAATGAAGGTTTAAAACAAGAGTGGCAAACTTTTGCTAAAATAACTAAATGGTACAAATTTTAGGTTTTGTGGGATAAACAGTCTTTAGAAACTACTCAACACTGCCATTTGTAGACAAAAACAGCCATAAGATAATATGTAAGTGAAGGAACATGTCTGTTTCCTAATAAAACATTATAAACACTAGAGTTTTAGTTTTACATAATTTCTATGTGTCACATGACATTATTCTTTTGAATTTTTTCAGCCACTTGATACATATAAAATCTATCCCTTGCTTATGTGCCATTGACACACAAGCAGCCTGTTAGAGTTGTCCCACAGGCCAGCTCACAGATCTCTAATTTAAGCACACAGTTCCACTGTACTTATATTTCTGCCCATGCATGCATATCTTCACGTGTCTGTATTGTTTGTGAACATTTGCAGAAGTTGAGTCTAAAATGGATAAGAGGGATAATGGAAATGCTTGTATTATACCTAGTTTAGGGACACACTCTTTTCTTAATAAGTTCCTATTTAAAACACTCCATCATTACTGTTAAAAATGCTTGCACAGAAACTGGTTACTGGGGCTAAGGGTACAGCTCAGCTAGTAGAGTGGAGTGCTTGCCTCCCATGCACAATGCCCTGGGTTCAACCCCCAGCAGAAAACAAAACAAAACAAAACAACAAAACTAGTTACAATTTGTCAGCCTTCAAAAATCATTTTAATCGAGTTTTTATAAAATAGTGGTTTTTTTTCAAGAATACTTATTTGAAATTATATGAGTAAAGGAAGTAAATAACCCCATGTTTAGTTGGTGATGAATTAATTTTGAGCCAAGAAATCAAAGAGAACTTTCCTGAAGGGCTTTATAGCAACAAATCCAAAATTTTGTCCTAATTACCCATAACTAAAGATATAATACAAAGTATAACACACAAAGCTTGTATGTACCAGAGAGGACAAGGTGGGCAGGAAAGAGGAGGGACAGAAGGAGGGAAAGAAGAGGAAGAGGAAGGAAGGAAAGTATGAATGCCTCTACAATTTAGAGAAAAAGAACCTTTTATTTGGAAATGGGTAACAGATTTGAAGTTTTTCCCTTGTATTTAGGAATAATTTGTTGCACTTAGAATAAATATGCACAGTCTAAGAAATAATCTTAAACATTTTCACCTACTGCCAATCTTAATGTATGAAACTGTGTTCTCTGAATTCAGTAGCCATCACACTTGGCTACTGTTGAAGACTTAAAAATGTGACTAGTCTAAATAGAGATGTGTTGTGAGTGAAACAAACCCAATTCTGAAAACTCAGAACCAAGAAAAGAATGTAAAGTATCTCAGTAAATTTATATTGATTACATGTTGCAGGATTATATTTCAGATCTATTGGGTTAAGTATATTATCGAAATAAATTTACCAATGGAGTAAAGAAAGAAAATCAAGAAGGAAGGCATGGGGAAGTTCTGAGGAACAAAATACGCCAATATATGTCATGTCCATATACAATTATACAACAGTGAATTCTGCTTACATGCTTAATTGTAATGCACTAATTAAAATAACAGTAAATAATCATAGAATGGAGACCAATAAAGCAAGTGAACCTGGGGTGGGAAGGGAGGAAAGGGAAGGTACTGGGGAATGAGTTTGATCAAGTTATGTTATACGCATGTATGAATATAGCATAATGAACCCCACTGTTATGTATACTTATAATTCATGGACAAAAAATAAATGTAATATTTACTTCTAAAATTTAGTTACTAGAAAATTAAACATGTGGTTTGCTTTATGGCTCACATTATTTTTATATCAGATAAAACTGTTTTACAGCATTACTAGTACTTTTGGATCTTCCTACATAAGCGTCTCTGATCTCCTACCCTGGGTAATCTTTCCTCTGAAATTTTTATTAATAATCTCATTGATTTTCTTTTAGTTTTAATCACATACATGTATGCCTCTATATTATGTAGTTTGCTTTTTTTAAGGACATATTTTAGGAATCCCATGTATTTTGCTGTTACTCTGAGTAACACCTCCAGGTCCAGTGTTTCCTTGTGCTTACTTCCCATTTCTGGTCTTGAAATGTTTTTCTTTCCTACTAGCTCAGCCTTGCTTTCTATAAACTGTTTTTTTTTTTTTTTAATCTAGCGTTTCTTGGTGTCCTATACTGGGAGTGATTTTTTTGCACATTTCTAGACTACTATTCATACCTATTCTGTGTGGGAGATAATTACGTTTCACCCTCTCCAAGGCACGTGGAGAAACATAAAGTGACTTCATTGAGTCATAGTGAGGCATGATTGTCTGAACCAACCTACATGTAGGAATTACTGAACTTTGGTGCAGATGTACAATAGGAGTTATGTAACCATAATATTAGAATTGAAATTTGAAGGTATAAAAATAATTAAGCCAGATAATCAAATTGTCAGATTATTTGTCCAAATATTAGGGGTTCTAAGTAACCTAAGAAGTCAGAGACTATACAATGGAATTGAACTGAGGTGGGTTTTCAGTATAGACAGAAATGAACAAAGTGTCAGAGGTGAAGTCTACTTTAGGTAAACAAATGTACACAAGTAAAATTTACTAAATGTGAATTTAAAATGCAGGAATATGATACTCCATGTTACTCATTCAGCAAAATGTCATGAAAGGGAAAGTGTTCTAGGCACTGTGGAAGGTTTCCACTTTCTAGAGATTTGAAATTTTCTTAAATAAACAGTGGTGCCAGAGTTCTGAGGAATTGTACTTTAGATCCTAGAAAAGGGAGCAGTAGTTACACAAGGCCTTCTGTTCCCTTTGCTTTAAGAGGAGTTCTCTTTGAAAGAGGTCTTCTAGCCTGTATTTCAAACAACCCCAGGCAAATACCTCTCTAGTTAAATAAATGCAGAGAAAGCCTACTAAAATCCATCTTGAAAGTGATCATATCATGAGTATAGCTCCTCTTCACTAACCCTCACTGACTTCGTTGCTGACTTGAAGAGTTTATGATCTTGTGCTTCCCAGTGGTGATATACTAACTATTAGCAGTATGCAAGTTCGTGGGAGGAAGCCCATATCATGCTGATTTGTGACCTGCTTAGCTTTGAAATATCTCCTCTTATCTAATTTCAGATGATGCTTCTAAACTCATGGGAGTAAATGCCAGTAGAGGGAAGCTTTCACAATCAGCCAGAGACAAAAGAGCAGAGATTTTTTAGTATCACTCTGCTCAAACAGAGAAAGACTGCCACAATCGAGAGCCCCAATCACTGATATAATTGTATTTATGTCATTAACTCCTCTATTAACGATCAATTTTATAATTTTTCCATTAGAGGTCATTATGTAAAAGTATTGGTTATAATGTTCTTTTGAATATTAAAAAATGATGAGTTGATATTAAGAAAACACTAACAGAAATGTGGCAGATGTTTTGTGGAATATGGCAAAACATAGAGGTTATATGGTAAAGACTGAACCTTGGGGAAAAGTGTTTCAACACATATCTTTCCTCAAAATAAGAATTAGTTTAAAGAAAAGTTGGCAGGGGATATTTTTAAAACATGTCTCCTATCTTCTTTTGAAGGAAAATCACTTGACTTATGTAGAATGTTAGATTTCCCTTAATCATTTTTCTAACATTTATTCAATAATGCCAAACTAAAAAAAAATAAAACCCTCAGAGGAACTTGAGTTCCTCTGTGCAAGGGAAGGACTTAAAGTTTAATCAGGAACAGCTATCCTTCTTTCCTGGATGTCTTGCAGAGAACTAATTAAGCCCATGTGAGTTACTGCATTAAACATGCTAAGCCATGGGTGGAGGATCCTGAACCCCTAGGAAGTAAACCAGAAGTCAATACATCAACTACAGAGCATTTGAGAAAATAAGTGTAAGTCCTGGAAAAATAGTTCCATGTAGCTGGTGACCTGAGAAAATGACTATAAGGCAAATTCTTTAAATATGTCTTATCTATTGAATTAAAATCAAGAAAAGTTCTGAGAGTGTTCTTTCTAAATGTACAAGAATTAACATGAAGAGGTCAGGATAGCAGCTGTCCTGAACATGCAGATAAGTAGAATTCTTAGTTTGCCCTCAACCTCCAAATCTCTATCTCAAGAGATGGCGCTAGCCTTTCTTCTGTGGTTCAGGCCCTGGACCATCCTGGACTCTACTAATTTTCTCATCTCCCATATCCAATATGCCAGCAAGTCCTGTTGGCCTTCCAAATATATCCCAAATCCAACTAGAATTCACTATCTCCACTGCAAACCTGTATTCAAATCACCAGTATCTCTCTCATCTGTGCTAGTACAAGGAGCTCCTTGTTTCTGCTCTGGCCATCCTATAGTCATTTATCCATTCTGCAGCCCCAGTCACACAAAATGGGTTCAGATTTTATCCCTTGCATGAAGCTCTTCAGTGACTCATCACACTCAGGTTGAAATTCAAACTCCTGAATGTGACCTGTGGTGCTCTTTCTGATGGCTCCTGATCCTGTGGCCTACCTCTGACTTCTTCATAGCTGGAGTCCTCTGGTTGGAATCCCTGGTCATGTACTTGATGTTTCTTTCTGAAGCACTCTTTTGCTGTGTTTTTACATGACACGTGACTCATTTCCCTCAGGTCTCTGCATAAATAGTATGCTCTTTCTGTCCATTAAATGGCAACACACACACACACACAGAGTCCTGTAGTTGTTACTTTTCTTCATATCATATATTACTACTGAAATTATATTAGTTTTTATATAGCTGTCTCTTATTCCTCATCAAATTATGAGGATTTAAACAAATCGTATGTGTGAAAGTACCTTATGAAACTCTAGTTAAACATGAGGGATGGTTATTGTAGCAGAGTTTGCTATTATGAATAAAAAAGGTTTTATTGATTTAATTAATTGTAATTTTTTTTGCCTCTCTGATTTCTTTATTCTTTAACTGGCATGGAGAAAACTGTTTACTGGTTATGTAGAATACACTATTTCATTTTTAGTACATCCTCTTTTTAATATCGATGTTACATTTTCATGAATCTTAATATTCATTTATATTTTTGTATAAGAAAGTTTTTAGCCTTTATAGTTCCCATATATGTTTTAAAGTAGTTTAACAAATGCACTGATCTTTCAAGTAATGTATGTCTCATGAAAATAACATGATTTATTAAATTTCCCAGATGTTTGAAATTCCTCTGCTATTTAAATATTATCATATTATAAGCATGTCAATGGTTAATTTTAAAATTGTTAAAGGAAAAAAAAACACAATTTCAGTTCTCTTCCAGGTAGGAGACACACAAGTTATAAAGCAGATTCAAATCATGTTACCAGTTTTGGGTGGTGAAAAAACAGTACTTCCTTAGTTTCCTGTAAACTAAGCTTAACTTGTCTTCAAGCCCTTATCTGGCCAGACCCTCCCACATCTCATCTTCAGTTTTGAATCTTCCCCCATCATCCTTATTTTGTATTGGAGCCATTTGTCCACATAGGTTACAACTGAGATGACCATCATCGTGGTCACTAGTAGTTCTTTGCTGTTTATTTTCTATACTGAGGACACAGAACCTTTCACTGATAATTTGCACAGGTCTCTGTGTCTTGATGCATGACATAACCATTTTCTATCCCTAGAGTGTGGCTGGGAATTCCATACAGCCCACCAAGCACCTTTCCTTTTTGCTCACACACACCCTTCCACCCATCCCAGGAAATTGCTTTTGACCTGATGGGAAGACTTTCCTTCTACATGCTTTTGTCCAGGATGTTTATCCTATATCCTGATCCTGTTTTTTTTACCCAGTTCTTTAAGTGCTCTCAATTTCCTTAAGGGCCCGGGGTTTGGAAACACAAAGCCAACGTAAACTGTAATGTGTTTCTATTTTCTGCCCTGCCAGATCCCTCTGTTGAGTCAGTGAACATAGGGCTAATTCTCTGATAGAATCAGAGTGAATACAAATCATAAATACTGAGACAAGAAAACATAGGTTAATAGTACAAAATGGTATCCCTCAATAATGGTTTTCATTTCTACTTCTCAGTAAAAAAAAAAAAAAAACTCTACTGCTGAATATATCTGTCTTGTAAATGGTCTTGATATAGCACACAGTAATTTTGCCTCATATTCCCCTTCAAAGTAAGTATGAAACAAGCTTTCAAAAGTCACAAATTTCAAGAAACTACGATAGCTTGTTGCCATAATATTGACAATAAAAATCAACATTTTCATGGCACTCTATAACTGTTTCATAAGTAACAAAATAGAACTTTGAAGATAATACATAGAATTGAACTTAAAATCATCCTGCCAAGGTAGGAATATTTTTTATGCCAAAGAAATCTAACAACTCAGGATTTATTTTTAATAGCAATTTCTAAACATTTACTAGTATACCATTGCTTCTAAAAAGCTGAATATTTTAAGCCAAGCGTGGTAGCGCAAGCCTGTAATCCCATCACTTAGGGAGGCTGAGACAGGAGAATCGCAAGTTCAAAGCCAACCTCGCCAATGACGAGGTGCTAAGCAACTCAGTGAGACTCCGTCTCTACATAAAACACAAAATAGGGCTGGGGGTGTGCCTCAGTGGGTGAGTGGCCCTGAGTTCAATCTCCAGTACAAAAAAAAAAAAAAAAAACCTGAATATTTTATAAAAATCATTCATTATATATTCTGGAACCATGTGTATCTATACATCTTTAAAGAAAGTCGGAAAACTCATTTATTTTTAATTGGAATATTTCAGTTCTTTACCAGAATAACTTCCAGCTGTGGGGGAAGACCTCTACAGATCTTAGAAAGATCTTAGAAAGATCTTTTCTAAGAAAGAGTCTAAGAAAACTTGTTCTGCCTTCTAATTGGAAGCTTAAAAGAACTTTTACTATTGTCTATCTCAGCCCTGTTATTTGACAGCAGAGGGAACTGATGACAAGAATAGACAAGGATTTGTCAACGATCATAAAGCTACAAGAAAGGAAAATCATGATTCACATTCAGATCTTTATCCCAATAACTCAACGCTGGGTAAAATCTGTGCTTCAGAGATCTAGGAAGTCAGGATCAGCACAAAGAAAGGAGGCAGAAGCCAGAAGGCTAGAATGCTAGTGGGTCTATAAAAATAGAACTAAGAAAGAGACCATGGTCAGGAATTACCAATGCCCAATTAAAGTCCTAATTCTGCTGGACTATTTGTTCATTAATGTATGGGAGCAAAGTGACACTTCTAATAATTTAAATATACAATCAATAAACTTAAAAATTCAATTTCAGGACTAATTATGTACTAAATGCAAAGGCAATTGTGCATAATGAAAAACTATCGATCTTCAGTGAAGAAAAAATTAAAAAATGAAAGGCAACTCTACCCTTCTCAATAAGAATGTGGTCATTATGATGTGTTAATATAGCCAAGGGTAAAAAGAAGAAAACTTTTTTTTTATAAATGGTGAAGGAATAAATGACTTTTATCTAAGGAGCATTGGTGAAATATATCACAGGTTATGCTTGATTTAAAATACATACCCCTTTAGGATGTGATTTGAATGGTCACTTTATTATAGACAAATCTGTAAATTAACATCATGTCAACCAAAAGGCAGAGAAAATAGCTACCTAGTTTTTGTCAATGTTTCTTAAAACCACTGCTAAGCTGTATTCATATTTTATTTGGATATGAATGGCCATAGACAGTATCTAACTTTTCCTTAACAGTGGTGAAGTTACTTTGGAAATATGTCTTTGAGACCTGAGGGAAATGTGCATAATCAATCTACTTTATTTAAACAATGACTAAACTCATTCCTAAATGTTAAGTCAATACACTGATGTACTTAATAGTCTTTGGATAGGTAATATTCTGTGGTGTCCTCAATAAAAATGGGATTAAACATAGGAAATGTTAGTATATCACAATGAAACTTCTCCCCCCACATTTCTTCTCTCCCTTGCCATATTATCTGTCTTCTGATAATAAAAATTGCAAACTTACAATTAGCCTATTTTAAATTGCTTTTACCAAACTCAAAATGGCTTGATAAAACTATTATGGCAGCATACTAGGAAACCCCTGTAGCATTTACCCTCTAAACCTAAGTTCTTTGGTGGTACCCTTTTAATGTCAAATTGTCCTCATGCAAATGAGAAAAGAATCATGAGTAAAATTAGAAGAGAACCCTGTTCTTCGTGTCCTGGTCCCATCCTTTGCCTTACTTCCTTCCTCCTCAGGCAGAATCAATGGATTCTCTTCACTGCATCCCATGGTGTGGCTCTAAGTACAGTCCATGCCCAATATCAGCAGCAGCACCTGGGAGCACATTTCTATACTCCACTGCAGACCTACTGAATCTCTAGATCAGGGCAAGCCATCTGTTTTAACATTCCCTCAGGGTGGTATTGGTGCATGCTAAAGTCTGAGAACTTAAGGGAAAGGAATTTAAAGATGGCTTTGCACAGAATATATAAATCATTTTCTACTTTTATCCACTCTCCAAGTGAAGTTGGAATTGTTCATTCTGACAGTACAAAATGGACATGTTTTTACCTCTCTGGTTTGCTTCCCTTCATGTAAAATCATTCTGCTTTTTATAAGCCTTTTTCCTTTTCATTTTGTGACCAGTTTGTTAAGCAAATAGGAACGAGACCTAGAGGAAGAATACGCCAGAATATGCCAAGCAATGATGGCTGCAGAATCTGACAGCTAAGTAAGAACACTGAAAATAAAGGTAGGCGTGTCCGAGAGAAAAGAGTGGCGAGGGAAGCTGGAAAGTAAACAGCCCCTGTGCGCGGTCAGCTCCATAGCCATTCCTCCTCTCCTGGTAGTTACCCTGGATACTTTGTAACCTTATTTATGTTCCAGAGGCTTGTGTAGTGCAATTGTACCCAGCCACCATATCCTGTCTTACCCTCTTTGAAAGGTTTATTGCATCTATCCTTCTGCTCAGATGCTGCATCCATTGATATGCACAGACATTTTGGCTTGTCCAGTTGTGTGAGCTCCACTCTACAAAGTTTCCTCACCCAAGGAAACAGCCTCCACAGCCTGTATTAGAGTCCTTTCTAGTCTATCCTGTATGGATACTGTTAGAAGACCATAAATATGCCTCTTTTTTATATGTCCTTACTTGAAAAGATTTATGAGAATAGGGATAAAGAATACATAGAAAATATTTATGCTTTTTTTTGCCACTTTTCCTATAAGGCTCAAATTATTTCAAAATGAATTTAGAGGTTCCTGATTTCCTATATTTCACAGACTAGTTTTTGTTTGTTAGTTTGCTTGTTTTTTCCTCCTTGCTGCTCTTCAGGTCCCCTTCTCTTATAAAGCCTCATGTTCTCCTTCTCAGTCCTTCACTATACGTCATCCTTACGTATCTGATTTCCTAGCACATGTCTATAGAGTGCGACCCACTCTCCATGCATCTCCTACTTAGCAATCATATAAAAGAACGTGTGATTCAGAACAGCCACTCTGCCTTTATTTTTATTTATTTATTTAATTTTATTTATTCTACTTAGGTATGCAGAATGCATTATGATTCATTGTACACAAGGCCCAACTTTTCATTTCTCTGGTTGTACGTAACGTAGAATCACATCATGTATGCAGTCATACATGAAGCTAGGGCTATGATGTCCATCTCATTCCACCATCTTTACTGTCCCTAAGTCCCCTCCCCTCACCCTCCCCTTTGAACATTCTTCTTCTGTCCTCTCTTCCACTGTGGATCAGCATCCACTTATCAGAGAACATTCAGCATTGGGTTTTTTAGGATTGCCTTACTTCACTTAGCATGGTATTCTCCAACTCCATCCATTTACCTGCAAATGCCATACTTTTATTCTCTTTTATTGCTGAGTAATATTCCATTGTGTATATATACCACAGTTTCTTTATCCAGTAATCTATTGAAGGGCATCTAGGTTGGTTCCAAAGTTTAGCCATTGTGAATTGAGCTGCTATAAACATTGAAGTGGCTGCATCACTGTAGTATGCTGTTTTTAAGTCCTTTGGGTATGGACCGAGGAGTGGGATAGCTGCGTCAAATGGTGGTTCCATTCCAAGTTTTCTGAGGAATCTCCATACTGCTTTCCAGATAGGTTGCACCAGTTTGCAGTCCCACCAGCAATGTTTGAGTGTACCTTTTTCACCACATCCTCACCAGCTCGTATTGTTGCTTGTATTTTTATTCTGACTGGGGTGAGATGAAAATAGAGTAATTTTGATTTGCATTTCTCTAATTGCTAGAGATGTTGAACATTTTTTCATATGTCTGTTGATCGATTGTGTATCTTCTTTTGAGAAGTGTCTGTTCAGCTCCTTAGCCCATTTATTGATTGGAGTTTTTTTGGTGTTAAGATTTTTGAGTTTTTTATATATCCTGGAGATTAGTGCTCTATCAGATGTGCATGTGGCAAAAATTTGTTCCCAGAATGTAGGCTCTCTGTTCACTTCATTGATTGTTTCTCTTGCTGAGAAGAAGCTTTTTAGTTTGAATCCATCCCATTTATTGATTCTTGATTATACTTCTTCTGCTATAGGAGTCTTATTAAGGAATTAAGGTCCTAAGCCGACATGATGAAGATTTGGGCCTACTTTTTCTTCTATTAGGCATAGGGTTCCTGGTCTAATTCCCAGATCCTTGATGCACTTTCAGTTTAATTTTGTGCATGATGAGAGGAGTTTAGTTTCATTTTGCTACATATGGATTTCCAGTTTTCCCAGCACCATTCATTGAAGAGGCTATCTTTTCTCCAGTGTATGTGTTTGGCACCTTTGTCTAGTATAAGATAACCTTATTTAAGTGGGTTTGTCTCTGTCTTCTATTCTGTACCATTAGTCTGCATGTGTATTTTGGTGCCAGTACCATGCCATTTTTGTTACTATGGCTTTGTAGTATAGTTTAAGGTCCGGTATTGTGATGCCTCCTGCTTCACTCTTCTTGCTAAGGATTGCTTTGGCTATTCTGGGTCTCTTATTCTTCCAAATGAATTTCATGATTGCCTTTTCTATTTCTATAAGGAATGATGTTGGAGTGGGATAGCTGCGTCAAATGGTGGTTCCATTCCAAGTTTTAATTGGAATCACATTGAATCTATATAGCGATTTGGGTAGTATGGCCATTTTGACAATATTGATTCTGCCTATCCAAGAGCATGGGAGATTTTTCCATCTTCTAAGGTCTTCTTCAACTTTTTTCTTTAGTGTCTTGTAGTTTGCATTGTAGAGGTCTTTCACCTCTTTGTTAAATTGATTCTCAAGTATTTTCTTTTTAGGTTATTGTGAATGGGGTGGTTTTCCTAATTTCTCTTTCAGAAGACTTATCACTGATGTAGAGAAATGCAATTGATTTAAGGGTGTTGCTTTTATATCCTGCTACTTTGCTGAGTTCATTTGTTAATTCTAGAAGTTTTCTGGTAGAATTTTTTGGATCTTCTAAGTATAGAATCATGTTTTTGGCAAATAATGATAGTTTGAGCTCTTTTCCTATTTGTATCCCTTAATTTGTTAATTCAGAGTTATTATTGAAATAAGATTTGTAATCCCAGTCATTTTGGTTTATTTTTGGGTTTTACCTGGATTTGATTTCTCCTTTGATTGGCCCCTTTTTTTAGTGTAGTTCCTCTCTTTGTATATTTTCATTGTTAGTTATCATTTTCTCCTCATGGAATATTTTGCAAAGAATGCTGTGTGGTGCAGGCTTTCTTGCTATAAATTCTTTTTAACTTTTGTTTATCATGTAAGGTTTTTATTTCATCATCAAATCTGAAGCTCAATTTTGCATGATATAAGATTCTTGGTTATATCTATTTTCTTTCAGAGCTTGGAATGTATTGTTTCATGATCTCCTGGCTTTTAGGGTCTGTATTGAAAAATCTGCTGAGGTCCGAATTGGTCTCCCCCTATATGTAATATGACTCCTCTCTCTTGCAGTCTTTAAAATTCTATCTTTATTCTGTATACTGGGCATTTTCATTATAATGTGCCTTGGTGTAGATCTGTTGTAATTTTGTACCTTTGGTGTCCTGTAAGCCTCTTGTATTTGATTTTCCAATTCATTTTTCATGTTTGGGAAATTTTATGATATTATTTTATTGAAAAGATTGTTCATTCCTTTGGTTAGAAATTCTGCACCTTCTTCTATCCCAATAAATCTTAGATTTGGTCTTTTGATGCTGTCCCATAATTCTTGTATGTTCTGTTTATGATTTCTTACCATCTTCACTGTATGGTCAACTTTATTTTCACGATTGTATATTTTGTCTTCATTATCCAAGGTTCTGTCTCCCAAGTGATCTAGTCTGCTGGTGATGCTATCGAGTTTTTTATTTGGTTTATTGTTTCCTTCTTTTCAAGAATTTCTGATTTTTTTTCACAATCTCTAGCTCTTTCTTAAAGTTATCTTTTGCTACCTGTATTTGCTCTCTTATCTCTTTGTTGATGTGATTGATGGTTGACTTTTTTTGCTCTCTTTTCTCTTTGTTGGAGTGATCAATGGTCACCTTTATTTGCTCTCTTATTTCTTTGTTGGAGCGATCCATTTTTGCCTGTATTTACTCACTTAAGTCATCCTTTAATTCACAGATCATTTTAATTATGTACATTCTGAATTCTTTTCTGGACATTTCACCAACTATGCTGTCAATGGATTCTATTATTGTAGTATCTTTGTTTATTTAGGGCACTTTCTTCCCCTTTTTTTCATGTTGATTATGTATCTTCCTTTCTTGCAATGCTGATCTGAGGTATTATGATTTCTATCCTATAATCTTGTAGTGACACTACAAATTACCTGTATCTCACCTTGGAATTCACTTCCAGTCCCCAGCAGCTGTCCCCACTTGGACACTACTGCCACTAAAGATGGTAGCAGCAGTAATGGAAGTAATTCAAGATGGCAGTAGGAGTGGCCTTGGCTGGGCTCCCGTGGTGGTCCCTGAAAGTGGTCGTGGGCCTTGTCCTGTGCAGTTGGAAGGAACTCTGGCACAGAACTGGGAGCAGTCCCAGGTCTCACCTAGGCCAGGTCTCCTGCAAGGGTCCCCATAGGCAGTCATTCCCCTGGGTCTGGGTTCCCCTGTAACTGGCAGCCAGCAGTCTTAGGTCTGCCCTTGGCTGGGCTCCTGTGGTGGTCCCTGGAGGTGGTGGCCACTCTGCCTTTAATTGAAAGGTTCTAGGTTAGGCCTTTGAGGCCCTGGTAGATATTTTCCTACCCTGTCAAGCTTATTTCCCAATACCTGAGTGATTTTCTCCGCTCTCACTGGCCCACGATCATGCCATTGTCATTTCTGTCTGCACAACTTCACCCAGCTTGTTCAGGCTCCGGATATCCTTCAAGGCCCAGGATAAGTCTCTTCCACTCCCTTAATCTTGTCAAGACCAGCTCCTCTTCACTGATTTACCATGCTCCACACACCCACTACATTTAGAATCTACCTCACGCAGTGAGGAGGTTTTGTTTTTTACCATCCCATCATATCCCCAAAAGAGTTGGCAGGTCTTTGAAGTCAGGGACCATTCCTTATGTTTTTGATCTTTTGGAAGCTGTTACCTGACTGATTCCAAAGAACCTATTTTTTGATTGATATTTTTGGTGCATTCTATAACATGACAGGTGATCATCATTGATCAAGTACACAACATTCAAAAAGAGTCTATTAAAGTAAATACAATTATAAATATTTTTTCTCAACTTTATCTCTTTAAGCACCTAATCTATTCTTGGAATCTCTATGATCTTTCAAAATAATAGAACATTTTAATATAAAGAATAAAAGATATATACAAATGCCTTAGTCCTTGAATACTACAGAAAAGTAGAAATAAAATTAACACCACTGGCCAAAGACAACATTATTGGTATTTCTGATGTTATATTATTTTTCTATGGATAGGCCTTTATTACTCTTGTTATGTTTTTCCACACAAAACTGTATCAAAAATTGTTTTTAATTATAAAAGACAGCATTAAGTGGAAATTAAATAAGTAGACCCAATTATTTTTTTAAATAACATGTTGTGATTTAACAAAATGTCTTTAATCAATCACATATATCTTAGTGTCTTTATATTTTTTTGCCACGTCAACTGCACAAATCAGAACTTAAGTATGTTATTTTTTAAAAGAAGGCCAGGAATGAAATCCAATTTAAAATATTTCCTATCTTACGCTGTAATTCACACCAAACAAAATCTTTGAAGCATCTAGGTAAATCTTTTTTTTTTTTTTTTTGTTACAAGAAAGTACTTTTAATCTTTATTTTGGTTATCAGCAATTAGGTAATCTTCCAGTGTTGTTGCTTCAATGAAAAGGCAACAATCAAGAAAATGAACAAAAGAAAGGAGGAAGAATAAAACGTAAAAATATATATCTGATAAAAATCAAAAGGAAAAGTGTTTTGAAATAAAAGATGTTTAATGAAAAAAAAAGATTGAAGATGTGCTTCTGATTTGTACAATCAACACAGCACTAGTGTGATCAAAATGATTCATTTGTGGGAAAATTAAGAATTAATTTATGTTTACTTCCTATAAATGAGGAATTTGCTTCTTATATTAATTGAGAATGTTTTGAAACAACATTTACTACATGGAATGATAACAAAAAGCTATAAACAAATAGAAAATGGAGGTGTATGATGTTAGTATGTTCTAAGCCCCATATCAGCTAATAACACTGAGGTGAATGGAATCTCTGATCCCCAGTTTTTCTTAAACTAAGGTCCTTTAAACCTGCTAGATTTTTTCAGCACATCACTGCTCTGTTATCACCCACTGACTACCTTAACCCCATCTAGGGCTCTTCCCAAACTGTGATTTTTGTCAGAGAGTGTCCTATCACTTCCACTGTAAAACTAACCCAGCAATATATACATTGCCAGGAGAGAAAACATCCCTTATGTAATTTAATAAATAGACACCTTAGATTTAATTTTTCTGTAACATGTTAACTTTAACAACTCTTTGTCCCAAGTCAAGTCAAGTCCAAACTAATGACAATAGAAATTATGACAACAAAAATGAAGGATAAAATATGAAGATAAATAAAACTAAATTCACCCTTGAAGTCTAATGTACATATTATATGGATTTGTATGTCAATATTACTTATAAATGCATACATTTCTAACTGGATGTCATTTACTTACTTCTTGAACATCTTTGAATTTTGTAGGGAGAAATAAAAGGCCAGATTTTTCAAAATCCCATTGCCTTAGAACTTTGTTCTGCTAGTAGTATGTCCAGTCTTAAAAAAGGAATAGTAAGGGCTGGGGTTGTGGCTCAGTGGTTGAGCACTTGCCTCTCATGTTTGAGGCACTGGGTTCAATCCTCAGCACAACATAAAATAAATAAAGATATTGTATTCATCTACAACTAAAAAAAAGTTTTTTAAAAAATGGAATAGTAAGCATTTGCTCAATTAAATTCCACACAGTACTTTGAAATGCTATATGCTAATCTTCTTCATTAAAATAAAGCCTATTTTAAAATGTGATGACCTCTGACTTAAAAAAGAAATGTATCTGACATAAAACTGAGGGAGTGAGGCCACCCTTTCTGTTTGTTATGCTACATAGTAATCTATAGAGTCATTAGCATCTACAGGTGCATGCTGGGTTCTCACAAGATTGCTACCTATGTAACAGTCACATGAATTTTTTAAATGATTTTTTTTTAATATTTTTAAATGGGAAGGGTTGTGATTTGTTGGCTTTCATTTTGTATCCTTGACACAGCATATTGCAGAATATCTAACAGGTGAATAATAAATGTTTATGAAGAAATTGGAAAATGAACGCCCAGAAAAAAGAAAATAAAGTGCTTAGCTTATATGCATATCACACTGCCTGGTTCTCTGGCTAAGAATAGACCCTGAATTACCCAGGTTGCTCTAAAGACATACCAGTGCTGGGATCCACCCACAGGAAGTCTTCTTAAATTGTTCTGGGCTGAGTCTCAGGGACAAGTAATATTTGTGTCTTTTCAAGTGATGGACAAGAGCAGCCAAGTTTGAGAACCATCAAATTATATGCAAGTTTTCTGTGTTTCTCACATCTGGGATGATAAATTAATCTTAGTTCTAAGCTAGACAGGTACATAAAAATATTCTGCTTCAATGTCTTCATTTTCCAAATGAGAAAACTGAATATCAGACAGGTTAAATTACATGTCTAATAGTAAACATCTAGTAAATGTCAAAGCTAGCACAGAAATTCAGGCCTTCCTGAATCCACTGATTATTTCCCCATATAATTTTGTACCATTTCTCTAATGATTATAGTGATGTTTTCTGTGGGAAAAAAAATGCAAGTTGCTTTATGAAGCTTCTATCTCAAGCATCATTTTAAAAAATCAAAGACAAAGAAGTAGTATTTTATTATTTTCTATGTTCAATGCCAAACATAATCCTCTAAGTATTTATGGCTTATATAATGTAATTAGCTGGCTTGAAGGAAAATAAAATTATTAATATATGATATGATGTACAATTCTGGACATGTGCACAAAGCTAATAGAGAAATGGCTTGACTTTTAAATTAACTGGCTGCTGTGGAGGATAACAAGATGACAACTGAAAATTCTGCCATACCTGTGATATAATTTTAAACTCTCCTATACATCTATACATCGTTGTCATTTGGCAACCCTAAAAATGGAAAGAACAACCAATCCCCTTAATTGTTTTCTACTGAAAGTATGCTTTAGTTAATAGTGTGAAAAAAGAGAAGAAAATAATTGGTTGACCTGATCTTTTCCAGCCATTAGATAGTTTTCAAATTAAAAAGCACAGTTCAGGTTTTTTTTAAATCTTCCTCTTAATTTAGACTGTTGGTATTATAGAAATGTCTGCACATATAAGTTTTTTTGACTTAAGCCACGGCTCTAAAATAATGTTTGTGAATTGCAATACTTGTTTGAGTTTTTTTTTCATAGCAATTCCATCAAGTAGATTTTATGTATATCTACTTAAACTTATAAATGGAAGCAAAGGAACTTTTAGTTCATTAGGCTGAAAAATTAGATGTTGAAAATCGATTTGATGTTACTTTGTAGAGGAAATTAGTTTTATCCATTTTGGGTTGCTTTTATTTGTACAGTATAATTGAATCTGAAAAATAGTTGTTCATTAAGAGTGTTAACTTCAAATAATTTTTTTCATTTGTGTTCTTTTAAATATAATATTCACAGCATAGCAATTTGCTAGATTCATTGTTACAATTTAATTTCATGTATTTGTTCTAATGCAAAAAAGTCTGAGTCCATAATTATGCTCCCCAGTATAAATGTGACTAGATTGCTACATCCAGCTAAAGGAAAGGAGTCTATCAAAAATAAACATATAATTCATCTCAACATAAAACTATTGCAGGGAACAAGATGCAGAAGATATATTCCTTTAATTTTAGAAGCTTAGACATGAAGCATAATTGTCTTATAAGAAAGGGATTTATTTCATCCTTGTTCAGTTAATGCTTAAACATTAATCCATCTCTGTGAACCATTTGGAGCTATAGACCAACCATAATGATTTTTTCAGGACTTATACTTTAAAAACATTCACACAGCCCTGATATTCAAACTAGTTTATTAAGTTTTCTAAGGAGTTCCTTTTTAAGGACTTTATGCATTGCATATTACACAGATTATTATGGCCATACATTGATGACCAAAATAAAGCAGAAGATATAGCTTCCATCAGAGGGCATAGGGCAAAATGTTGCAGTTTATATGGATGAAAGGACATTTTGGCATACTAACCAAGTCATTTTTGACTTGCTTATTATTTGAAGTCATAATTGTCCATATCCACAACACTTACACAATTGAAATACAATCAATGGGAATTATTTAAGAATGTAAAAAACATTCTTAAATACTGTTTAGTTTTTACTGATAATTTTTTTCCCTCATCAATTTGTTTTTATTTCTGTGAAGTGAATTTTTGTTGAAAATCTATTTCTCATTAGCCCAAAGATAAATATGTGTTTTCTCAGTTACAGAACCCAATGATCTTTTTGCCACCTGGCTAAGGAATACTGACTGTAACTCCAGGCATCTGTTAAAGTGTTAGTCTGTGTTACTGTGGTGAGTACAAATTGGACATAGTTCCAGGTACTCTGGAAAGGAACCTGTGATCCTGTTGCACAAACTGCATCTACAAACTAATGATTTGTCTACAGTGTTACAATATGATATCATTAGTTTTGCAATAAGCAAACTCTGAACAGAAATATGTTATATCATGACTGCTCTCTTTCATGTTATAAATCATTTACATTCAAGTCAGTGAAGACCATCAGCACCTCAATTTAGTCAGCTGAAACTTTTCAAGATGCTGAGGAAGTGACTAATTTTATGTTGTCTAAAAGCTCGATACCAAATTGCAAAGTAGTAGTGACAGGCATTATGTGATGACTTTGTATCTTTTTTTTGGGGGGGGGGGGGTACCAGGGATTGAGCTCAGGGGCACTCAGCCACTGAGCCACATCCCCAGCCCTATTTTATATTTTATTCAGACAGAGTCTCAATGAGTTGCTTAGCACCTCCCCTTTGCTGAGGCTGGCTTTGAACTCACTATCTTCCTTTCTCAGCCTCCTGAGCCACTGGTATTACAGGTGTGTGCCACCATGCCCAGCTTGGCATTGTATCTTTAGGTTTAATAATTTGATCAAGCTCACTGCTTCTTCATATCAGAAATTGGACAGATATTTTACTTGTGTGTATACATATATAATTATAATTATATATTATATACATATATAATTCCATATATGTGTACATATACACTCAATATATGTATGCTATGTATGTAAGGGAAAACTCACATTTAGAATGAGCTTTTTTTCTCTACTTTTAAGTAATCATGATTATTGCTTGAATTTATATTTACTCCCTTTTAATCTTTTTGGTATAGTCGTTTTCTTTGTTGTGAAGATTATTATGGTAAAGGATTAATGTAAATAGATAAATGAGCAAACTCTTTCTTGGATCCTGTGTTCATGGATCAATATCCAATTGTGTATGCTGTTCTGGGCTTTCTTACCAAATAAAGTTGTGATTGCAATTCAGAGGTTTAAAATAAACTGGAAAAAAAGAGAACAGAAAAATCAATAAAGGAAATAGGTAATGGTCAAATAAAATCAGTGAAATTTGTCACTTGGTTTAAGTTTCTGATATTGTGTTATGTTGCTTAATACTACTTGTATTGATTACTCAGAGTTTCTATGGGTTTCATTCCAAATGCTAAAAAGAAAAGAAAATGAGTTTTATTTTTGGTAAAAATTGTATTAACTGGTAACCAATTCCTCTTCAACTCATTTTAAGTGGCATTTTAGAGTATTTTTTTGCCTTTTAAATGTACAATATAAGTGCTTATTTATTTTTATCCACCATAACCGGTTTGCATACACTTTTCTTGGCTATGATATCCTGCCAAAGATCCTGTGGCTTTGACTTGTTCTGTTCCACCTGAGCCACTTCAACCTCATGACCCCTGTCAGCCTAGGCTCTCCATTAGTAATCACAGTGGGATTACTGATGAAGCTTTTTGTTTGACAGACTGAAACTGTAGATCATGTTTCCTTATAAGCCCAGAGCATTTTCCTCACTGATCCTTTTGATGAGCATCTAAACATTACATTAATTCCTCATATCATCTATGAAACAAAGAAGAGTTCAAAATTATCCCTTGGCTCTTTCCAGAAAATGCTTTAGGGGAAAAGCAAATAGGAATAAAAATAGAGAGACAATTTTGGGGGTCAGCATCAGGAAAACTACAATAACTAAAAGTTCTAAATGCTCACTATCAAGGTCCTTATGTGCACCATTTTTATCCCAACAGTAATCTTATGGAAGATATTACTATTACTCTTGTTTTTAAATGAGGCTTAGGGAACTTAAGTGGCCGGTAATGAATGGGAATGCTGGGCTACACTTCTTGTTCCCAGTCATCACAAGTAACTGGCAAACCCAATCTATGTTCTTTGGTTTAAAAAAAAAAAAAGATGAAGAAAACAATAGATGTGTAGAATGTAAAATTCTGGTACTTACTTGGGCTAAACCTCCGATTCAACATTTTGTTATACTTTCGATTTCCTTGCATGGTCGTATTTATACATATAGCAACTAGGAGTCATGATAACTGGCAAACTATTATTGGAGTAATCTGACTTGAAACCACTTCACGTTGTCATAATTTTTCTAATTTACTGCAACGCAAAATATGAAGGGAGCACCCTAGACTAGTTATCTGAGGTCCATCTTACCTCTTTTATAGACTTAGGCAGGTTATATGGCTTCTGTGGACCTGTTACCACATCTATAATGAAAGCACATTAGGTTATATAATTGCTCATGATCCTATAGACACTAATGTTTCTTTGATTCTTCTTTTCCTAGTTGACCAAATAGGAATATGAAGGAGATTAAGCATCTTAGTTGCTATCACATACACACAGGTGGCTCAGCTGGTATTAAACACAGTTTCTTATTTCCTGGGTCAGATACTATTACACTGTATGATATTCTCTGGGGTCATTGCCCTCCCAGTACAGTGAGTTTTCCTGTAATATTAAGTAGCAGGTTTTGAACTTGCCCCTGTCCCATAAGATGTCACCAATAACACAATGAAGACACAACATAGTTGTCAAGTTAATGAATGTCTAAACACTGTGCCAATTCCTAATATCTTTGAGACAACAAAGAGTTTAAAATCCCAGAAAGGTTGGACTATGAAGTGAATGCAGTAAATGAATCTTCCCTATTTTTGTAAATGATTTAAAATTTTCATAAAGACCTACCAAGGTTTGGTTAATAGTCTTTTAAGTGACACAGATTTTATGTTCAACAGTGTGGGGACAGTATTTGAAAACTGTAAACTTAGGCCACCAAGGAAATAACAGCACCCACATACAGGTAGGTGACCTTACAAGTAGAGTAGAGGGTCTCAGTGTTTTTTACTTTTCTGCACAACATGGATACTACCAACATTTTTGCAGGTGGCATCTGAGCTAAAAGAAGCTGCCCCCAACTATGTAGAATTTCTAGACTATGAGCTCAAACCTTTCTACTTATGGTCTTAATTTTATAGCCTTTATTTCTATATATTTTCTATTGATAGACACTGCTCATATTTACTTAATATAATAAACTTACATGTACTACAGAAACTCAATGGGAAAGACTATAGTAAATAATGTACTTGAAATACAAATGCTCCCCCACATTTGCTTTGATGGATAACAGCAGATTCCTAATTTCCATGGAACTAAACTCCACCTATATTTGAATGAGTTTTTTATTCTCTATTAAGTTACACAGTGGGTTACTGTGTCTTGCCCTGGTAATAGTAATGAGTTTGGTCCTATGTGAGTTTTCCCTCCTGAAAGCTTATGATTTACTGGAGATTGCAGGGATGGCTCTTCATTGCTCTGTCAATAGGCAGCTCTTGTGCTGTGTAGCAGGTCTTGGTGTAGGGAACTTCCTGGGGCATAGAACTAAAATATGTAGAGGAATTATATGTCTTAATATAAGTTGGGACAAGCTTAAAATTTAAACAAACACACAGCAAAAATAATTCATTAGAATCCTTTTAATATGTGGTTGCCAGAATGAGTATCTATATAATAAGATCAGCCATAAAAAATTGTGTTAAAGGAACTATTACTAGGCTCTCATTTTCCAATTGTATGTACAAAAGAGTTTCTTTTTAGCTACACTTTACTATATTATTAAATATCACAAATAACATATACTCTAAGTGTGAGAAATAGAAAATCAATAAATGGTTGCAAAAAAAGTGACTTTGTAATGAACTTTAATTTCCCAAATCAACAAGAGATTTCAATATTGGCTTCTGAGAGTCTTTTCCCTCTCTAAATTAGCGTAGCAGAACGGTTCAGGTGCCTGGCTCCCATTTACCTCAAAATAAGTTACTTAATGAAGCCTGTGTATATTGCTTAGAAAGTCAGTGGTTAAACCATTCTGTACTCTCTGTCCACAGATAATGTTTTTTGTCAAACCTTCACCAATATATTTCATGACTGTTATTTATGTTTCTCATCAAATAATTTACAAGTTTGTTTTAAAATATAAATATGTATATGCAGTCTACAAGATATAAAGATTTGAAAGAAGTAGCACCAGTTCCATGAAAAGATAGAAATAAGCATAAACATTTTTACAATTTTGTATGCTGTGTATATAAACACAAAATATTTGTTTTGAGTCGACTAAGCAATCATCATTGAAGTTCAGTTTGAGAAACAGCTAAGAGCTATTGAAATTTTATTTTTAGTTCAAAAATGATAGTTAACAACTAAATTTTTACTGATTTTTATCATAGTTTACTCTTTTCTGCTTAGTAGTTTTAAGTGTGTGTGTGTTCTAAACTTGCCTTAAATACTGTTAAATACTTAAATACTGTTAATTGCTTTTTACTTAAATTGAAGCAACTCTATATAATAGTCTATTTTGGTCTATTCTTTTGATCCCTTGAATGAATCATCTTTAAACTCCAGTTTATGTCCTGCTTAAAAACCTCCAATAGTTTTCTATGTGGTCATAAACTTCTGGGATTTCATATACATGATGAATGCATTTTATACCCTAAACATAGAATTCAGTCCCTTGAACAGAAATCCCATTGTATTTATCCCAAGTTTTCTCCTTGACTTTCCAAGACAAGACTCTTTTGGCTAGAATGGTTTCAGGACCACTCCCCACCTACTAGCTCACTCCTTCTACAATCTTGAATGTCAAAACCCCTCCCCCTTACACTGTGCCTAAATGTTCTACTCAGAGTTGATGATGAGCTCTTTTCCATGAAAGTTCAATTAGTCTGTTCAACCCAAACTGATCATTCTCTAGTTCGATCCTATGTGAGTGCCAGTCTATGACTTAATTTGGATGTTTTATCTCTACTGATAGGGCAGAAACTACCCTGAGAACAATGTCTTTGCTTTACATTTGTTTTCTACTCATCTCAGGATGTACACATAAGCATGGAATAAATGATTTATATATGTTTGGGAATTCTAAACTTCAAAAAGTGTCCAGAGAGGTCAAAGCAGGGAGCAGAGCATATGACAATATTCACATTTGCAATAGCATTTCCCTGTCATTGAGTATTTTTAGTATCCTATAAGATACCAGCTAAAACATCCAGGTTAATTTATTCATTTGTTCAATATATTTAAAATGGAAAAAGATTGCGCTTTAACTCTTAGGTTGGACCATTAAATGTTGCAAATTTTAGAACTCAAATGTGGCTGCACATCAGAAAATTTATATGATTCAACCTAACATTTATGGGTATAGTAATAAATAAAAGAGGCTGCATTTATGGAATTCATAGTATAGCCAACTGGAAGAATTAGCTTTGATGCTTATAGGCCACCACAAGTGTTCATTGTTGACTGGATGGTCTTATGACGGACTTCAATTGGTCATAGATCCTTATAGCAATCAGGTTTTAATAATACTTCCAAGTGGTATTTCATGAATGAAAAGTCTTTTTTAAAATCAATCTTTATACGGTCAAGTTTTATCCTATCAATCTACTAAAATTTTTTCATCTGTCAATTTTGATAGACACTTAAACCTGTCAATACATCTTAAATTTAAAAACTTTGTAATTTAAAAAAATTTCTGTGTGTAATTATCATTTCCTTTTCCATTCCATTTCTAGTTTTTCTACTTTATGAGATCAAGGGCTGTCACCTCAAAATTGGTGAATTGTTTTTCCTCATATTCACATACTTCTTGATTAAGCTAAATTCACTCATTTCCTTGGCTTTTTAATTTCCCAGATCAAAAGAAGTTTTCTTAATATTTATCCTTATAAAAATGTTCTACTTTCCTGATGATCTGCTTTGTCTAAATTGTTTTCAGTTCCATCCCACTCTTCTGGAAGAATAGTGGCCAGAAAAAGACACAATTGTTCCAGGAACTAATTACCCCACAACTACCTGCAAGTTAAGGCACTATTCTCTCCATTGCCCCCTGATAATAACTTGCATATTGCTAGCTTTTTAAGCCCAGCAGCACAAAGGACTCCTGTATCCATAAAATCGAACACATTTGATCCACATCTTAGCTTTTAATTCAGAGCCCATCTTTTTAAAAACCTAAGTTAGATTTATTTATTTATTTATTTGAGTCCTTATATATCTGTCTATATTAAAATCACCTCCATTTATTATAATAGATTTCTGCAAAATTTTGTAAATCTCTATCACAGTTTTCATTTGTCCTTTTGTAGTATTTTGGCATGTCATGAACCAGAAAAGTTGCATGCTATTAAGATTTATGTTAAAGAAAAATGTTTTAAATGCTGGCTAAATCAGAAATCATTAGTGAATAAGTTATGGCTGTTCTTTCTATTATCTCCTATCTTCTTTTATGGGTCAGTGTTTTCTTAGTGTTTACTTAAGCTCCAGATTCCTACTATGTATCTGATATTCTCAGCGGGTTTTCTTTTTAATTTTGTGATTACAAAACAAACTATCTCCAAAGCCTCTCTGCATTCTACTTTATCTTTATTGAGGTATTTTACTTATTTACTTTAGTTTCCATTTAAGTCTACTGACGTTAGATTGACTTTAACATATATCAAAACTCAGTGTTCAACGTTGGACAGATTTTCAGAAGTCCAGTTCTTTGGTTAACATTAAACTATAAGAATTCATTGGCTTACCTCTTTCATAAATCTCTGATGCTTGCATGTGAAAGCCCAAAATAACATCTCAAAATGTTTGCTTCTTGCTTTAATTTTGCCTGATAATAAACTTATTGAATTTGATTTTTGAGAAGTAAAATTACATCCAATAATTTGATTAAGAAATGTGCTACAGATCCCTTTTGTTGCTTGGCTTCAGCCAAGAATGATCATGACATATGTGGTTCTTCCTGTCCATCAGGCCTTGGGAAACCAAGTTTGCTAAAGTAGAGCATCATTTTGGACTTCACTTAATGTGTCTACTGTGGCATCTTCTGGTTTATAGTAATGACTTAGCTACTAGTTGCTATGGGTTTATTACTTAATCTATATCACATTTTTTAAAAGAATTGTTGCAGTTTAGAAAAAAATCTGCAATATTCTTAAACTTATGAACTATTTCAAAAATTGTGAACTATTTCAAAAATCTTGTTTAAAAGGGTGCATTTCTCCTTTTAATATTTTCTTACAACATAATTAAGCTGACTTTGAACTGGAGTATTGTCATTCACTTGTGCTGTTCCCTTACCGACAAGATATCACAGAATCTTAAGAATAGGGTGATGAGGCAGGGGCTGTGACTCAGCGGCAGAGTGCTTGCCTCGCACGTGTGAGGCATTGGGTTCGATCCTCAGCACCACATAAATAAAGCCATGCTGTCCATCTACAACTACAAAACAAATTAAAAGGAAAGAAAATGATTTAAAAAAAAGAGTAGGGTAATGAAGCTCATGGCCAAGTGATCTTCTTGACATTTTCAGAGAAAAGTGCCATTTTAATTTTTCTGATAAGGGAAAAGCACCCTGACCAAGGCCTTCTAAGAGAAATTTTTGGAACTACTGGTTATGGAAGAAATGTCCCTTCATGGAGGTTTTGATTTTGTTATTGCTTTTTTTTTTTTTTTTTTTTTTTGGTACTGGAGATTGAACTCAGGGGCACTTGACCACTGAGCCACATCCCCAGCCCTATTTTGTGTTTTATGTAGAGACAGGGTCTCACTGAGTTGCTTAGCGCCTCGCCGTTGCTGAGGCTGGCTTTGAACTCGCGATTCTCCTGTCTCAGCCTCCCTAAGTGCTGGGATTACAGCTTGCGCCATGGCGCCCGGCTTGTTATTGCTTTTATCCAGGTTCATCACTCATCTATTTCACAGTCACAAAATTCAATTGTCAGTTTTTTCAGAATTATTGAAACCAAGACTGTATTTAGTAATTGCAATGGAATTGTGTCAACTTCAGTGATCATCTTTTCCTTTCCTATGTATCATCAAATAAATATGAATTCTGTGAGCATCTGTGATGATTAAGTCTCTGCTAGAATCTAAGCAATCCAAAACTTACAAAACACCGGTATTATCTTATTGGATGTGAGCGTGCAGAAAGATGGTTTCCTTAGTCACTAACCATTTAAAAATTCCTGTCTTATCCCAATTATATTTAGAAAGACATTTTCATGTCTAGATTGGGGGAAAAAAATTCGTTTTATTAAGGAAGTCGTTTTCTAAACAAGGTTTTATCTAATGCTATGCTTTGTCTTTTATTATTTTCTTTTTTAAAATTATGGAAGCCCTATTAAAATTTTTATAATTAATATAAATGCCAAAGGGAGATCCTTCTGAGATAGGTACTTACTCTCTGAGAGGACTATGGTACTTATGGTACCACTTATCATCATTTCTCTTTCTCTTTCTCACAAATGCTTAGTGATAAACTTTTTAAAAATATATTTTAGTTATAAATGGATGTGATATCTTTATTTTGTTTATTTATTTTTATGTGGTGCTGAGGATCGAACCCAGTGCCTCACATGTGTGAGGCAAATGCTCTGCCACTGAACTACAATCCCAGCCCTTAGTGATAAACTTTTATAGATGGATTATCTCAGTTTTCAAGGTTGCCATTATGCTGGGTGGCCCCTATTTTAATGTAAATAGCATCAATTTTTGAGAGCTAGATAGATTAGTATGGTATGTTTAAAATGGGTCTTACTTAAAAGAGGTTCCATGGTTTGTATAAAATTCATTGTGTGGGATCCTAAGTAGAAGCTCAGAGCTAGACATTCAAGGTCTAATTTATAGAAAATTCTTCTGAAAACAATATAAATAATATTGAATGTGGAGACAGTGGAGTGATCAGTTGAAACAGATGGGCTCTTTCAATTGCAACCAAGCCAGATTCTTAATGTGAAAATATTTGAGCATTCAAAGATACGGGCCATTTTCCTCCAAAGCAACTGAAACTGATAGCTGAGAATCTTTGTGAGTGCTGATAAAGATATACCACATATGTCAAGAACTAGAGGGAAAACCATGATTCAAACATGAATCTCAAATTGATCATGCCAAAGAACTTAACACGGGTTCGGTGTCCAAATTTTGGTATTACTTTCCAACCCTAAGTATATTACTTAATCTAAATATGTGTTTTTTCTTGAGAAGTATATGTTGGAGGTCCATTGATGAGTGAGTAGAAGGACTCTTGACAGCCTTTATTAATGAACACATGTCCAAGTTTATGCATATGAAAAATAATATCACAATTTACAACAATGTATATTAATTAGTAAGTGCCCCTTAAACAACAACAAACCCCATTACCCTCTCGTCGTTTTAAAGTTTGCATTTCCCAGTGAGCATTACTTCTGCCATTGCTATTAATAATTCATTACAGAGACACACTCCCACATAATGGATACTTAACTCACAGCCAATATGCTTCCTATTGATAATCCTGAATATCGTGCTCCAAAGATAATCTGTATGGACCTCATGTGTATATACCTCACTTGGGATTGATTACAAAATCCTTTGTGAAAAAATTTGAATTTAGTTCTAGCTTCTATTAAAAGTATAGAAAATTGTTGCTGGAACTCTAAAATTGATTTTTGCTTTCTATTGAAATTTTGATGATTAAAGGTAATTTTGAGCCAACAATGTAAGCTAGCTATTTGATATAAAAAACTCATTTATGAACCAAACAGTGAATTTGTTCATGAATTTGTTTAAAAATATGTTCATGAATATTTTTATGAGAAAGGATAAAACTTAGTTCAATTGAAAACACTATACATGTTTGCATGGGTAAGTTATTGAATAAGAAGGAATTTTTCCATTTAGTGTGGCAGGTAAATATTCACTACATGCTTTGATATGTGAGAATTCTAAATTGAGATATTTTAGAGATTGAAAGGGTGGCATTGATAGGTGTGAGCTATCCATACCTTTATTTGTAACCTCCTCTATCATAGAAAAAGTAATAAATGAGACTCTTTCAACTATATCATAGATAATTGTTTTTCATGTTTTGTAATGAAAGATCAAAAAGTGCTCATATGAAGCACTGTTGTTTTTTGTTTTTTTGTTTTCCCCTATGTGGGGAAACTGAACCATAGTAAAAAGCTTTAGTTCACTTTTCAAGATAATGTCTTCACTTGAACTTTTAATTAATCACTGTATATTTTGTTCTCTCCTCAATAATGATTTGAGGATCCATTTTTTTATTAATAAGGGAGAAATAAATTTTTGAATAAACTAATCATTCTTAGTATTTGGCATGATTTAATTTGTTCTATTTTAGAATGACTTTTAAAATAGCTTATTTTATATCTTTGATAAATATGCATCCTGTAAACCTGGCAGTTTTTGTTTTGAAAGGAAGGAAGTGCTGCTAGTTATAGCTTGGGTGATAATAAAGAAATATAGGTAAAAAATGGTACTGATTGAAACTTCTTACTACTTTACTATTTTTGGTAGTCAACTCTTTTTTTCCAATTCACTTTCATTTGGATAGGTTGCACATGAAATCATGGAAAGCACCTAGATTATTTCTCTATGGCCAAATAAAATGATTAAATAACTGTCCCCAGAAGTTTATATAACATTGTCTTCTGTCACAGCAGAAGAATTCATATGAGGTTTTATCTACAGACCCAAGGATGTAGCTGCAGCTTTTATCACCCATTATTCCTTTCTTTTTTTGTAGCTCTTAAATAACTAAATGAAATTGAATATAGAACAAATCAGAGTTCAGCAAAACAATTTTAAATGGTTCAACAAAATGATCAACTTCAAGCAAAGTCCATATACAGATTGGGCACTAAAAGATCTACTATCTTATTAAAATGTCTTCCAAGAAAAAAATGAGGTGAAATTTTTTAAAATAATCAAGTTATCCATTACTGTCTTCATTATGTTATTTTATGTTTGTGATTTGTTGACTTCAGTCATGCAATCCTCTTTAGCAAATTTAGACAAATGCAACTTGAAATAATTTAAGATAAAGCCAAATTGCGTTCCCCAGCGTCTATTGTTTTCTACTTTCAGGATCAATACAGTTTTCAAGGGAAATTTCAACATCCTTGATTCTGAACACCAAATCCTTCAGACTGTATTCCTTGTCTGTACTTGTGTACTTGCCTCCACCCCCAGCTCGCATTCTGCTCTAGTGGTGTCCTATGACTTCCTGTTCCCCAAAGGCACATTCCTTCCTTTTTTTGTTTATTAGGGAATTATAGTTAAACATAATATTGAGGTTCATTTTGACATAATCAGACATGCATGGAATGTAATTTATTCCACTTCAGTCCCCAGCATTTTCTCCTTTTCCTCCATTCTCCCTTCCCATCTTCCCCTTCCTCTATTCTACTGGTCTACTACTAAATATGTACATATTTTTTATTAGTTCTTTATAAATATACATAAAGTTGAAGTTCACTGTAAGATATTCATATATGTGCATAGTATAGTTTGGTCATTGCATTCCACTGTTCTCTTTTCCTGTGCCTCCTCCCTCCTCCCTCATTCCCCTTTCTCTGCTCCACTGATCTCATTCCTATTTTGATAGGATTCCCCTGCCCCCCTTTTTTTTTACCTTATTGTGGTCTAGCTTCTTCATATGAGAGAAAACATTCACCGTTTAACTCTGAATCTGGCTTATTTTACTTAGCATGATATTCTCCAATTTTATCCATTTATCAGCAAATGCCATAATTTCATTCTTCTTTATGGCTAGGTAAGACTCCATTGTGTGTAGATACCACATTTTATTGATTCATTCATCTGTTGATGGGCATGGGCACCTGAACTGGTTCCATAACTTGGCTATTTTGAGTTGCGTTGCTATATAGATTGATGTAGCTGTATCATTGTAGTATGTTGATTTTAGTTCTTTTAAATAAACACCAAGGAGTGGTGGTTTCATTCCTAGATTTTTGAGGAATCTCCATATTACTCTCCAGAATGGTTGTACTAATTTGCCATCCCATCAACAACATATGAATGTACTTTTCTCCCTGCATCCACCCCAGCATTTATTATCATTTGTATTTTTGATAATTGCCCTTCTGACTGGAGTAAGATAAAATCTCAGTGTATTTTTGATTTGAATTTCCTGGTTGCTAGAGATGTTGAACATTTTTTCATATATATGTGTGTGTGTGTGTAGGTGTGTGTGTGTGTATATATATATATATATATATATATATATATATATTTTTTTTTTTTTTTGGTACTGGGGATTGAACTCAGAGACACTCGACGACTGAGCCACATCTCCAGCCCTATTTTATATATTATTTAAAGACAGGGTCTCACTGAGTTGCTTAGTGCCTCGCCATTGCTGAGGCTGGCTTTGAACTCATGATTCTCCTGTCTCAGCCTCCCAAAGTGCTGGGATTACAGACGTGCCCCACCGTGCCCGGCCTTCATATGTTTTTTGGTCATTTGTTTTTCTTTTGAGAAGTGTCTGTTTAGTTCTTTTGCACATTTATTACATGGGTTACTTTTGATTTGACACCTGTATGCATCTGTTTCCTGACCCCCAATATTCTTCTCTGTCCTTTTTACTAAATTCTGATAATTTTTTTCATTTAATAATCTTTTGAGATTTACTTAGAATCAGCCCTTCTAGGAAGCCTTCTAAGAGGTATCTCTGAACCTTCCACAGTAGTTCAGTAGCACTTGGTACATTTTGGATTAAATTTTGTCTCAGTGTCTACTTATGGTTCTTCCTCCATTAGATTGAGTACTTTTTAAATAGGAGATAGGTGTCCAGGCCTGCCCTGGAATACATAATGTGGGTCCCCAGAGAACAAGGCCTTATTACATTCTTGAGTGGTAAGGAGTTCTATCTTCAGACCAAGGCTCTAACAATACCTCTCTGTATGATACTCTTTAATCCCCAAGTCTTGGTGGGGTTTTTTAATTTGGGGGGGGGGGTTGTTTTGTTTTTTTCCAAATGTAACTTGAAAACTTCTTCCCTTAGTAGGTGATTGTATTTGTTAAGGGAAGTGTAAATGTTTTTTGGACTTCAAAAAGAAAAAGGATACAAAGATAAGGTGGTAGTATTATTGTTAAATATATTCTTTCTGCAGCAAAGGTATTTGTTCGAGTACATGATTGTGTGAGAATAGTAAGAGAATAAACTGAAGTTCCAATATCTTTTTTTTTTTCACCTTTTTCTGAGGTCCCTAGGAGAACTTCGCTAGAAATATAAGGGGTTGTCATAATTTTCTATGCTTTATGGCTCTGGAGTCCCCTTGCTGAGCAAGAAAGACTACTCCCTTACCATAGAACACTAAAATTTTCAAATCAAAACTCACTAATCGAATTGATTAGCCGCCCTCAAAAAATAACTTCCTGAAATGAAACACATTGCTTTTTTTGAAATATTTTTTGCCGTTATCTATTTTTCATTATTTGGTAGAGTGAGATTTTATTGCTTAGGGATGTTCAGTTCACTTGGGAAACCAAACTTGAGAAAAAGACAACTGCAGACTGTCTTTATTGAAGAAAAACAAAGAGTAAAACTGAAAAGAAAAATGGGCTTTAAATGTGTTTTAAGCAGTTACTTATTTGGAGACAGGCTGCAACATATACCATCTCCCAGGCCAGTTCCCTGAAGCTTTTCTGTTTTATCAGGTTTTATATCCTATGCCGAAATGATAGAAGCCTAATTCTGCAAGAAGCCTCAGTGGAACCCCAAGTGTGCACCGTTTTCCTCTGGGTGGGGTAGCTGTTGAGGACGAAATCAAGTATTTAGGAAAATCCAGTGGATTAAAAACTGGAATAACTAAGTTCTACTTTTTTACCTACCGATTTGGCTAAGAGATGGGTGAAGAGGTGCTAAGTTTACATCTTTGAGTCTATTTTTTCATTTGCATAATCACAGAACGGTGCTAGCTGCTCCAGGATATCCCCTAGTCCTGAAGTTACCTGACCCTGAATACTCCTGGTTTTTCAGTCTTTAGATACAACTTTATCTCATCTCAACCAAACCCCATTCCCTTGACCAGGAGGGAAGGAATGGGGCCGAGGGAGGCATATAAAGAAGGCATATAAAGAAGGAAGGATGAAAAGAAGGAGAAAAGGAGGGAAAAAAAGAAGAATGAAAGTAGAAAGAATCTCAGAAACCACTGCCTTAGGCACATTTTAGTTTTTTCCAACCCTTACAGTAAAGAAGTTAGTCCTAATAACACCAAATGTGAATAATACCTTTCCATCATAGTTGACTAGGTTTGGCTCATTACTGGTAAATAGATTATCATTCTAAGGATATGAGAAATGGAGTTGCCTTGTTATAAGAATAAAATTTAAAATATTTATTTTAAAGTATACTTATACTGTACAATATAAACTTTCATAAATAATTTGAAAAACATAAACATTATAAAAGTTATTTATCATAAAATTTTTCATGACATAATGCTTTTTTACACACAGAATGTTTCTGGGAAGCACAAAAGCATAAATGCTCAGTTCTGTTGACCTTTATGGAATTTAAAATCTGCTTTCTTTTTGTATCTCTCATTTATCACTTTGACTCCTCTTTCTCCTCAATCAGATGACACCACCCACTTCTCTCTCACCCCATGCATGTATAAATGCATAAAAACATTCATGCTCACATTCTCTTTCCCCTAATCCCCTTTTCATCTTTTGTTCCTTTTCCCCTCTGTTAGCCATTATGGATTTTAAATTAGAGATGCTGCCAAGGAAAACAACTGACTATTGCTTTATAAGGGCCATTGGAGAGGTTGCTAGGAAGGTTCCTTATAACATGTACACTAATCTTACTGTGCCAGGCAGCAGAATGACCCCCAGCCACCCCATCACCACACACAAAAGCCCTCATAATGGTACTGCCTCTGATGTGCTGCTGCCACGTGTACCCATGAATTTTGAGTTGTAGAAAGTCAGGCTGGAAGCTCTTGTCCATTCTGGAGTAGTATCAAGTGCTTATGTAGTGGTTGGTGAGCACAGATTTGCTGTCAGATGCTCCTGGAACTCCACTTCTGCCTTTCAACTCACACTGATCTTGGGCAAATGATATGCCTTCTTTCAACCTTAGAGACCTCATGTTGTTAAAAGGTGATGCCAATTGAACAGTTGACCCCACCCATGAGGATTAAATAAAAGAATGCACTCCAAAGCTCTTTGCACAGTAAATTTTAATTTAAAAATGTTAAAAATATGCCATGATTATACCTAATGGACAGGCATAGGAACTTGTCTCACAGACCACAGGCCCTCATATGTACACATCCACCTCAGCTAACACATCAGAATTTCTGTGGGTGAATCTGAGAAGATGGATTTTAACAAGGATCCTGGAAGATGCATAGGCATCAGGAGCTTTAGAAACATTGCCTCAAGGGCTTATCCCCAATTTAAAATTAAAACCCAATAGAAAAATTGATTTCAATATGCCATTTCAGTTTCCTAATAAGTTTTTTCTTGTATCCTCACAAAATCCTTTCTTTACTGTCTACACATTTGTACTGAAAATAATATATTTTGATGTAGGCATACTTGTAATAAATGTTTCTTAATCTCTAACTTTTGACTAAAAATTACCAAAAAACTAAAACTTGAGTTTATATTTTCACAGTGCCTAGTTATTGACAACTATTAAATTTAAGTTGGATATTATTTTAATCATCTCCAATTGTATTTTCAAGTTGAGAGAATACAGGAAGTGAAAGGACTTTTATGTCAGAACACTAAAAATGATTAGTGGAATATTTTACCAAAATGCACTGCGTCCTAGCCAATGTGTGATTACAAGAAGTGCTAACCTTCACGAAGACGCAAGACAAACAAAATCACAGTGTTGTATTAAAACAGAATCACAGTGTTGTATTAACATTTTAATATAAAATATTAAAATTAAATATTTTAATATTTAATTAAAATTAATATTAAAATGGGGATCATACTTAGTTTTCTTTAAAGAAAAAATATTCATTTGTTCCTATTTCCATAAGTCACGTCCTATCTACACTACTCCCCGAGTGATCCCAGTAGCCTATATATCCTGCCACACAGACTTGTGTTTCTCATTTCACACTGCTGAATATGTATGCATGGGATAATATCAGAGATAAAACAAGCCTTTCTAAATGCTAATTGCCCAAAAGAATAAGAGCATATATTGGGCTTAATTGAACTGAGCCCAAATTTCCCAATGGTTAATGCAAATGGATTAATGATAAAATTGCATTTGATTAAAAAAAAAAGAACTTGTAACTATTTGAAGAGATATTCAGTGAGGAGGAAAAGAATCATTAAAGAAAGTCATGATAGTGGAGTGATTTCTTTAACTGACCTCTGGACAACCAGGTAGATAAAAATCTACACTTCGTCTTCAGCATCAGATTTAGGAATGACCAATAAACTAAAAGAGTGGGATGAATATACACATTGAGAATCTGAAAGCACATAATTACTTCATCAGGGAAAATGCCTGATAGATGCTGTAACATGGAGCAACAATACCAATGGGACAGAAGAGCAAGCAGAGCAAGCAGGCTCCATTGATTTTTTTCCCTTGCTGCTCATATTCCTTACTAATGCAGTTGAGGATGTAAATAATTCATACAACAGATTGCATTAGAGGTGTTGTCTTCTTATTGAATGCATAAGTCAAAGGCATTATTAGTGCATCAGAGACGAAGAATCAGTTCCAGATTGCATAGTGTCTTTGCCTGTTGACTGTCACAAATGGGAAATCTAAGAACCAAAGCAACCAACCAAACTATCTTCATAGATTGTTTCATAAATTGTCATCTTTTGTAACATAAAATTTTTTAAAAAGGTAGTTTGTGGCGAAAATAAAAGCTCTTAAATGCAAGAAATTTTGTTAGAGAAGATATATAAGGGAATATTACTTTGTGATCCTTCTAAGATCTTTGGTTGATATTTCTTTTTAACATAGAAAATATAGTTGCCAAAGCTAAAAATTGCTGTTACAGTTTCTATGTGATTGTCTCAAGTTTGTGTGGTTTTGTATTATTGTATTTTCCATTGCAAAGCAGGAAGTTTCTTCCATATAAGTCCATGTTACTGATAAATAATAAAAAGCTTCTTCCCCCTGACCACACATCTCTATGTGATCTACACAATGTTAATTGAACTACTACTTCTCTCAATAGAATCTGCATCAGTCACACCTTGATTGTCACAACAACAGAATTGTCATTTACATTTAGGGCCACTGTTCCATACATCATCTATTTTATCTCCCACAGTCTCATACAGTGTTTAATATCTGGTGTGGTTTAGCATTTTTAATGGTAAAGCAAACTCAGTCCTGTCTTGGTTGGTAGGTTATGTTCTTACCCTTCTCTGAATGGGGTCCACCTAAGAGTCCAATATATTAATTAAAAAGTTTTCAGCTCTGATGGGATGAATGAGATTTATAAATGGAAAGTAGATGACCTAGAAATCCATGGCCTCTTCTCCAAAACCAAGCTAAATCCTAGACTATGTAAGAAAAGGTAAACATTTGATTTAATAGATAAGAACACATTACATTTTTAAAAAATCTATTCTGTATTTTTACTGACACTTGAACGGACTTTCTTGAAACTTAATAGAGTTAGAGTTAGTTATAGATGTTTTTTAAATAAATTTTTTATTTTAGAGTAGTTTTATGTTTACAGAAAAATTGCAAAGAAATTACAGAGATTTCTCCTACAATCCATGCTGTTTCTCCCCACCGTAAACATCTCGTGCTAGTATGTATGTTTGTCATAACAAGTGACATTATTAATAAAAGTATAGCTCTTAGCAAGAGTGGGGTGTGAAAGGCCGGGAATTCTGCCCATGACCCTCCCGAGATTCCAAAAGGACCTGCAGCCTTCCCGTCGGTCCTGGCATAGCGCCTCCCATGTCCAGGGTACATCTTGTACCCGCTAAAACTGCACAGCTCGACCTTCGTGGCGACGGCTGCTGGGAAAAAGGAAAGATGGCGAAAAGAAAAACATTTTATGGTTTCTTTCTTTCTTTTTCAAGTGTTTTAATTATAGACAGATGGAATACCTTTATTTTGTTTATTGAGTTTTATGTGGTCCCGGGGATCGAAGCCAGTGCCTCATACATGCTAGGCAAGCGCTCTGCCACTGAACTACCACCCCTCCTGAGGGTTTAAAAATATGAGTGAGGAGCTAAGGTTGTGGCTCAGTGGCAGAGCACTTGCCTCGCACCTATGAAGCACTGGGTTCGATCCTCAGTACCACATAAAAATAAACAAAATAAAGACACTGTGTCCATGTATAACTAAAAAGATATTTTAAAAAATAAAAATATGAGTGCAAACAAAATATTTTTTCATTTATTCTCTTTAGTTATACATGACAGTAAAATGTATTTTGACAGGCTGAGCACAGAGGCACATGCCTGTAATCCCAGTGGCTCAGGAGGCAGAGGCAGGAGGATTGCAAGTTCAAAGCCAGCCTCAGCAAAAGCAAGGTGTAAGCAACTCAGTGAGACCCTCTTTCTGAATAAAATACAAAATAGAGCTGGGGATGTGGCTCAGTGGTTGAGTGCCTCTGAGTTCAATCCCTGGGACCAAAAAAAAAGGTACTTTGACATAGCATACATACATGGATTACAACGTCCCGTTTTTCTGGTTGTACATGATGTGGAATTACATTGGGCATGTATTCATATATGAACATAGGAAAGTAATGTCTGATTCATTTTACTTTCTTTTCTATTCCCATTCCTCCTCCCTTCCCTTCATTCTGCTTTGTCTAATCCAAAGTATTTCTATTCTTCCCTACCTCCCCCCACCCCACTTATTCTCAGCATCTGCATATCAGAGAGAGAACATCTGGCCTTTGGTTTGGGGGCATTGGCTTATTTCACTTAGCATGTTCCATCCATTTACTGGCAAATGCCATAATTTCATTTCTCTTTATGACTAATAATCCATTGTGTATATATACCACATTTTCCTTATCCATTCATCTGTTAAGGGCACCTAGTCTGGTTCCGTAGTTCAGCTATTGTGAATTGAGCTGCTACAAACATTTATGTGGCAGCATCACTGTAGTATGATGATTTTAAGTCCTTTGAATATATACTGAGGAGTAGGATAACTGAGTCAAATGATGATTCCATTCCAGATTTTCTGAGGAATCTTCATACTGCTTTCTATAGTGATTGTACCAGTTTGCAGTCCCACCAAAAATGTATGAGTGTACCTTTTTTCCACATTTTTGCCAACATTTATTGCTGCTTGTATTCTTGAAAGTTGCCATTTTGGCTGGAATGAGATGAAATCTCAGTGTAGTTTTAATTTGCATTTCTTTAACTGCTAGAGGTATTAAGCATTTTTTCATGTTTGTTGACCAATCATATTTATTCTTCTCTGAAGTGTTTGTTCAGTTCCTTTGCCCATTTATTGATTGGGTTCTTTGTTTTTTTGATGTTAAGTTTTTTGAGTTATTTATATATCCTGGAATTTAATGTTCTACTTGAAGTACAGGTGGCACAGATTTTCTCCCATTCTATAGGCTCTCTCTTCACATTCTTGTTTTCTTTACTATGAAGAAACTTTTTAGTTTGATATCATCCCATTTGTTGATTTTTTATTTTACTTCTTGAGCTTTAGGAGTCTTGTTAAGGAAGTCAGTTCCTAAGCCAACATGAAGAAGATTTGGGCCTACATTTTCTTCTATTAGGTACAGGGTCTCTGGTCTAATCCTAGGTCCTTTATCCACTAGAGTTGAGTTTTGTGCATGGTGAGAGAATAGGCGTATAATTTCATTTTGCTACATATGGATTTCCAGTTTTCCCAGCACCATTTGTTGAAGAGGCTATCTTTTCTCCAATGTATGCCTTTAGCACCTTTGTCTAATAAGAAATAACTGTATTTATGAGTTTTTCAATGTGTCTTCTGTTCTGTACCATTGGTCTACATGTCCCTTTTGGTGCCAATACCATGCCATTTTTGTTACTATAGCTCTATAGTATAATTTAAGGTCTGGTATTGTGACGACTCCTATAATTACCTAAATATTTCTTAGTTTTAAAACAGAGACCAATTATAATATTTATACAAGTAGGATAGTATTCCATGTCAATTCATAAGAACAATTTTGAGATTCAGTGTAGTTGACTAGACAGTATTGTATAACAAATGAGCAACTTTGTAGATGCTTCCATATGGCAATTGATTTCAATCTATATTTACTTAAACTCTGAAGTGTCACATCTAAAATAAATTTTTCAAGAAACATTTTGTGTTTAGAAGGTCTTGAACAGAAAGGCAATTTTCCCATTTGATTTTTGAAAAAAGTATTTTCTTGCAAGGTCAATCTTCTCAGTAGTAACAACCATTTACTTAGGACCTATTGTGTGTCTGGTAATTTACAAGGTACTCAGCATACATCTTCAGTCCTATCAACAGCCCTGCAGAGTTAAAACTATATTTTAAAGGCATAAATTGAAACTTGGCAAAGTAAGTATCTTAGGTTTAGATATCTAGGTAATGACAGATAAAGGATGGGAGAAGGAGGAGGAGGAAGAGAAGGAGTAGGAAGAGAAAAAAATCCAGGGGAAATAATCTCATTAAAGTAAATTTTATTTTTAATAAACTTCTTGTTTATGACTGATGATTTAATATTTAAATTCTAAACCTGATTAGTGGGGTACATTATTTTGTCATATTTGAATTATGTAAACAAGGGTGAGTGATTGGTCTAAATTTCCATTTCTGTAAATTAAATTATTTTTAAAATAGTGTCATCAATTAGTTTATCAGCAAAATGATAGACTTGCTTTCATACCAAAGGCTGCTAAAAAATGTGAAAAATGCTAATGAAGTTTATGTGACATGCCTCCATCTTTTACATGTATGGGGCAGTTATTTATAAAGAAGATGAGAGATAAAAATTACATCAAACTGAATGGTCCACTTTCAGTATCTGAAAGTAAATTATAATCTTACGTGACTATAGTTGTAAGATTCTATTAGCCAAGATTTCTAAGAAGGGAGGGATAGGAAATTTCCTGTTTATTTAGTATTGTGAGTGTGTGTGTGTGTGTGTGTACGTAAGGTAGAGGCTTAGAATGTTTGCAACTCTTCCTATACTTCTGACCCTGAACTCCTGTCTTGATTAAGGAGCAACAAAATAAATACATCGGAGAGCCATCTGGAAATGTATTATTCCCTCTTGATTACTATAATTTCTCTGATTGTCATAGCTGGAGTCTCTTGAATTTGGGGGCTCCAACTGGGTTCTGTTGCCTATTTTGAAAGTGCAGAGAACCACCCAGATTTGTCAAGGTTACTCTTAAATATAAGCATTATACTTTGGATAAAAACGTCAGAGAACATTTTGTTTCAGAACTGTTTATTAAGTAAAAAGTAAGTTTCTAAGCCTAAGAACATACTAAGGTTAATTCTAAATGAGAGTTTCTCTGTTGCCTAACAACTTTTAGATTCAGAATCTCTTCTTCTTAATCACTAGATCCATAACTTGAGAGTTCAAGTTTCATCTTAAAGAAACATAGTAGTGGGGCTGGGGTCATGGCTCAGTGGTAGAGTGCTTGCCTCGCAAGCGTAAGGTACTGGGTTCAATACTCAGCACCACATACAAAATACATAAATAAATTTTAAAAAAAGGTTTAAAAAAAAAAAAAAAGAAACGTAGTAGTATTAATGTGTGGTATACCATGACTGTAATAATAGCAGCAACAAATTTTTTTCTTTTGTTGGTATTACTCTCTCCATTGGCAAAATGGGAAAAACACATGTACAGTAGTGATTTATGTATTTGTTGACAGAAAAAGGAAACATAATTTTGCAAACATTTTTATTTTCTCTCACATACTATTTAAAGAATATAGAGGATTCTCAGAACTCACATAAATACTAATCTCAGCCACTACGTTGACTTCTGCCAAGAGAACAGAAATAGACACCAGGGAAAGACTTGTTGTCTATTAAACACATCATAGGTTGCTTCTTCCACACCATCTCATTATGATATAATCTTATTGATAAAGACCAAAATACATGAGACTAGAGTTATGGAAATGAACTACTTTCTGATAATTGATAACTCTATTATTTAGGTAACTGCTTTCTGGTGAATTTAAAACTATCACTAAGCATTCTTTGATTAATTTCCCCTAAGGGAATTATAGGCATTATTTTTTCTAGGAAAACTTTTTAAAATCATACTCTAATGTCATAATCTCCAGTAGCCATGTGACATTAGGACATAATTATATTACCTACTATGTGCCAGGTATTTCTTATGTGCTAAGGATACAGCAATGAAAAATAATCACAAAAAAACCTTATCTTCTTGATATGCTATTTAGAAAAGCTAGAAAATAGACTAGCTTTGAATTTTATGTTAGATAGTGGTAAATGCTTCAGAGAAAAATATAAGGGGCTAAAGCTCTGGGGCAGAGGTTAACATTACAGTTTTTAATCAAGTCAGGGTGACTTTGCTATAAAGGAACAGTTGGACAAAGGTTTCCAAGAGGCAAGGTAGTAAGCCATGCAGATATTGAGGACAAGAGCATCTAGCTGGAAGGAGGCACACGCAGAGGTCCCAACACCAAGTCCTGTTTGGAATTTTAAGATGTGGCAAGTGACCTTGCCCACAGAGTATAGAGTATATTCGTTAAACCAATATCAGGTTCTGTGATATTTAAAATGTTTTCCTGGGCTGGGATTGTGGCCTCGCATGTGTGAGGTACTGGGTTTGATCCTCAGCACCACATAAAAATAAATAAATAAATAAATAAATAAATAAATAAATAAATAAAGATATTGTGTCCATCTACAACTAATAAAATATTTTAAAAAATAAATAAAATGTTTTCTTATCCATTATTTTCTGATTCAATGATATTGGTTTTTGTTTACCTGTAAGTAAAATAATGAATTTGACAATATTAAAATGTTTCACTTAACTAAAGGTAGATGGTACACTTAATATATAGAATTCTATAACATTTGTAGCCTTATTTCTTTCTTAGCTATTCATATTAATACTTTAAAATGTTGTGACTTTCTGTTGAAATTAGTTGTGAATCTTTTGCAAAGTATGTAATTGGTTATGAAGTCGCATTTTTTTTTTGTATTTTCTTCATGGTTTTTGCAGGAAAACATTCACCAATCTCTGTTGCTTCCTTTATTTTTGTTATGTGGACATAGTTTTACTCAGAAGAAAAAGAGAAAATCTCTGAAAACATTGCACAGAAAAGGTTATTTTTCCTACTGATAAGTTGCTGATAAAAGCTCAGTGAGTAAATGGTACTCAAAGGCAGAATCTCCCCTATGAAATAATCACTGATAATCAAAACACCAAACAAAATGGATACCAAACTCTTTAAAATAGTAATCTAATATTATCCTTGCAAAATAACACATGTACTTTTTTCTTATGAATCTACAACCCTGAAGGATTCATTCTCGTGTGTCAAGCTGTGTAAATAAGCTTTACATTGCAACTCACATTGCTGAGGTAGCTCTGGTGAGCAAAGATCTCCTTTAAAAGTGGGTGTGGAGACACAGCAGACCCTTCCCTGCTGCTTAGATTGCTATACCAAGAGAACTAGGAAATCTTTAGCATACACCAAAAGTTCAGCCAGTACTGAAAATATCTGAGTGCTTCCTGCTTATTCCAACCTCTACAGCATAGGCCTTGAATTTATAATCCTAAAGGTGAGTTTTTGATTGTGTTCATATGAATATAGCTAGCCAGGAAATCAAGCATTAAAGTGGATATGAACTTGGATTTGAGTTATCCAATGTGTAAAATTTTATCTAGCAGTTTCTCAAATTACCTTTGGAAATTAAAACGTGTTCATTTCTTATGATATAGCCACTGTTCTGACTATAAGGGGATAGACTTTGTGGCTAAGTGCTAAACATTTGCTTTTGTTAAGTGAAGCCAGCATCAGTTATGAATCAGAATACATAGATTGGAATACTGACTCCAACTTTCAGCGAACAACATTTGAGAAACTGGGGGATAATGGTGTCACCTACCTGAAAAGATGTGGTAAAGCTCAAGGGAGGTTGCTAATGTTCTCAGTGTTCTTTCAAACCAGATTCTCAACTCATTATGTTTGTCAATTGGCAAATGGGAAAAGAGAGCGGGAGAGCAGAGAGAGAGAGAGAGGGTGGGGGGATAAAAGTATTCTTCCCAAAAGAGTATCTTGGAAAGGTGAGACCTATGTATTAGGAAGATTAAAGGGTAAAGTAACTAATATAATGATTGGTTTCATTATTGAACCAGAAATAATACTTAGGTGCCAGATGTAACAATATAATTTTTAAGTCCAAAGGAAGGAGACACAGGATACTGTACTCATGGCATTTCAAAGGTAGAACAGAACAGAGACTATCGCCCTCTCATTGCACAGATGTTAAAAATTGTGTGAACCCACAAAAGTGCAAATCAGATGTGCCTGCCTGAAGCAAAGATCCTCTAAGCTCTATCTCATTAGCTCCTTCCTCTCCATGTACTCATTTATAGCTTCTTTGAATGCCTTTATGCTCCCAGTACTACTCTGGATGTTGGGAACAAAGCTGTGAGCAAAATTCACACAATCTGTTTATATCATTGGTAGCTGACATACAACAGTAAGTTTAGATTTTTGAAATTTTTCTCACAATAGTGCAATGGTCTTGGGGTGGGCAAATATGGTAGTGAAGAGATACCTGTTCACATAGAGAACTGCATTTTATAAAGGGAGAAAACCATTGCTGGCAGAGGGAACACAAAGATCAAAAACTCTGAGGAAGAAAAAGCTTGTCTGGAAGTGGGAACAACAAAGAGATCAGACTGGCTGGAGAAAAGTTGCACAGAGTAGCAGATCCAGAAGTAAGATCAGCTGGTTTGTTATCCCAGCATACAATATAGGGATCAGTAAGATATGGAGATGGACAGGTAAGAGGAGATGGCATTCAGAGAGGAATAATTCTTTTTGAAAAGGTATGGGATTATGAAGTATCCTTGTCCTGTGATTCCACGTTGGTCTTCTCTTAATACAAGATTCCACCTCAATTTGGAAAAGAAATTACTGTGATATCCTGGATTTTTAAATTAGCTTAGTCATATTTATTCCACAATTTATACATATATTAGAACATTAAGTTGTGCATCTTACATACATAGAATTTTTATTTATCAATCATAACTTAGCAAAGCTGGAAAAATTGGAAAATACATAGGAACTCAAAGAATGAGTATTTTTGTTTTTTGTTTTTGTTTTTTGTCACCGAGGATTGAACTCAGGGGTACTTGACCACTGAGCCACATCCCCAGCCCTATTTTGTGTTTTATGTAGAGACAGGGTCTCACTGAGTTGCTTAGTGCCTTGCCATTGCTGAGGCTGGTTTTGAACTCGTGATTCTCCTGTCTCAGCCTCCCAAAGTGCTGGGATTACAGGCATGAGCCAAGAGTTACACGCCTGGCTAACAGTTTTATGAATCACATTCAGCCCAACTTCAGTCTTAGTTTTCCCTGCTTATACAGAATTGGCCGCCCTGTTCATCTCCTGAATATGTTACTCCCTACTCACTTTATAGAGGAAGACATTCCATGGATTGATGGTTCAGGTGGGAGAGATGAGCCACTTTTCTCCACTCACACCTGTAGCACCAAAGTGGAAGAAAGCCTCTGGGGCTGCTAAGCACAAAGCCCTGGGACCTTTCCCTGTTCAAGCCCATCTGCCTTCCTGAACACTTGTCTCAGTAAGCAAGGGCTGATTTCCTGGCAGCACTTATATTGTTAGGTTAAATTTTGTATTTCAGAGCACTTGGGGACACCACATCACCCAGTGGGACTTTACTTGGCACAGTACATCTTCCTAAAGGAGGAGCTAAGAGTTTTATATTACAAAATACTGCCAGATACAGTGCAAAAAGCAATTAACTGATTTTTTTTTGAAAACCACACTGGTGTCTTAAAGCATTTCATTTGACACTTTTCCAGGAATGGCAAATATTGGACCCTAAATTTAACGGAGAACAGGTTTTCTTGGCTGCTTTCTTGCCTTTCAGCTTGTTGGCAGCGTCAGTGCCAGAGAATCTTCCCTCCCCAAAGAAAAATGACAACAGCTGCTAAACTAGAGAGGGAACATGTAATTTAAATGGGAAGCTCCTTCATGTGTTGTCCTTACAAGAAAAAATACTAAAGTTGAAAGTAGACTTGGGTATTTCGTTTCTTCCCTGTGTTGATTAATCTTAATGTTGTGAATAATCAGCATATTATCCTAATTAGTGGAATAAGACCTCTATTTTTTTGAACATTTTTCTGATTCAATGGTGTGTGTAGTGCCAAGGAATACATTTCTTAATTTTATCAAGAAGACTGTAGGTAGTATGCAATGGAAATAATTTTAATCCTATTTCCTGTTAGTCTTTTAATACTAATCATAGTTTGCATAAATGCTGACTTCTCTGTTTAAAATAGGGAATCTTTACCTTTAAGCAGCTTTATAGCAAGTACTGAATCACAAAGTGTCCCTCTACCCAATACTAAATAACAAAATAAACCAACTCCCAGAGCAATATAAGAATTTGTACATCATCACACCTTGCTTTCCACCTTACACTCCATAGATTGTGAGGAAAATGGAGATTGCAAAATGCTCACATACTTGATAATTGAGACTTGATCAGCTTGTAATGACCAGAGGTGGTTTGGAGGTGTGTGTGGTACCAATGTTGTAGCAAGTAAGTGGTGGCTACAAAATTGTGGAAGTGATGATGCTGGTGTAGCATGGGCAGACCAGACTCTTCCAGGTGCAGATAGATCTTCAGTCAAGAGTCTGAAATAGGGTAATTCAGAAACCAGTTACGATACAGGAAGGCCATGCCAGTGTTAAGAATTGCTAGCCCTGTATGTAATTCCTGTATATTTAAAAGACTTTTGATTTCTCCTTTCTTCTTTTCTAACGCATACATGTTTTATGTCAGGAGTAAACCATCTACTTAAAGGATATAACCATTTGGTAAGCATGGAAAGCAATGAAGACTGAACTTTAAAATGAGATGATGTTTTCTCTGGAAAAATTAAGAAAATGTGCCTGACTACAGTAACTTCTTATAAATTGACATTTTTAATGTATTTTGTCTTTACTTCCTAAGGTGCCAAAACACAAGGGAAAGGATAATCAACTACAAAATATTTGTCTTCATTAAATATGTTAGGGTATCGGCCAGCCAGACATGGACACCTCTGTACAGCCAGGAGATTCTTTATTCAGGGGAGTGGGCGCCCGGGTGAAGGAAAGAGGAAAAGAGAGAGAGGGGATGCGCGGGAGGGATTTTATAGAGCCCACTACAAACCGCGTGGCGAGCCAGGGATTGGTCACTTTAAAATCCGCGGTACAGATAAGCAGTAGCAGTCTTCTTTCGATGTGCTAACCTGAGCGGTTAGGCTTTGTTTCCCAGGTGGAAGATTCAGGAGAGGAACCCCCTGGGGCGGGAACTGCCTTGGGCTTTTAGAGAGGGGATGTGAAAATTACAAAAGGGCTGTTTTTTACCTTACAAAATATATGAATGACAAGTATGAATTAGAGTCTTAGTTATTATGCTATCATATTCAAATTAACTTATTCAAAGGAACATCAAAATGTCTTTATTAAATATGTGAATGACCTACCTTCTATGGCAACCTAGGTCAGGAATTACAAAATTATAATGCTTACCATAATGTCTGCCCCTTATAAAGTATGTCTGTGGCCTAGGCAGTGTTGAGCATGTGGTATATTCGAACTTGTTTAATCTAAATCACTAGGTGTGAGGCAAGTGCTATTGTTTATAGAAGAGAACACCAATGTCAAGAAAGGTGTGGTAACTTGCCAGAGTCTCTCAGCTTGAAAAGGGAAGAACCAGATTACAAACCAAAGCAGTTTAAGTACTGCTTTAGAAATCCACTCAAACTATGGTTATAGTATTTTGGGCAAACTGTATTTTTTCTGCATTTGTTTCTCTAGCTAATCATTATTATAAATTGTGCCTCCCTGATATGGTTGCTATGAATACTAAGTGAAATATTTCATATAAATGCTGATAGTATGGCTTGGTACATAGTAAGCTAGTACTACTAGCTAATATCGAATATTTACAGTACAATTCTTTAAATGACAGCTACTCATTTGAAGCTCTGATTTTTCTAGATCATTTTGATATTCTTTTGAATAAATAAATAAATAATCACTAAGACTATAATTCTGGATATAGCAATTTGTTATGGTTTGAATATGAGGTATCCTCCAAAAGCTCCTGCTAATTCAGGAATATTCAGAAGTGACATGATTAGATTATGAGACCTGTGACCTAATCAGTCCATCCTAATTTTAAAGGACTGACTGGAGGTAGCTATAGGCAGGTGGGACCTATTGGAGGAGGTGGGTCACTGGGGGCATGCCCCAGAAGGGCACATCTTCCCTGTGTCCTTCCCCCATGCTTCCTGATACCCCCATGAGCTGAGCGGTTTTCCTGCACAGAGCTCTTCCTCATGATGTGCTGCCTCACCTTGGGCCAAGAGCAAACAATTTGCCACCTATGGACTGAGGCCTCTTAAACTATGAGCCCCAAATAAACTTTTACTCCTCTAAGTTCTTCTTGTTGGGTATTTTGTTCACAGAAATGCAAAAGGTGACTAAAACACAACCCAAATTGAATATGTATGATGTAAGGATATATCATATGTGGAATATAAATTGGTACATACATATATATACATACATATGTGTTTGCATAATCTCTTGTTGCTGGTACAAATTATATACTTAATTCATTGTTACTTTGCCATGTTGAATTTTCTTCTTAAATCTTTATGTTAGAGGAATTTAGGGAGGAAAATCTTGATTACCCTGAAAACAGTCTGATTTGAATATCCTTTCAAATTGATGTATGAGTTGTCAAAACTAAGCCAGAGAAAAGAAAGATCACTTCATTTTAAAAAAGCATTCTACTTCATCATTATTTACACTGTCCTATAGCCCCTATATAGTTTTGAAGTTGAATAGATTCCTCAGAGGATTTGAACCCACCAAAGCCTAGATCCCACAGTTTTACAAAACTACACACACCATATAATATGTGTATAAATATATGTATAATTGATATCATACTGCTATTTTTTTCTAGCAGAAATTCTGTGGTAATTCAATCAGTTTTAATCTGGCGCCATCACTTATTACCATGTACTGTGAAGCAAACTATTCATGTCCTGCACTTGATTTGCTCACCTATGAAATGGAGCAAATCATCATCAGGATAATTAGGGTGTTTGTGAGTGTTAGAGTTTATGTGCAGATATGTAGCAATCCTCTATCCATGTTAGCTACTATTAATATAATCATCAAAATCATTATCCTTGTTTTCATTTTTAGAAAATAATTTATTGAAAAGAACAGTGAGCTAATAAACAAAGAAATCTTATTTAGTCTCAAATGTGTGTACTATCTCAAAATTATGATTTTTCTCATCATGGAATGGGATAAAATTGTGTCCTATTTCATTACATTGTTCTGAGAATCTAATGATATGCCATGGATGAAGGCGATATGAGAATTGCCAAGTGCTAGATACACAGAATAGTATTGGTAAAATCAAAAATGAGAAAGAGAGAAGTGCTTGTTTCCTATGAGGGTGGGGCAGTACATTTTAAGAGAAATCCAAGGAAATTTTCATGAGATCTCACTTGTAGGCAGGTAAAACCTGAAACTATTGTTGCAAATGAGATAACATACAAAGATGAACATATTGATGGAAGATTTTTGTTTGACATATACTTGGGAAACATAAAATGCTTTTCATAAGCAAGCACAGTAGAGATAATAAAGATTATAAAGTATAATGGGAAAGGATTTATTATTTTCCATATAGCAGATCTTGAATTTCCACTGGTACCTTATCTAATTGGTTGACATATGATATGTACGTTATTATGGCACTTTCACCCTTAGAGAAATGTGCAAATCAGCTTGACATACACTGTATGTTCTGAGAAAACTACAGGCATAAAACTTCATATCTCTTTTTAAAGAGCCATATTAAGGAAGTGGGGGGGGAAGGGAGAGATTAGCATTTGTTGTTTCCTAGCAAAGGAACACTATAAAACAATTTGTGGTTGTTACATTTGAACATATGTTTTTCAAACAACAATTTGCCATATTGATGGTTTCCATTTTTACTTTTGTAAATTTCTTAGTAAAGCATATTCTTTTTAATCTTTGCTGACAATCTTTCCAATTTGAAAATCTGAGCTGTCAGAAATTATTATGTCAGTCATAACTATGCTATGTGATATTTTGCATTTAGATTGAGTCTTTCAATCAATAAAAGCTGTATTAGAGTGCTTTCAGGATCATTCTTATAGAATAGCAAAAGGAAATGATAGTTTAAGACTAAGTGGCTTTTCATATTTCATAAAATGTACTGGATAAATTTAATGCAAACCAAAAGAATGGGACTCCCATGTCTTTATTGGGACAGTGTCTTGGAATCAGAGCATTGTGATGTGTTTAGTGCTTAAAGGAACCTTGGACATCTTCCAGGTCTCATCCCCATTTACAGATGAGAAAGTGGAGCCATACAATGGACTAAAACAATGGTTATATTCTCAGACTGTGGTTTCTGAAGCATCAGTATCAACTAAGAATACCTTAGAAATATAAATTTTGGGGGCCTATTCCCTAAGACCAACTAAAACTCTGGAATGGGGCTCAGCAACCTGTACTTTAGCAAATACTCCAAGTGACTCTAGACCTTGAGAACCACTGGACTAGATTTTAATTCTAATGCCTACCCTTGTGTTTTTTCCCAATGCACCATGTGATTTTTCTTCTCTTCCTGTCAAAGTGTTTCTCTTTAGAATTGAGGGGGATGAGAATCTATATTCAACTGTATCCATGTGCACCAAGTACAGTGGTAAAACCAAGGAAATTATTGTATTCTACCGTTCTAAAAGTACCTTTGCCTGACTTGAAATCCATTATATGAAAGTAATATTCTTACAACTTATAACAATTTAACAACATAGATAATTATCTCATTTCCTGAATTCACAGAACTCTGATTCCTCTGGAATCTCTAAAAGCTATTCATTAATACCCCTCTTACTTAATATTATTTAGAAGGGACCCTAATACTTTGACTAAAATGAGTCTCTCCTATATTTCTTCATCTGTCTTGTTATATCTAGATTAATAAATAACTTCAAAGACTGCTAAACAAAGCCTAAGGCACACTCTAAAAATTTCCCTTACCCAGAAAATAACCAATACATCCTTAACTACCCTGTAAATTTATGCATATTGCTTTGAATTCTTATGTGTTATTTAGAATGCTGAGTAGGGAACAAATAAGAATTAATACATATTGTATTTAATCACTAAAAGTAGATTGCTATTATTGAACTGAATAATATGTAAATTGTCCTTTGGATTGGCTTAAATTGGTTTACTTAGATTCATCATAATTCTCTCATAAAATGATTGTAATTGTCCTTTTGCAAACAAATCAGGTACATGTTTTTAATCAGTGAATGCTGAAGATGCTATGAGAATCTTTTGCTGGAGACACAAGCTGATTTACCATGAAGCTAATAAACATTAAATGCAGAGGCCCACCAAAGCCCTGTGCCTAATTTTATATTTGTAAATTTATATTCTTTTTCTTAAAGAGAGACCTTCATATTACATAAGCTCAAGCCTGACAAAATCTAGATCTGAATTTTGGCTAGGGAGTTTTCTCTGTCAGTGGACAGAATACTGCACAACCTGAATTAGGCAAAAGCCTTTCCATTTATGCTCAGTGAACAATGAACCAAAATGAGTACCCATGTCAGTTTTAAAGTAGGTAGAAATTGTTTCTGTGTAAGTGCCTTGACAGTTGCCAGTGGTTTGGGATTAGCATTAGAGTGAGTTGTCAATCACTTCTTTAGCATTTTAGATTTCCTTTCTCTGGAATAGAGATAGACAAGAAGCACTTAGCAGCTTACCATAATCTTAGTCAATGGAGTGTGTATTCGCACACTTATAAATGTAAGTCTCTCAATGTTTTCAAAAGAAGGGCAACTTTACTTTTGGTCAGTTCTGACCCCAGGAATTCAAAATCACTTTTTAGTTGAAAATTTGGAGAAAAAGCATCCTCATTCATTTCTGAAGTCAATGCCAAATACTTCTTGAATAGATACTTCTTTGATTTGTGTGGCTTATATCTCTGATGTCTTGAAATGACAGCATGATTTACATCTTCACTTCAGCAAAATTTTTCTTTTATCATTGAAAGAGATTTAAAAATGTAGTTGTAAATATGACCCAGTTTAAGTAGGATTGTATATTATAACTAATTTCAAAAATCCCAAAGAGAAGATTGCATGATTTCTATGGCCCTTTCTGGTTAGCCTTTTAAAAATTGAAATATTGCCAGCAATGCATTTGAATCAGTCACTGCAATACAAAAGGATTGTTGAAGGTAACAAACACATTCTAATAGACTCTGTGTCAATATACAGATTCCTTTGGCTTACCTCTTTTTTCAGGTTTACTATTAACTAGTCATCATCTAGTCTAAGTTACTCTTTCTTAGCCTCAATTTCTTCAGCTATCAAAAGTAAATGATTCCTGGTAGGGATTTGTGAGAATAAGGTATGTTAAACTTCTAGGTTGGTGTCTGGCACACAGTTGATAAATACAAAACAGACTGTATCTTTTTCAGTGAATAAATCAGAAGCACATTTGCATACATGAGATCACATAGAAGATCCAGGTTGAGAATGAAAGTACCTCTTGCTTACACTTGTCTGCGTTTGGGTAACAAGAGTGAAGTCTAGGGCTACAGAGATGGCTTGCTGTCCTTGCAGGAGTAAATAGTGAGAGCAGAAGGGATAGATAACTGCCATACTCTACCTGTGACCTCTTGACAACATTATAGACAATATAATCACAAGGATTGGTTGTACTTTGTCTTGATGCTTTATTTTTAAATTTGAGAATTGTTAAATTCCCTGCAATTCACTGCTTGTGAGAGCTGTGGATCCCCATAAAAGGAACTTTCATACAATGGCATATTTAGTACTGAGAAACTAAGATATATTCCAGAAATTTATTAAAAGATAGGCTGCCTATATTTTTGCAGAATGTTCAAGACTGTGGTGCCAACAGATTTTTCCTTTTTTCAAGTAGGCTGGAAGGATAACAATTTAAGATTAAAGTACTTCTCATTACCTTCCCTCTGCATTTTTTTTCTCTCATTCAATAAGAAGTTAGCTTCTAGGTTAGGCCTCTCCAAGAAATGAATATGCTAGCCTAAGATTCAAAGAATACCAACATTTCATATGGGTATGCAATTTGAGGTGTGCTTCCTGGCTCTGTTAATGTCACTATTTTTTAATTGCCAAGCATGTTGTTGCAATGACTAAAATCTCTACCTTACCATTTCTTCTAGAACACCACAGATCCAAGGTCATTTAACTTGGTCAGGGAAGGATTTGATTCTTCTTTGTCTGGAGGCAAATATAATTCCTGTGACTAGTTACATTTATCCTTGGCTACCAGGAACATTGTAAATTGAATATATAACAACTATGAGTCAATTCTTTTTTTTTTCCATCACTGTCACCAAAATACCTGACAAGTATAATTTAGAGCAGGAGTAAATTTTGGGCTAATGGTCTCAGCATTTCAGTCCATGGTCAGCTGGCTCCATTGCTCTGGGCCTGAGGTAAACAGGATATAATCACAGAAGATGTGGTAGAAAAATCTGCTCAATTGCTCAAGAAACACAGAGACAGAGAGAGAATGCATGTGTGTACACATGAGGAGCCAGGGACAAGATATAATCCCCAAGGGCACACCCCCAGTGACTTTCTTCCTCCAGCCATGCCCCACCTGCCTACAGTGACCACCCAGTAGTCCATTCAGATTATTAATCCATCAAGTGGATTAATACACTGATGAGGTTACAGCTCTCACAGTCCAATCATTCTCACCTCTGGACATTTCTACATTAGGGATCATGCTTTCAAAACATGAGCTTTTGAGGTATATTTCTAGATCCAAACCTTAACTATATTACATTATAGCCAACAAACATTTTATATGTGTGAAACTGCCCCACTTTTTCTATATTCCATTCTTGGAGTCATGATTTTTATTTTTTAAGACAGTCTTGCACTATTGTTGAGGTTGCCCTCTAACTCCTGGGCTCAATGATACTCCCACCTAAGCCTCCTACGTAGCTGGAAGTATTGGTATATGCTGTCACATCTTGTTATCAAAGTCTTTTTCAAACCAGGAATGTTCAGCTCCTAAGGAGATATTTCAGACACAAATAACATATTAAATCTAATGTACAAAAAATATTCATAAGAATAATTTTTAAAAGTAGATACACTGAAATTTTAGTTAGTTGTGAAAGTAATCCATGACTTTGCAGCATTTATATTTTTAAATTTTTAAATTTTATTTTTAAATTTTAAATTTTAAAGTAAGATTATACACAAATGATATATGCTCATGTTATAAAAATAATACAATAGAAAATATGCACATATACTAACAATAAAAAATTACTTAGGCCTTACCAAGCATACCAGGAACTTTGATAAAATTGTACATCATAAAGTAGATGCTAATATTCACACATAACAGATAAGAATATGGCAGTTTCGTGAGGTTAACTTGGTCCAAGTTACATACTTTCTAAGTTGTGATATTGAAATTCGAATGTAGGCACCTTGATTTCTGAATCATGACTCTCAACCACTGTATTTTATAAATTTAACCCAAATTCATACCTCAATGTTAATATTCTTCTGGATAGTTACGTGTACATGCATATTAGTATGCATGTACATATTTATTGACATTAAATTTTATATCAAAGAGATCTTACAATGTCTGCTGCATAAGCTGCCTTTCTATTCAACAATGTGGGATTGGCCTCTACTTAAAATGGATTGATTTATAATTTTAATAGCTATGTAATATTCTGTAATTCAAAAACAACAGGCTGTATTGATGAATATATGTTCTGCCATATTTTATGGTTGGAGAGATACAAATGGATTCCTTAGAACATCCTTTTATAAATACTTTATATACTGATGAGATTGCCTCATTGGTCTAAGTCCTCACAGTGTTACTCTTGTGGCCAAGGATAAACCAATTTTATATTTGGTACACCTTTCTAGACAATTGGACAGAAAGTCTGCAGAAATTTATTGTCTCAGCAACAACATAAGAGAGTAGTATCTTGTTCCTGAATGTCCTTTTTAAAAATAGGTTACATTAAAAATTTTTTAATTTGGTTGCTTTGATTGTGATTGAGGATAAATTTATTTTTATTGTCATATGTGTCTGTTTGAGGAAATAGAAAACTTATATCCTTAAGTAGCCTTATGATTCATGTGAATGTTTTTATATCTGGGCACTATAGTCCCAGTTACATTGGTGGCTGAAGCAGGAGGACCACCTAACTCCAGAATTCAAGACCAGCCTGGACAACATAGGGAGATTCCCCATCTCAAGACAAGAAAAACAAAAACGTTTTTTTGATAAGCTCGAACTCTTGTAATCCCATGTTTTTAGAAAAATTTATGATACCTTAAAATCCAAAGCTTTAAAAAAAATAGAAATATCATATTGGAATTCCACAAAGTTGGCTACCAAAAAGTTTAATGTAACTCTTAACATTTCTAAGATAGCATTAAAATTTTTTAAGACTGTGTGGCTTTGTCTAAAAATTTATCCTGGAGAATTTTATGTGTGAATGTGTGTGTGATAAAAATATTTTTTAAAATTTTGTGGTACATTCCCTTAAAACAATACATCCCAAATGTATTCACATTGTACAGTTTTACATGAGTCAATGAAAAAATAACTAAAAAAGAAAAAATATTTTGTATTTAATATTACCACAAAAAAACAATGCTTCTTTCCTTATTGTTCAGTTTAAAATGTTTTCCATTTTCTTTGATCCAATGATTATTTAGAATTTTATTGTTTAATTTCCAAGTATTTATGACCTACTGGTTATCTTATTGAAACATCCTTCTAATTATATGCTATCATGGACACAAAATATACTCTGTATTATTACAGTAAAACAAACAAACAAAAAACCAAAACAATGCTTCACTAGTGTTTCCAGTCACAGCACAAATGTGAAAACCTACAAAGTAAAATCAACCATATTATTCTTCAAAAGTACTAGTTTTGTTTAGTCTCCCTGCATTTATGTGTCTTTACTTTTTATATTAATGGAAACCTTAAATGTGGTACTTGTATTGACACGCTGACCTGGAAAAGGAAATAGCACATTACAGAAATTTTATCTATAAATGGACTGTTTCGAATTTTTCTACTTCTGTTACTTACCACTACTCACAAAAAAAAAAAAAAAAAAAAGACTGTGAGCCTATCAGGTATAATGAAACAAGGTATTTTTCAATACTACCCTATAAACAAAAACATGCAAAACCTGAAACAGCTCACATCATGGAGTTTAATTACCTATGTCTCTTCTGGTTCCATATGCCCTTGACATTTAGCTAAGCTACGTTTTATCTTTGATTACTTACTTCATCCCTTTCCTGCTGGTATTTCCATATTTTCTAGTATACCCTTCAGTACACTACACTGCTATGCAGATTTTTCAACTTGGGTTTGTTAATGGAGGTGCTGAGGTGCTGATTCACTGGAAGTTGTGTCTGTGACTGTTAGGCTACCCTTAAATAGATGGACATATTCTATTTCTTAGAATTCTCTTGTGGGTCATGGTCTATTAAATCCTTCCTTTTGGAGAGTTGTTGAAGCAGTGTCATAGTGCTCTGCATTTGTTACTTTTCTCTAGATGTGTCTATCAAATTTCATGACAGGTCCTACTAGATGAATCCAAGCGCTCTTCAGTTTGAGTATTGGTAAATGTTAATCCTTACCAAATTGCTTTTTCTATTCCTTTAATATGCACTCAACTCTAAGTGGCTAGGTCAATAACCTGAATTTTAAAATGTGTAAATGCCTGAAGCCATGGTGTTTTAGGTTTTAATTCACAAAGTTCTTTCTAGATATAATGATAATCACTTTTCTTTATTGTTTTCTATTTTTAAATATGACCTCTCTCAAGCCTTCATTGTCTTACAACCTAAAATTTTGTCCAACACTACTGGATTTTCACCGTAGGGTGAAATATTAGAGGAACAGCCTAAAATGGATTATTCCCTCCTTGCTGGGCAATGGCGAAAGGGTGTTGTTGAAGTTTTGTTTCTGATAGGACCAAGAATTTGAGGATTAGTGTAACTGATAGAAGGTTGATTCTTTCAAATAAATAGGCCCCTTCATTAAGCCATGCTGTCAGCAATAATTTTTCTGTTTATCTGATAATGTCTTTTAATGATTGCCTTGGAATGAGCTATTAATGCTGAAATCTCCAACGGACATTGTGCTATTCTTTTTGACTCTATATGCTGCTGGTGTTAATTATAATATTTTTTCTAGTTTTTATTTGAAAATTTTTGGAATTAAGCTTTAATTAAATTGTGACTAACCATAATAAATTAGCATATTTAAGTCAGTTTTTCTATTAAGAAATCTTGCCTTGAGTATAGTCCTGTGTTGCCATTTAGTTCTTTTTCTAGAAGAGTTTGTGATCAGTTCTATTGATATTTTTCCCACCAAAATGATGTCCTGATTATTTAAGGGCAGTTTTATGGAGTGCATATGAATGAAATTAATCCTATGCAGAAAAGGTAAAGTGTGATATAGTCAACATATTGTCAAATAATGATAATCTCTAACTATAAAATATTAACATAAATGTTTCCTTTGTTATTGACTTTCATGATTCTAAGAAAAATAAAATTTCAGAAAGAGTAACATTTTGCTGCAATAACAAAAGTGAAAGTTTCTTTTAACAAAATAGTGTGTTTTAATTGAATTGTATTTTTATCATAACTACAAAAATACAGAGTACAAATGGGAGGAAAAATCAACATCACATTTTGATTAGACTTCATTAACTCCTCTTCTAGTTAATTAACTCTTCTGTAAATTGTCATTACTAACTACTTCTAGGATAATAATTTTATTTTCACTATGTGTACATTTCACTTTAAAACATTTATATTTATGCCCCTGAAGATGTCTTAACAATCATTAGAGCTGAAAGATTTTTTAAATCCTCATGATCACTTTTCATAAGGATCAGTTTTGGATTTACTAGGTAAGTGCTTTAGGATAAATTATAAGAAAATATAGACAAAATGGATCTATGAAGTCAAACTATCTTTTACTTGGAATTGGAGGTGAGCAATTATATTTTAACATAGGGTTTTTTTTTTAATCCTTGCTCTACTCATTTTTTCACAGTTTCTCTATAGAAGTATCAACTCTTCTCAAGTTGATCTGTCTTTCCAACACAAATTTATACATATTTTTACTTCATATATATGTCTATATATAATGCACAGTGTTTGCAACATTTGTAAATAAGTGCCATAATTTATGTATCCTCTATCCATTTTTGTTTCAGAGTGTTATGTTAGTTATATGCATTGTTATGCTAGTATATGCATTGTTTGTTCATTTCAAATTCCATGTCATATTCTATTATACAAGTATACCATAATTTGTTGGTCTGTTTTCTTATTTTTTAAATTTGGGGATCATTCTCCCCCATTTTTACATTATACACCATATTACAATTATTATTTTTGTGTGGTAATTCTAAATTTCTATTATCCCATATTCTTTCTAACACATAATATTATTAGGTTTAATTATTTAATTGTTGCATGATGGATTTAGAATGGTATCCCTTCATGCTGTTAATTGGTAGGCTCCTGAATTTAAAAAAACAAAGTGCACATTGTTTTGATGTATTGAAGAATTTTTGAAGCACTTTGAGATTGAACAGAATATCTTTATTTTATTTATTTACTTTTATGTGGTGCTGAGGATCGAACCCAGTGCTTCACAGGTGCCAGGCAAGTGCTCTACCACTGAGCCACAACCCCAGCCCCACAATTTGAAATTTGTGTCTCACTTCTCTTTCTTGAAAATTCCATTTGTTATGGAAAAGAACAGATATTTTGTCTGATACTTATCTATATTTGTTTCTTCCATAAGGAGAAATAATAGATCAATTTGGAGGGCAAATTGTTTTCCTTTAAACATAGAAGATTGTATTCTCTTTGTAAATTATAGAACTTTCCTCTTGCTAAATTACTTCCCTGGAACAGAAAGATTCATGAATTGGGCCTTTGTGCTTTTGCATTTAAGGAGACTAGCCAACAGAGTGAAATGGTTACATCTTAGGTGCCAGACACCAAGGGCAGAGTCTACTCCTGTTTAAGGATGCATACTCTGCCTTGGTCATCTTAAAACACACCAGTGAAGAAATAAGAACATTTTTCAAAAGAACAGCTTGTCCTGTCTTTGAAGTGGTCCATATTTGTTTAGAATTCAAAATATTATTTTCATGGAAATAATACTTCAAAACTTAGAGTCTAAATGGTGGCTAATTTTTCACCTAATTTCATAAGTTGATGCAACTAAAAAATTATTTGGCTGGAAAAATTAATCACTATTCTATAATATCTTTTTGTTTGAGAAAATGCATTCAGGAGACCCTCCTTGCTCTTTTGAATCTCTGAACAATTTGATCTCTATGGTGGAGACCGCCTGTTTTTAAATGAGTGAGCCATTGAATAGAGACTGCTTCACGGGTAATTTGCTGGAAATTCCCTGGGACTTTCAATGTCTTGAGTTGATAACAAGAAATCTGAATACTTTCCCATTTATTTATGAGATTAGTTTCATAAAACTGTCAGTTACCAACTTCAAAGTTTAATTACAATCACAGGTATTATTCCATCTTTTTACCATTTTGAACCCAATTCAACCTGTAATGATGAAGCTGGCAAGATTTATATTTAGTTGAAAATATAATTGCTTTTCACTTCACAGAGTAGTGTATATAATTGTCATATGTAAAAATTTGTATAGATGAAAGCATGTTTCTATATAGGGAGTGCATAAAAGGGAAGTATCTCAGTAGTAAGCCATTTTGTAATCTGAACATTCATAGTCAGATTTGCATTCTTTCATAAAGGAACACCCAGAAGACAGAATAGAGTAAAAAGGGCATACGTTTAAAAGTCAGAGAATTTAGTCAAGTTCCCAGGCAAATATATAAATTTAGGCAAATTTCTTCGGTGTTCCTGAGACTCAGGTCTCTATCTGTAAAATACTAGTACCTTAGAGAGTTCCTTAGCGCTTTAGTCTTGAATTTCCAATCTTTCTCTTCCTTCTTCTGTCTTCCTCATCTCACCAAATGGAAGCACCATCTGCCCTATTGTTCAGACCCAAAACACAGAATCTCATCCACTATTCTTTTCACCTAAAAGATATGAAACCCATTAGTAAGTCCTCTCTGCTTTTCTATAGAATGTACCCATAATGCACTGTGTCTACACATGATTGTCCTTCCAGACACACTCTTCTGGGTCTAGATGATTAGCTAGTGCTCCCTCAAAGTATTCTCCACATAGTAGGTGGAGAAGTTTTTTTAAAAAATCAATCAAGTACTGATAGTCCTTAATCCTCACTTAAATTTCTTTGAAGGCTTTTATTGCATTTAAACTAAAATCCCTAGGATGACCTGGGTGTGTTTATGTTATGCATCCCACCCTGCCTTGAAATTCTCTTTTGCTGCTTCCTTTTTGCTCCTTTACCCTTCTTTTGGTCTCCCAGCTCACGTCCTTTGCACAAAATATTTCCATCACCTAGAATGGACTTTCTTGGGACCTTCTCCCTGTTACCATCCTCTCATTATTCATTTTTTTAAAGTTTTACTATCTTAGTTTCCAAGAAATTTTTCTTAACTCCCCCATGTACAGAATACCCCCCAACTAAAGTCAATCGTTAACGTATCATCTTTTCACTTTCCTTATAAATAAAATAATTTTGTTCATTTTCATACTACTAATGTATTGTCTATCTCATCTAGAATTAGTAAATTTAAAACAACAGCAACCAGTTCCATGAGAGAGGGTTTTAGTCAGTATATTAATGCTAATACAATCCATAAATGCATATTTGTGCTTGTGTGTTTATTCTGTGATAACTGTGCTCATTATTAGGGCGGATACAAAGTTTATCATAGACAGTAACATGGAAAATCTTGTGGCACACAAAGGGAACTAAAATATGTATATGAAACAAATTTGACACTAGGAGCATGAAGAAATGCAGATAAAGCAGCCAGGGAGATAAGGCAATTGGTATTTCTTTTAACGGAAGATACTGCATGGGGTATGCCATTTAGCCTTGTCTTCAGTGGCTTAAAATTTCATGAGTGAATGTCAAGATAATTTTGAAATAATTACAGGAAAAGTGCTAACTGAGGCAGAAAATCATTTTAATGTGAGTGGGATGAATGATTCCTTTGGTGCCCTTAAGGTTTGCATATGTACTGTAATGGAGCAAAGACAAACTAGATTTTGCATTGAAGCTTTCATGATTTATGGGATTAATTCACAATATTTAATAGTGTGGCATATTGTATAACATTTACAGAAACTTTTTCTCACTATTTTATTTGAAATGAGAATCCTATTTAGTAGGCCTTTGCAGATCTCTTGATGGGATATAAATTATAGTTATTAAGGAACTGAAATTCCAGGGACCACATTCCATCCCTAACTCTGTCACTTAATCAGACATTTGTAGTCAAATTACTTTCATTTACTTCTTTTTCCACTTAGAAGTAACATTTTCAGGTATTTTTTGGAGAATTAATTAGTTTTCATTAATTAATTTGTTTCCATTATTGTCTAAGTAACTCTGTGGTAACTCATTGTAATGGTGTGGACCTCATTTGCCAAGTACAATACAATAGCCTTTTGTTTGAATAGAATTCTTCTGTGATGTCAGTCAATTAACTAAAGTGATTTTTAAATGCCTACTTTGTGCCAGAAACTTCTAAGGATTCCCAAGAGTAGACTACTAGGTCCCTGTATTCAAAAACTTTAAAATCTTGTTAGGCAGAAAAGACTCATTTACAAAACCATCTCAAATTCATCCAATACATACCTCAGATTCCACAATATATAGCATGAAGAGAGAAGTCCCAGGGTAGTCTGACACCAGTGTTCCACAAGCTTCACTCTCACATTCTTTATTTCATGAAGTGGAAGCCATTTAGATGTTTATCCTTGTGTCTGAACATCCACTCTTCCTTATCAGTATTCATGGAGTTTCCAGAGCAAAATAGAAGAGGCAGAGGAAAGAAAGGGAAACAAATCACTGATGAGTGCCTTGTAAACCTCAGTATATGCTTGTATTTTTAAATTTAATCCTAATAATTATCTTCCAAATAGTTTTACTTATGCACATTTCACCATTGAGGACATAAAGGCTCAGAGAAGGAAAAACTTGCACTAGATAGCTCAGTCAGGAAGTGGTATTGATAGATGTGGCTTTCTCTTTCCCAAGCTACTCTCTCTGGAGTGTCATATAACCTACTTGATTTTTTTAGAAATCTATAATAGCAGCCAATACAAAGAGGCATTATTGTAGGTATTCTGGGAGGGTTTCTTTAGTTTCCATTAACTAATTTCCTTTATTTTGTGATTTACCCCAATGAGCATAAGAATAACATGATAGAATGGATCTTAAAAGCAGAATGCATGACAAAATAGAGTGATCAAATCTGTACTTCACAGGACTCATGATCTAAGAGATTCATGAACTTAATATGGGACATGGATAGTATATCTTGTGATCACAATGATTGATGTGAAATTTAAGAGCCACTTTTTTCACATGTGATTAGGCTCGCCTTTTTCATTATAATTTAAATTCTTCCTCCAGAGGACAATTTGTCAAGGGAAGTCAAGTTTGAAGGGTTAAAGTAAAGTTGTGCTCTTTTGCATTATTTCTAAAAGAACAATATTTACAAACGAATTTGGGTTAGTAAAAATTTGGGTGAAGTTACACAGTACTCCAGTAAGAATCGTTTCTGATGTGACTCTGCTGAGCATGTTACATTTTCTCAAAGAATAACTTGGTACTCTGCTTCATTTATTCAAAACTAAACCAACCATCTTTGTTTCAGTATCACCTACAAATGGCTTAACATTATTTAATGATGCTTTATAATACCTGTATCATATGTACTTTCCTGTTTCTGAGAATTCCTCCATAACCATTAACTTACATATGTCAGGAAACATATAGGAAAAATTAGTTCCATACCTATCTAAAAAGAAGTCTGGAGAGGAAAAAGATTTAGGATGTAATCTCTTCTAAAATAAGAAATTGACTCATCAATGCCACAATAGCATGCTCTAGTTCTGCACTATTCAATAATGTAGCCCCTCCAGCCACCTGTGTTGAGTGAGCACCAGCAATATTGCTAGTCTAAACTGATGTGTGTGCTGTGAATATAAACAATACACCAGATTTCAGTCATTTAATATTTAAAAAGCAAGTGAATACTTTTATGTTAATCACATTTGATAATATTTTAGATAAAGTGAGTTAAAGAAAATGTATATTAAAATTAATTTCATCTGTTTCTTGCTATTTTAAAAAAATAACATTGCTGCTGGAAAGTTTAAAATTACATGCACAATTTGGATTAATTCTTATTGGGTATAAATGATTGAGATTAAGAAGGAAATTGTCATAGACATCCCTTTTGCACCTTGATTCAGATTCTTAATTGCCTATAACCCACAGCATGGAAAGCATATCAAATTATGTTATATCTATGGCTAATTTAGCTCAAACCACCCACCATATTTACTATTTATCTGTCATCCATCAAGAAACACAGGGATGATCTTTGAAGCTTCTGTTACCCATCTGGATGCCAGGGTAAGACAAGCATTCACTTAACAGTAATTCAAGGTATGATGAGCAGAGGCCCCCAAGGACCGGTAAACTACCTTGTGGCTTCAAGGAAGGGTAAAAATCATTTAAAATTCTAGGAGCACAGTATTTGAGATTGGCCTTGAAGAAAATGAGAATTAGATATTGAGGACCAGTCCATCCAGAGGAAATATCTTAAGTTGAGGATGAACAGAGAAGAGAGAATGTTATTCAATTAAGAGTAAGGACCACAGGTGACCCAAAAAACAAGTAGAAAAGACAAATCATATTTAGACAGGCCATGTTTGGATTGTGGTAGTCTTGAATGCTAAGGTGGGAAAGCAATTATCTTTAATTTGGTACACTATGGGGAGCCACTGAAGGCTTATTGATCTGAATCACCTACCAAAACACTGGTTTTGGAGAATTAGTATATCAGTGATGGCATATGAAATAGAATTGGAAGAAATTAATTAGAACACTATGGTAGCCACTCAGGAAAAAAGTTGAGTTAGATTGTGAATGAGGACAGAAGGAAGAAATGGACATAAATGGTATTTCCTCAGGTGTTACATGATGTCTAAATGAACACATTCTATAGCATCTCTGTGCATATGTGTGTCCTGAAATAACAGTTTCCTTCTTGTCCTCTCTCATGTTTAAGGAAACTTTCTTAAAATGTAAATTTAAGCTGTGCTAATGTTCTGCAGAGAAAGTGTTCTACCCATATGTAGGTTAAAGTTGTAAGTGTTAAAAAACTGCTCTGTTTAAAAATGTCTGAGCACAAATTTACAAGAAAGTAGTATTTTTACTAATAACAGATAGTATTTATGCTGTATACTGTGCTGTCTCAAACTCAAATTATGTTCACAGTCTCCAGCTGATTCAAATATTAGCAACTGGAAGTAGAGAGAGTAGATATACGTTCCCAATCTTAGGGGAATTCTATGAATGCATTTAAATTCCTAGCAGCTGTTTCAGGCATGAGAAGAAAGTTGCATCTGTATTCCCTTCTTATTGACCTGAATCATTATTTATATCCCAAGATAGACTAAGCATCTCTCAAGGGAGATACAGTTATCTAGGCGTGGTATGTTTTATAAATATGAATATAGGGGTCAACTCCTTGATAAATTCACAAGCCTCTACTCAAATATCACTAAGCAAAGATCTCATTGTGTTCTTCAGTATTCACTTAGGAAGTCTTTCTGGGAATAATATGCTCACACTTCATTTTTGTCATCTGAGAAATGAAGGAACTGGTGCTTCTAGCTGGATGATTTCTGTAATTCAATTCTACTCCTCCCAAATACAAAGACCAGGAGTTTTTTTTTTCCAAAAGGAGAAATAAAGAATCAAACTACAGAAAGGGAACTTTTCTAATTCTAAAGCAAAGCTGTAATGAATAGGAGCAGTTTGATTCTTCCTTAAGGTGTGTTTACATGGTTTGAGAGAAGTAAATGACCCATTTCCAACACTGGGTTCTCATTCTGCATCAGAATTTAAGCTTTTTATCCAAAGAAAATGGTACATTGCAGTAAATCCCTAGAGAGTTTGTTCTCAAGGTAATTCTTATGTTGTATTGAAAGATAAATTATGGGAGGTTTGGAGCAGCTTCCTCTCTCATTAAATTCTAGTGCATAAATATTCAAAGATCGTACATAACAGTTGCACAGTGCTGCTTTAATTTTAAATAATGTACAGTTTAGGATTGCAGGATTATTCTCACATCATCGATTTACTTACATGTAGTTTAATACAATCAGTTGACACCATGGTATAGAAACAGTGGCTTTGAAATAAGTTGGATCTGCTAATCTTGGCTCCAGATACTGATTTGCACCTGAAAAAATTTCAGAATATCTCAGAGCCACAATCTCCCCATCTGAAAATGGGAATTATAATATATCTAATTCTGAGAATTTTTTTGAGAATTATTTGAGAAACAAAGTAAGTGTTAATGATTTGTATATGAGGTATTCCTTCCAAAAAGCTCATGTGTCAGTGAAATAATTAGATTACATTGTGGAAGCTGTAACCTGATCAGTCCATTTGAATGGAGTACTGAGTGGTAACTGTAGACAGATGGGGGCATAAGTGAAGGAAGTGGCTCACTGGCAGTGTGCCTTGAAGATCATATATTTTGTCTCTACTTCTTCCCACTCTCTATCTGCTTCTTAGCTGTCTTCAGCTGGGAAGCTTTTCTTCACCATGCCCTTCTACTGTGATACTCTGCCTCAGCTCAGGCCCAAAGCAATGGAGTCAGCTGACCATTTACTGAACCTCTGAAACTGTGAGCCCAAATAAACTTTTTTTTTCCTAAGTCATTATCATAAAGTGAGTTGCTAACTGAATATCCATGAATCAGGGTGTCTTATCAACTATTCAGCCAACTGTCAGGAAAATGTTATTGAGCTGCTACGTACTTATCCTTTCGCTCCTTGCTAGAAGGCTACAAGATAAAGCAAACAAGAAGTTAAATGCAGATACACACACACACATACACACCATGTGAGACAGTTTTCATAGGAAAAGGCTTGGGTAACTTGGGGAAAAGAGGTTGTGTTGCAACATCTAGCACAAAGACCAATATAATGCTCTATCATGTGTGATTGATAGTATAAAATGGTATGGCATTTTCCAGGCTCTGGACCATCCCTCTCCGTTCCCTTTGGAAATACTGTTGAACTTTCAAGTTCAAACCTTTTAAGGGAGTCAAGAATTCAAACTAAAGATTAAAATGTTATTATTCACCATAAGAACCGAAAACCGTAGAACTTAGAGTTATCCCATTTGAATTCAAGAAATAAATTCCCTATGAAAAGGAATGTTGTCATTATGGGATGTACTTGGAATTTTTTGGAAATAGGACAAGATGGAGACAGATCATCAAGGAATAATTTAGGTTAAGCCTTGCTTACTAAAGGGAGAAGTTTGAGTAGATAATTTCACAAGGCCCTTCAGAGTCCAATTTTTGTGGATTTTTCCTTCTTCTTTTTTCCTGCTCAGTGGTGATCAAACAAACATAGTTGAGACTGATTTTGATAAATTATTTCATTGTCAGCATCTGCAAAACCAGAGAGGTCAAAGCTGTAGATCTAGATTTTAGTAGAAGAGCTGAAAATCATGAATTAGCAAGGAGTATTCCTTCTCTGTCTTCTCATTTCACAAACAAGTGAACTGAGACACATGTGAAACTAGAATTGAAATTCTGCAACCCTCTGGCCAATTTTCTTTTCCCTCTGAGTGCCCCCTCTTGTGCTGTCACCAGGCATTTAAAAAGGATATTAATGTTCTTTTTACTTTCGTATATTCCCCAAACATTCAAATGGTGAAAAGAATATTTTACTCCAATGAAGAAAATTGTTATGTCACCCAGAAAAAAGGTTCCTCTTTCTACACAGAGATTTCCTTGCCAAAAACTAATTGCTTAGCATAAAAATGCTGCACTTGTTTCATGCATTAGTAAAATCAATTCTCTCCACTACAATACTGCTCAGCCATTGTATCTGTCAGCACTCTGGATGCAAAGCTGAAATCTGAAGTGTGTCACCAGACACAAAGGTTTAATAAAGCTTGGCCACGTGTATTAATTTTAGGGTTGATTTTGCACTTTGTGAGCTCTCTAGGCATTGTGTTTCTCTTCTGTTCCCCTTCTGTAACTCAATATTTAGATATGAACGGGGGTGGTGGTATTACTGCTCCAGTAATACTTAGAGAAAGGGAAAGAAATGAAGTGCCTTGTTCATTCCTTCAAAACATTATTGAACACTTGTGTCAAACATCTGTAGGTAGCAGAAATGTATCTGTAGGTGTAAGCAATTGCATATCCATGTGAAACTTAGGGTGGATAGTGGCTAATGACTCTGAAGTTCAAAAATGGTAAACAGTTCAACAAAGGTGAATGCAAATAGGGGTATTACCAAAGGACACAGAAGAAGAGTATAAAAAATTGCATGGACTGGCTTGAAGAATAGATAAGATTAGTAAGGAAAAGTATTGAGTGTGCATATGACAATTTGTCATATTTAAGTTCCAAGAACAGAAGCTTAGGATGGAAATCCAACAAGCTTGTATCAAATGTAAAACTTGTGGGTTATCAATTGGTTTTTATTCACAGAATACATTGTTCTACATTACCAGAGATCAATCTACCTCACTTGATAGAACTTATCAAGAAATTCAAGATCAGTTCTCTCACTGGACAAAATAATTATACTACTACATTAGAAAGATTCAACTTTTGTTTTTTTGAGTATTTCCTCATAAATTTATATCTATATCTATAAATTATTGATTTATATAATATATGTCCATAATTTATAATATATTTGCATAAATATAAATATCTATAAATAGATTTAAATATCTCTCTAAGCAGTGACTGGTGTAAACCCTGTTATAATTGGAAAGATAGCAAAGACTATGTTGTCACCAGCCCTGCAGAACATGTTCAGTTTAACTAAGGAGAAGAGGTTGACACCCAGTAACTATGAATGTGAAGCAATGTAATATCCAAATTGGAATGAAGCCTGTAAAAAGTGGTTACAAACCATCTTTTAGTAAAAAATTCATCTAAAGCATCTTTCATTCTGATTTGAATATTTATTTAGGTGCATAGTTGCACCAATAGTCTTAATTTTTAATTACAAAAAATAAAATGAGAGCCAGAAATTTGTACTCATGATAAACATTTCTCATTTTATAACTGAGAAGCATAGTAATTAAATACCCAGAAAAATATGTTAGATTGCATTGCAATGGGTCAGATACATGCTTTCCATTTCATACCTAACAGTCCCTTTTAAGATTATAACCAAATTTAAAAACAGCAACCCAACAACCTCTATTCCCCCAATTAGCTGGGGGAAAGCACATTCTAATACAGCATCTAATTTGCCTTGCTAAATTTAATTAATATAATATAAGCTATTGGGCAGTTCTACCAGCAGCCTCATCTGTAAGGAAACATGTTTCTGTTGCTGTAGGCTCTTGGGCTAGGACTCAAACTGGGAACAATTGAATGGAGACCTTTTCTCATTTGATAGAAGTTTAGAGATAAAATAGAATTTGAAGAAATCAAAAGAGGCTATCTTTATTTTCTATTAAGAATTACCAACAAGATTAAATGATAAGATTAAACCAAAATAAAGCCTTCAGATCATTGTCTGTGAATGGTTTGGTGAGTTGCTGAAATTAAAAAAAACATGTTTACCCCTGCCACAGCGCACAGGAGGGATCTACTATCTTTCTTGCTGGATTTTAATTCTGGTTTCTACCTTGGAAGAAAAAACAAAATTGTGAGAGCAGAGTTTTTGTGCTACATCCTTGCTTCTGAAGACTTCTAAATCTAATGGTATTATAATTTGACAATCAACAATTGCCTGTAACAAAGTTGATGGGAGGCTTGTCATCTGCCTGCCATGACTATTGACTAGGGTCTTGAGAGGATTCCATGGCCATTGTCTCTAGGATTAGCCAAGGATGGCAGACACCACATATTTACAAACAGATCTGGACTATCTTTCCTCACCTTCCCACCCCACAGTCTAGTCTAAATATAAATAACCAAATAATGAGTATATATGCTGGCATTTGGGACTCAATGCCATTGTTTTCCTTAAAGAAAGAAAACTTATTTAACCTTGAGCAATGTCCACCTCAACTATCTTGACCAGCGTAAACGATGCTTCATGAAGGAAATACATAAAACATTTCTAACGAGCTTCACAAGTGTTAGCTGGTGCTATGGTTTGGATATGGTCTGAGTGTGTCCCCTAAGAAAATTTAATCACCACTGAGAAGTGTTAAGAGGGTGGAAACTTAATCCAAACATCAAGCTTTATCCTAACGATTGAATCCTGATGGCTTTATAAGATGGGAGCGGGTAAGAGAAGGGGAGAGAGACTAGAGAACACAATTGTGTGCTTCCTGTCTTTTTCTATGTGATGATGCACTATGTCACCTTGGAACTCTGCCAGCAAAAGACTGTCATCAGATGTGAGACCTTTAACCTCCAGAGCATGAATTAAATGAACTTCTTTTCTTGGTAAAGTTATCTGGCCCCCAATGTTTTGTTAGAGTAATACAAAATGGACTAATTCAGCTGGTAAATTTCAAATAGTTAGTGTTTCCAATTTTGGATACAGATACAGAAAATGGTGGCAACTTTTTTATACTATAAAGGCTTTGCCCCTCATTTAAGTCTTGTCAAATTTAATTTAAATCATCACTATCAAAATAATAGATAGGTATGAACATCAACATTATGCACATTCAGATCAGTGCATTGTACTTTTGCATTCTCACAAACTAATTGTTTTAGCTAAATAATAGCTTAATCTAAGAGTAAGTTAAGCAATTAGCTTAATCTAAGGGTGATTTAAGCAAAAAATATCATGATTCATTGTACAATTATGTATAATTTTCAGAACACATATCAGGCATTTGGAGATCTCTTTTAAAATAGTTAATCCTATTTAAATTTGCATTATCATATATATATATATATATACCGTACTTTTTGAAACCTACTGGGAATATATTTTTCATAAACAATGTAAGTTGTCTTCAAGAGAAATGCTGATTTCCTTTAAGAAGGTAATCCCTTATACTGAAGGGAAATCTAGATTTAATTTTAAGCTCCAGTGATAGGTTATAATTCATTATCAAGCACTTGGTTTCTATGTCTTGAGATGAGCCGAACTCATATAGACAAATCTCAGAGAAAGAGGATGGGTCTCTATATGTGAATAGGCCAACAATGTAGTATAGACTTGGGCTTAATACAGTTTGGGCATGGTTAGGACACTGCTTCTCAAGCTTTGGTACAGATATCAATTTTTCTGTAGTGTATTAGTTTCCTATAGTTGTCAAGATCTTATCAGAGCTGAGCTTCTTCAGAAGCTCTGGGTAAAGAATCACTCCTTGCCTCTTTGAGCTTTCCTTTGCTTGTGGCTGTGTTGTGGCTGTGTTGTGCCTATTTATGCTTTTATATTCACATCACCCTCTTGATATATAATTTCCTCTCTATTTTAAGGGCACATGTGACTGAATTTAAGGCCCACTGGCATAATCCACTATGATCAAAAAATCCTTAATCCCTTCCTACTTAATCACATCTGCAAAAACTTTACCATGTAAAACAACATTTAAAATTCCCAGAGGTTACCATATAGATGTATCTTTGGGAATCAATATTAGCCTACCACATTGGACTGGAGGACAGTATAAGATTCTTCATTTCTAACAATTGCCTGGGTGCTCCTGCTGGTCTATGAATAACACTTTAATTAGCAAGTGGCTAGATCATAACTTGGTAATGTTTTGCATCATCTATCTCATTCAGGGCAGAATTGTGCTTCTCATTTTTATAGAGAATCAGAATAGGAAGGGACATAGTGGACAGAGTATGATTTCTAGATGATGGAACAGCCAAGAATTTATAGGATGGTTACTTGGGAACCAAGCACACTTTTGGAGTGTCAAGCTAGAACTCTGCTTCCAGAGTCAAAATGGGAGCAAGTAGTGTACTCAGAGGGCTGACAGGAGGCCTGCACACTAAGTTTATGTCAACAAGTCTAATGCTAGATTCCACCAGCTGGTTTACCTCAACCTCCTGCCAAACAGCAGGAGCAATTATGAAAGTAGCTAATGTCAAGTATATGCATGGCTCTCAAACTGCTGGTTGAGTAGGTTTGGAATATGGCTATGAATCTCCATTTTTCACAAACATCTGACATGATTCAGCTGCAGGTGGTCAGGGAGCCATCTCTGAAAAATACTGCTCAACCTGGTTAAAGTACTGAAGTCTACTGACTTATTTAGATTTGGGTTGGACAAGGTAAGTTAGAGGCAGGTTGCCCTGAAAATATGGCACCAAAGGAAGGCAGTTTTTCATAAAGGATGTGTTAGGTCTGAGACTCCTGAACATGTCCTTCAGGGAGCATGCAGTCTAGAAGCAGGTGAAGATACATAGCAAATGGCTCCATGGTGTCACCCCACATAGTATGTTATACTCAGTGTGTCACCTTTTATGCCAATGCAGAACTTAGAGCAATACTATAATGCACATGGTACATTGCCACCACATTTCTGTCCATGTCTCATAGTATCTCTTGCTGCAGGTGCTGTGTTTCCTCAGATTTCACTAAATAAACCTCTGTTGTTAGCCTAACACACATTGTCAGTTCATCCTGTCCATTTTGGCAAATTGTCCTTTAGCCATTCCCATACCACTCTGGCCCAGTGTGATGGTGAGCTGCACTATTTGAACTACACAGATGACTTTCTCTAGCCCATAAAATGGGACATTATTTGATCAGCTACATGGTCAAATGGGCATATTTTATATTCTAGTGACTTCAGAACTGTCTTCCTCTTGCTATACTTAATCTAAAAGACATGGGCCATGCAATTACAAAACCTGACTTGAAAAAATAATACAGGATTGAGATGACCTTATGTCGAGTGCCTTTTGGATTTAAAATGACTTGGAGTTTTGAAATGAGCTGGTGTTCCTGTATGTGTGTTAATGGAATCCCATACATCCTATAGGCCCTGTTGTTGACAGAAATTAATTTTGGCAAGCTATTTTGTTCATAATGGATCTAGATCATTTGGCTTCTGTTTTACTCAAGCTTAGTCATCACTTCTCCAGGTGAACCTTCCTCACCTCTAAGACCAGGTCAGAGTCACCTATTTCATAGTCTCATGGGAACACATTCTTCCATCAGCACTTAGGCCATTTATCTTTGTGTGATTATATGAATAATTTCTATTCCTCTGCTAAATTATAAAAGATCTTTGAGGACAAGAATCAATGTATCTTTTTGCTGCATGTTGTGTCCCCAGTACCAAGCACATCATCTTTCATAAGACTTTTACTCAAGAGGAGTGACTAGATGGCGGAATGAATGAACCTAACGTTCAGTGAATCTAAAACTTACGCCTCTGGTGAAACCTTTTTCGCAATATCTCCTTCTCTTCTGCAAAAGTCCAACTGCAGTTACTAAAGATTTTAGGAAAACATTCTTCCATGGAAAGTACCCTGAAATGAAAGAGAATTCAGAGGCGTGATTTTTTAAAATTTCGTTACTGTGATGATCTTCCAGTAGAGGGGAGAGGAAGAAGGTCTGACCTATTGCCTCCATCACCCATAAAAACCTCATTTCTGCTTTTGTCTATTTATAAATTATCCAAATCTTTATTTTTCAGTAGATATGCAGGTATTTTTAAGGTATGAAAGATGGTGTCTTTTTTTTTCCTCTCACTTGGCTTTTCTGAACAACCTTATCTCTCCATTTTCTAAACTGAAAGAAATATCATCTAAAACAATAATCAATGTATGATGGGAAAGCTAGAGAAAGGATACAATAAAAATAAACACCACCAGCGAGGTTTTTAAAGTCATTTCTTAAATACCCTTTTCCAGAGGAGAAAGTAACACCCTATTCAAGTCAAAATAATGATCAGCAATGGTCTGTGATCTTCCCACAACCTCACCAAACTCCAGCAAGTTGTCTTTATGTGTGATGTGTGTAATGTATGAAAAAAGAAATGACTGCTTATAGAGTTGAACTTATTACTTCATCTGATGGCAGAAAGAGTGTTTGTTGTCTCTGCACCAAGCCTAGGGTGAATAAGCCTTCTTTAATGAGACTTAGCTTAGTTTAGCAAAAGCATTTATTTTTCAATTTCCTTTCAAGTTCACTCTTATCCTAGCAGGTATATATTTGCTTCTTGGCTAGAAAAGTAAGCTGAGCTTCCAAAGTAAAAAGAAAAAAATCATAATTTTATTTGTAAGAACAAAATCAAAACTCATTCATATCATACTCTCCTTTTAAGAATTGCCCTTTAATTCATTATTAGTACAGAATCGATCCTGTGACTGCAAATTAGAGAATGTTTATACTGCCTCATTCCAATCATGCTTTCATACCAATTACACAATGTTCTAACATTAGCCTTGACAATTTTATGTGGCCACTCCAGTTCTCAAGGACTCATTTATTTAAGTGCTATCAAGAATAGTATTTGCCCTGTGAGGGAATGATCTGTTTTGACTAACAAATGGAATATTTAAGAGTATGCCAGTCTCAGGGCATATCACATATTTCTCCATAACTTGGTTTTTAAATGACATTTGAATGAAGCTTGGGGTTGGCTGGTTGTTCATTTCCCATTTTATTCCAGGTGGAAAGTCTGACTGAAAAATTCACTACTTATGTTTCCAAAATTTTCCATACAGTTTGTGACCAGCTCCTGCCTACATCAGTATGTGTACTCTTACAGAAAGTAATTGACGTGTGAGAATCGTATTGGAAAACACAATGGAAAAGATATATATGAGTATATCAGATATAAACCCAATGAATTAATCTAACATTCCTCAAAGGAATAAAGTCTTATAGAAAACCAGTGAAAAACACAATAAAAACCTAAATCTTTAAAGAGTACCCAAAAATTACTTTGTAAAATTATTTAGACATATGGGAAATATAAGATAAAGTGGATTAGAAGAGCTAGAAGGAAATACACCCCTAAAATCTTAAGAGCCACATATCCTACACACTAGTGATAAATTGAGTTGATATAACTTTAAAAAAATCTTAACATTTTAGCTTAAGGAGCTGCATAGGCTTTGAATCAAAGATGCTGGCATTGGTCTTCTATTGTCTACTTGGGTCAGGTGTCATGATAATGCCCCAAGATACAAAAGCAGTCCCTGTTTTTAAGTAGCTTACCATTTGGAGTTCCCATCTACTAGCATTGGGAAACTAGACAGAAACAAGCGTTTCATATTCAGGGAACCATATCTTCATTCTTCTTCCCTGCTTATGTACCTTGCCCCAAACTTTTATTAGTCACTCAAAAAGAGCTGACCAAAAGTCAACTTTTTTAAGTTTACTTTTTATTTTGTTTTAACTTATTGGGTTCCAGTAAAATATTTATTTGTCCCACACTATACTGACATTTAATCTAAGTGGAACATTGAGTGCATAATCGTACTTAAATGATATTCAAGTACATAGGCAAAGGTTGAGGGGAATTTTGGTAGTTGATTAAAAGGAGAGGTGAGCACTTGGGATAGTTTTTTTGTTTTTGTTTTTGTTTTAAATGGGATAAAATTTTAGGAAACACCTGGGAGAAGTACAAGAGATGAGAGGAAAAGACTTGGCCAGCTGCAAATTTTCCTGTTTTGCCTATGCAAAAGAGCACATAAGCCTACATGAGTGTGCTACTGACAAAGGAGGAAAATGAGGGTTTCCAGAAGATAAAGCCTATCGTGTGCCAGGGTTACAGAAAATTGACCAAAAGAATAAAATGTTGATGTGAGATGATAAACTGGGTCCAGACACTTAAGGTGCTTGGAAGGTTTGCCCTCACAGGAGGGTATAGCTGACCTACTTGCTTAATTTCTTCCACATTTCTTGCATTTTCATGAGTTCCATGATAGTACAGATGAAATGTTTTCAGATTCTGTGATTTGGGTACCCTCTTCTCCCCGAGGGAAGAGTCTGCATTGTCTGGAAACATTTGCAGTTGTTACACCTGGGTAGGATTTACTAGTATCTAGTGAGTAATGGCCTGAATGTGCTTCCAAAAACCTCACAATAACCAAGACAGGCCCTCACAACAAATAATGAACTCCCCCAAAATGTCAATAGTGCTAAAGTTGACAATCCCTATTCTTTATTCATTTTTTTCTTAAGTTTCTCTAGACAATTCTATTTGACTACTTCTTACTCTGCTTTTGATTTAATAGTTTTCATCACCCACAAGGGATTATTAGTATTTATAAGCTGATTTTGACTTACTGATTATTATCAGGTATTATGAAACTATATGATTCCTGATGGCCATTTCAGCTGTATGTAAGGAGAATCACTTGAGTAAGCATTTTGTTCTAATGAAACAAAGGACACAGTCCTGGATAAAATAAGCAAAATTAAAACTTTGTATCCCAAAGATATATTTTTGTAAGTCATTTACCATTATAATCCTCTGGCTATTTTAATGCAAACTTGGTTCTGTAAAGCCACATTTTGGTTGCTATAACAACTTGGTGTAGCTCTTGATGAGCTCTTCTTGCTTTAATGTTGCTTTTTTAAAAGTTAGAGTTGCTATGACTACAAAATGCTGTTATATTTTCAGCAAGCTCTATTTCATCTTATAATTTTGCTTTCAAAATATGTATGGGTACATGCATGCATATATATGTGTACCTTTACTTGCATGCCATGCGAATGTCTACAGTGTAGTAAAACTCAGACCTAAAATCACTAGAAGAAAGATGGAGATTGATTTATATGGATATTTACTTTACTATATTTTTAAATTGATTTTCATGGTAGATAAACTCAGAGCTGAATTTTCCTCCTTCAAATTATGTAACTGTTTAATGACAAGCTCTCCATCTTTGTTTCATGATTTACTTATTTTGTCCACCATGTTATAAACTCTTCCTGTTTCCAAGGTACTTATTGCTCTGCCTTGAATGGATCATTTGAACTCTGAAAATGTATTAGAATGTCTGTCTTTAATAAGCTCCTGATTATGGATAGAATCTATTTTACAACATTGCTGATTATGACCTTTTTAATATCAGAGTTAATAAGACTCATTGCTAAGAGTTTCATTCAAATTTTGAAAACCAGCAAAGCTGGAAATTAGGGCACTTTTGCTGTGTTATTAACTCTGTCACAATTATGGGGACAGACAGCTATCTCACAGCTAAGAGGAATTTGCTGACCGCCTATCCCTCTAAAGAAGTGCTGTCCCATAGAAGAAAAAAGTACAAGCCAATTGAAAATTTAGAGTTTTCTAGCAGTCAAGTTAAATACACCAAAGGCAGATGTAATTAATTTTAATGACGTACTATTTGACTCATATAAAAAATACCATTTCAACACAGAAAATATTTGTAAATTATTAATGGTTTTTTTTTTACTTCCTTCTGTTAAGTCTTGTAATTTCAGGGATATTTTACATTCATAGCATATTATACTTCCATTGAGCCACATTTCAAGTGCTCAGTAGCCACATTTGACTAATGCTGCCATATTTAACATATTAATATGTTATCAATCCAATTCAGTCATACAACATAGTTTTTTATTTATTGGTTAATTGCTAGGTTCCAAATCCTTTGTGAGGTCGTAGGACTACACAGATGGTTAGGAAAATTCTTTCTTTGAGAGAGAGCAAGAAGAGGGGGAAGAGGACAGAGCATGGGGTAGGGGAAAATAATGAAAGAATGGAAAGGAAATGTGCAGGTTTTCTGTAGTTATTTTCAAGCTAGTATGTGCTATCCTCTATGATCCAGGTTTTTATTGCAATTAATATTGGGAAAATGGACATTTTGTGCTATTTCTATGTCACTACTTCTGAGCTATCCTCTCAATATCTTGGCGAATGCATGAGGGAGATTAAGTGTTCCCCCACAGACTTATTTAATGAATAAATGAATCTCCCCTCCCACCAGTCCAAGTTGGAATAAGTATTGTGAAAGGAAAAATAAAATAGTTTGAAAAATCCAACTGTATGTGAATATTTTAGGAAAGCAGAAAAAGTGGCTAAAGATTTAAAATGAAGGATAATCATGTAAAAGATCATAATTCTTTCTCTGGGTGTTGTTTTTCTTGCTGTAAGATTTTTTCCTGTAAGTAAGCAAGAAGAAGCACATGAGGGCCTTAAATTGTTTCAGTCCCACAGTGCAGGTGATGTTTTGAGGACATCATCGATGTGCCTAGATCCCCTATCACTTTGGTGCTGCCTTATCCCTTTCCTGCCTCTTCTCATTTGGAAGAAGCCAAATCAAAGTGAGCCACGTGATTCTTTGCTCTGCTCCTGAAGAAAGTTTCTGTTTTCTTTTTAACTATTTGTCATTTTTTATCACCATTATTTTAGAAAGAGTGGCTTATTGGATGGTGTTTAAAGCTGAGCCATTTTTCCTGGAATGCAGAAGTTTGGATGATCTAATCTGATTTGGAAATGAGAGAACAGTGTTACAACTTGAGTGGATTCCTAAATCAAGTTGCAGATGGTAATCTGAGTTGTGAATTAAAATGTTTGGAGCCGACAGCTCTTCACATTATAAAACATTTCAACTGGTTCCCATCATTTGTCACAGATTTAAAAAACAAAAACAAAAAACCCTTCAGTCATGCAGCATAATGTCTAGCGTTTAAAAATGTAAGGTGATGTTTGGAATCACGGTTACAAAGTTAGAGTTCCACAGTGAATAATCATTCTACATTAGCCTGAGGGGTTTGCTGAACAATATTGTAATATACTTGAAACAGCTTTAGGTTTCTATGATCATATCATTTCTGTCTAAGCTGTTGAGTGGAACTATTGCTACCTGAAGGAGATTTGTTTACATCTAACACTAGGCTAAGCAGGCTAATATGAGGCTAAAATATGACTCAGAACCCCTTCAAGCTATTTACCACGACTCTGTGTTTAACTGTAGACTACATATACTATTCATTTTCTTTTTTCCTGTGTCACTTGGATATTTTTACTGGTTATTTTTATAGTTGTAGAAAGTGGAGGAGAATAATTTACTTTTTTGATTATAAACTATAGATTATATAAAGAGTAGATTATAATAATTTGCAGTTTTTCCAGCTATCACTTTTAAAACATTAAGTCCACTTGAATAAAAAATAGTTTAGAATTTTTATTGGTGCATAATTTATGTAACAGTGGGCTTTGTGCTACATATTCATACCTGACATGACTTAATTTGGTGAATTTCATTCTCCAGTACCTACCACCTCTTTCCCTTCCTCCTCCTGTGTCCTATTCCTCTACTCTACTCTCTGTTATTTTCATGAAATCTCACTCCCCCCACACTTTTTTCTCTCTAATTCCCACATATAAGAGAAAACGTGTAACCCTTGCCTAAGTTTGATTGATTTTGCTTAACACAGTGCTCTCAAGTTTCATCCTTTTCTCTGCAAATCACATACTTTTGTTCTTTATGGTTGAGTAAAGTTCATGTATGTGTGTGTGTGTGTGTGTGCGCGCGCGCGCGTGTGTGTGTGTGTGTGTGTGCGTGTGCATGTCACATTTTCTTTATCCATTCATCTATTGATGGACACCTAGGCTGGTTCCGTAGTTTGGCTATTGTAAATTGTGCAACTATAAACGTGGATATGCAGGTATCCTTATAGCATGTTGACTTTAATTCTTCAGGATAAATATTGAGGAATGGTATAACTGAGACATATGGTGGTTCCATGTCTTGTCTTTTGAGGAACCTTCATACTGATTTCCACAGTGGTAATACTAATTTGTAATCTTGTCAATGGTGTGTGAGTGTTTCTTTTCACCCACATCCTCTCCAGCATTTATTACTGTTTGTTTTTTTTCTTGATGACTAACATTTTGACTGGTGTGAGATGAAATCTCAGCGTAGTTTTGATTTGCATTTCCGTAATTGCTAATGATATTGAACATTTTTTGCATGTATTTGATGGTCATTGTATTTTTTTTTTTTTTGAGAAGTGTCTGTTTAGTTCATTTATCCGTGTATTTATCAGGCTTTTTTGTGACAAATTTTTTTTTCAGTTACTTTACTCTTAGCATTGAAAGAATGAGAAGTTCAATTTTTAAACTATAAGGAACACTAGAAATGTGGAATTTCAGAAATGGACAGGGCTGTGGAATCAATTAGTTTATTTATTTCCAAACATCTTGTCTGTCAAGCTCTCTGCCCAAAACATAAAGTGCAGAAATAATACCAAAGGAAGAAGAAGAGGATGAAGAGGACAGGAAAAGTGCCATCCTTTTGGGAACATTCAAAATTCAATCAGAAAGTCACAGATCAACTTAAACTCCATTGATTTGCTAATTAGATACAAGGAATTAGTAATTTGCTCAGGGGCAGACTGCTATCCCCTGAAACATGATCAATCTTTTTTTTTTTTTTTTTTTTTGGTCCTATTAATTTAACAAAGGCATGGGCATCTGTTATGTGCCTTTATAGTTTGTAGAATGTTGGAGGTCATGTGGTTTAGAGCAAGGCCTCAGACAGTTTATTTTTAGTGTAGAAGAACAAATCATACACTAGTAAATGCATTTTGGAGGTAATTTCAGATCATGGCCAGGTAATCGTGATGCGGACTTGGAGAGATGGGGTTAAGGTTAAGGGAAGGTTTTTGGAGGAGGTGACACGAGTTTGCCTATACTTCTGCTCCCTGCTATCTTCCAAATAGCTGTCCTCACTTACTAGAAGTTTGTCGTGTTGCAATGGTAGAGTGAAAAGAAAGCTGGATTAGGAAGCATAAATTCTGTTAGTCCCAGTTCCATGTTCCTTATGAGAAATGGTATTTCATATCTGAAATGAGAGCATCAGATCTGTACAGTATTAGGGAAGACCTAGTCTCTGGTGATTTTTTCAGCTTTCTCAATCACCCTCCTTCCTACCATATTACTCTCCTGAGTATTATTTTTCACTAGTACTGAATTGGTTTAATTTCTAAAGATATTACAAGCCTTTAAAAGTGCTATGGCTCTCTCAGCCTGAAATGATTCCCTTTCAGATTCCTTTTTTTTTTTTTTAAATCAAATCTTAAGTTGCGACTTCTCATCAGAAACTGCCCCTAGAAGAGGTCCGAGGAATTCCCGGAGAGGGGGACCTCCACTCAGGACAAGTGGGGTCCTTGATGCACATGATGGAGGAGAATTTCAGCACACACCAGTGAAAGACACAGACATCTATTTAGGAAAGCAGGTACATATTCAAGGGAGAATGTGGGCAATTTAGAGATGCCTCTTGGGATAAAGCAAGGAAAAGACATTTACTAGAGAGCATAGGCTATCTTGAGAGACACCTTTTGTGGTCTCTGGCTCTTCTTTTAAAGGAAACTTGGTTAAGAGGTGGGCATGGGAAGGTACATGAGGGTGATATCAGTCTGGTGATCACAGGATGGTTTATATTTGGTCCTTCCCAGTATGGTTAGTCTGACATGGTCAATAACATTGGAACATCCTCTGGATTATAGTTTTCTTCAAATATCATATCTCTATTTGCTTAGTCTATTTGTTACATGGGTTAATTAACAGTATACAAGGTGGTTTTTGTAAGTAATGAATCTATAGTAACTCCAATATTTACATACTTCTCAGAAATCTGCAAGTGACATTCCTGGGAGAAGAAGTAACTAGGGGAATGATGGGCTTGGAAAGGCATATGGAACTTGACTTCCTTTTGTTCCTTTCTATTTATCTTGTTTTTTTTTTTTTTAATCTATTTGTTTTTTTCTATCCTACCTCTGATTCTTTTTATAGTAGGAAGAGTGGTTTTTGTTTTTTTTTTTTTTATTTTAAAATCCATTTAAGATGTTGCTTTAAAAAGTTTTCTTAACCTTTTAAAATGTTATTTCATCCCATGTATTACAGTGAATCACTAATAATTGCCTGTGTATTCTTTCTTCCCCCATTTGACCATGAACTTTTATAGGGCAAACTATGTCTGATTCACAACCAGAAAATGGTTCTAGCCTACAAAGATCACAGAGGCTGAGGGCTTGCCTGAGTTTGCCTTTCATGGAGAAATCTTCACTAATTTTTGAATAAATAGCAGATTAATTCAATTCTCACATCTATTCTTTCTTCTCATTTAAAAAAAAGTACTTTCAACACTTCTCCTCTACCTCCAGACTGCTTGGATAATGAACAATAGCATAAAGATAGAATGGATATTTTTATAGGATATTTTTATGTAAACCTGGTTATCAAACTTGTAACTCTAAGAACTGAATAAGCTGGTGTTCTGGGAGTTTTGTTATGCTGCCATCCATGTTTTATATGCTGTCTTTTGCTATAGGAATATGTGAGAAGTATGTGCAATGGCTTATTTCACTTTACTCTGGGTAACATAGTGGTGAATGTTTCAAATGAAGACAAAGTCATTTTTACAAGTGATACTCTGTGAAGAACTAATAATGTCTGAGTATTTATATTTTGGTGTAAGGTCAACTGAAGTGTTCAGTTAGTGACATTAGCCTCATCAACAAAAGGCCAATCAGAGACGGGAGAGTCCTCTAGATGAAAGGGAATATTAAAATACTCATTTAGAGATGAAAATACAAATCAAAGTACATCTACTTAGCTTTTTCTTTGAAGAAAAGTCAAATATTCTTTCAACAACAAGCATAGAGAGAGGTTTTATTTTGGTGAAGTACATTCTTCTGCCATTACTTCTTCAATGAGTGAATCTAATAGATTTCTCTCTCCATGTGTTCCCAGGGAAATAATTGTTCCTGGGATGAGATCCTGTATTCAGAAGAGTGATCTAAAGAGATAGTTTTTGACTGAAACACAGTAGCTTAACTGCACATTTGTAAAAAGTGGTAGGCTATGGTGCTAGTCTGCTGATTGCTAATTTTCTTGGTTGCTGCTCACAGCCTTCATGTAATTGAATGGGCCCAGATTACCCTGAAAGGGATGCAGTTTTACAGCCCTCTGGGAGCCCTAGTAGGCGTCTTTGAGTTTTCCTGAGGAAAAGTCCATTGATTCTTAAAGTTATCTGAAACCAATTTTACCACAGGCATCTTATATGGTAAAAATGGTCTTTAAAAATATATATCTAATTAGAAGATTCTCCAACAAGGTGCTTAGTAATAAAAGGGATTTCTACTTCACTAATTTTGGGCTGATACTTAGTTGCAGTGATGAGAAAAAAAAGTGGTTAATTTTGTATTGTCCTTAGGACATTTGATCCAGAACGGGACTGGGAAGACCTTTTGCAGAGGCCAGATAGTACATATTTCAGACTTTATGTTCTAACAGGCTAAAACTAAAGATGTGAGGTAAGTAATTATGAAAGTGGAGATAATGGCTGCCCTTCACTTGTTTTCCTGGAGGCAATGGGCTTTTCCAGTGGCACCTGGGTAAGAAAATAGGAAAGTTGATAGCAGTGCTCAATTGGCTAGCTCTGCCTGAGGCCTTCAGCCTCCTCAGATAAGCCCCCTTGCTCCCTCCACTTCTCCTGTCTGGTAACACTTCCATTATAGTTAACAGGAGCTGCCCTATTGGCTTTAAACCAGTTGGATCCCAGCTTCCTACCCATAAGGTGGAAGGAAGAAGAGAGAGATGTTTACGATCCCCTGTTGAAATTAGCACTACATTTTGTTTAACAGCAGTGTGTGTTGGTCTTGGAATTTTGATCCATTATTTTAATTTGCATAATTCATAACTACCTCTACTGCTTCTTTCTCTTGAGAGTATTCCATTGTTAAATTATCATTGGTATTGTTTCCTTTTCCAAACACTCTTTTGTAGAGAAAAGGAAAAATAAATTCAAGCAACATTTTCAAGTATTTTGCTGAGAACACATTTTCACTTTTGAGTTTTTTAAATCCACCTTCATGCCCTACTTGTTATCCATTAAATACTGGTTCTGATTGCTTTTTAATGCCAGACTTAGAGTGGCTTGGCCAAATAATTGGAAACCCATGAAACAATAAAAGTCCCCACTCCTTGGCATCCTATTTTTTCTTTTTCTCAAGCAAAGTAGTGGGTCTGGTTCCATGGTGGAAAAGCATCCAGCTGAAAGGGCCGAAGGTTAAACCTTCATCTAGACAACTTAAGTCTGAGACAGCGGACCCAGAATATTTCACAAAATATATCAAGGAAGAGGAACACCATCTGGCTGCTCTGGTCATGATTTTCTGAGCCCTGCAATAACCCCGGAATGGCTGTGCTCCAGGAACTGGTATTTGTAGGCCACATAAATCAATCCTGCCCATTCAAGTTCTTCAGAACAAAATCCAGTGACTTAAAGGAAGAAAGATCTGGAGCATGAGGAAGAAGCACCATCTCCAGAGCCCCTAGCCATCTGTGAAAAAGTCATCATCATCATCATCATCAATACACTTTTCACATAATATATACCAGCCCCAATTCTAAGTATTTTGCATGTATTAACTCACATTAGTACTACCAATCACCCTATAAATAGGTACTGTTAGAGTGCCTACTTCACAGATTAAGGAATTTAAGTTTGAGAGTTAGGACTTATAGCTGATATATCACTTTAGATTTATGAGCATAGAGAGCTATTGCATATTTTAAGAGAGTAGCATTGTCTGTCTTGCATTTCAAATTATTTAGATATTTTAAGTTATATGGGAGATGAGAAGAAAAGGAAAAAATTAAAAGATTAGATGTAATAAGAACCCTAGAAATAGTAAAAGAAAAGAGAAGAGAGAAGCATGAGAGAAACACTGGTTTTATAAGTAATTTATTTATGGACAAAATTGAGTAATTGGGTTTGGGAGAGAGGGAAGAGTCAAAGAGGTCAATGTTCCAAATGAATTAAATGTTTACAGGATAGAAAGTAGCCACATAAAACTTTTCAGTTTTATGAGTCTCTGACTAATGCCCTGATATTAGTGTGCCCAGACTGCCCTATAAAGGAAGTTTGAACTTGACTGGGTCTTTCCACATTCTATTTGATTGAAGATAGGCTGGGCAGATCTTTTTAAAGGCAATCAGGAGACTGCCTTAAAGACTCCTTGCCAAATAACATGGAGGAAATAAGACACTTTAACTAAGATCCAATCAAATCAATCAAGCCAAACCCTCTTGGTATGATAGCAGCTTAGGGGTCTGCTTGGGTTCTCCTTTTATAAAGCAAGTTTCCCAGGGCTCTAATGTTAATTAGGGAATTTGTGTTTTCCACAGATGATTGCATTATCATCTCAGGCAGGACAGCTAAACCCCTCTGAGCAGGGAGAAAGACAACAATTTACATATTTTCTCTAATCAAGCTTCAAAGGATTTTAGAGATAATAGGTAATTTGTCATTTGCTATCAGGCCTTCCCTGAAGCACATTGATAGATAAGTGCAAGTGGGTCATTTCCAGTCCCTTGTTTGTGATGCTTCCACAGAGAGGAAAGAGAAGAGCCAAATCACCTAGTATGATATTGCTAGAGAAGTATCTAGTTTGCTTGTGCAATTTTTTCTTTAACTCTGGAAGCTTCTTTTAGGCTAGACTTCAAATGCAAACTCTCTGTGACTAGTTGAATCTTTTCAAGGTTCCTGTAGCTTAACAAACTAGTAGTTTCTATCTGAATGATTACTGTGTTTGGTGGATACTCTTTTACATTTTAGCTTCAATAAACAGTAACACATTTAATTTGATTCAAGTAGATCCCATAGCTGAAGATAATGAACTATAAGAAAATTCGTGTCCCATATTTTAGCATAGTGTATGGCATAAGCACTCTATAAATTTCTGGAAAAAAAAAACTGGACTGAAGATTGTAGAAATTCTTAAAATTAACCCAAAGATCCTCCTGGGGTCAGCTTTATGACAGTAATACTCACAATAGCTTTGAACATAAATATAAATTTAAAAAATTTGGAAAGTCTGTAGTAATGTAGCTCTCAGTTCACCCTAGGAAACTGGGGGTCTTTCAACTTCAGCAAATATAGATTCTTCAGTTTTCTTCACCTTTTCTGAGACAGTATGCTACCTAAACTTTTCGGATAACAATGGATCCTGACTATATACTAAAGAACTACTTTATGCCCATAGCTTTTCCTAGGCTTCCTAAAGAAAGATCACAGAAACTCTCTGGTGCTATTGAGCAGGAATACTTAACTTTCATCCTTCTATGACAGTTTCAGGCAATCTGTACTGGAATTATTTATCTGATAAAACCATGATCATCAATTGAAAATGGTCATGGACATGAAATATTTTGCTTATATCTGAGAAAAAACAGTAACAACTAACTCATAGATAAGATTTGGAAAGTCTATAGTAATGTAGCTCTCAGTTCACCCTAAAAATTGAAGGCACAGGGTCACAGACCACCTCCTCATGCCTGGTTTAGAAGCATGAGGAAGAATGCTTCCTGCCCCCTATTTTTAGTACAGTCTTAGACAATAGAAAAATTAGTGACAATGTAGCACTGGTCTCTTGTTTTGAGCCAAGTTAGGCACAAAGGCCTTTGTCTCTCAGTTTCCTCCTTATCAGAAATTCAAGCTCTTGGGAACAGATCTGAATCTTAAAAAGAGACCAAATTCTAATTTTCAAGTTTGAATACACACTACATAACAAACAGTGGCATAGTATGTCTGCCTTTGAATGGATATTTTGTATTTTCTGTAAGGGTACACATTACTTGAAGATATTGACGTACACTTTGAATTGGCATCAGATTTGGCATTCATCAAATAGTAGGAAAGTAAGCAAATCCAACCAATAGAGAGTGAGGAGAAATGGGAAAGCATATTAAGGGATGATGGGAAGGGAATAGTCTAATTGGGTAAGTCACACTTCAAACACTGGAGTCACCTTCGATTCTAGTTTCTATGTAAGGAACCAAATCAAGAGTCCAAACTACAGTTTGCAATCTCTGGTTAATAATTAATTTTAATTAAAAAAGGATTCTATTTTCTTTTCCAACCAACAGACTACAAAAGAACAAATAAGCTTACCAAATCTTAGCAAGTATAAAAATACCAAAGATATGTTGAAGACCTAACTTCCAAGGTGACTGCATTTGGATATAGGGCTTAAAAGGGAATAAAACTCAGGTTAAATGAGGTCATAGGAGTGGGTTCTAATCTAATAGAACTGATGTCCTTACAGGAAGAGGAACAGAAATTAGAGAGTTCTCTATGAGAGAGGAAAGGCAATGTAAAGGGAGAAGGGGGTCATCTACACGTCAGGAAGAGAGGACTCACCTGAAGCACACCTCTTAGGTAAAATCAGGAAGACAGTGATACCCAAGTCCGAGTCATCATGCAGATAATCCGAGTCACGAGCGAAGCTCTGGAGCAGTATCTGGCACATAGTATGCATAAACTTCAGATTAAAATTAAAATCACAAACAATTGTGACACTGGTTCTAGTAATAACTAACTCATAGATAAGATATTGGAAAGTGCCCAGATTTAACTTAAGGAGTTTTTATTAAGAATATACAGGGCTACCCTGTGTCTACATAAAACATAAAATAGGGCTGGGGATGTGGCTCAGTGGTCAAGTGCCCCTGAGTTCAATCCCTAGTACCAAAAAAAAAAAAAAAAAAAAGAATATACAGGGCTGGGGCTGTAGCTCAGTGATAGAGCGCTTGCCTAGCAAGAGTGAGGTCCTGGGTTCGATCCTCAGCACCACATATGAATAATAAATGAATAAAATAAAGATCCATCAACAACTAAAAAAAATAAAAAATTTAAAAAAAATTTTTAAAAAAAGAATATATAATAGTTTCCTCCCTTAGGCTTATAAATAGAAAATGTGATCATAATTGTCAAAGGGTAGAGACAAGGACAGTGTTTGTGGGGCATCTGACTTGTATTGCCAAGCCAATCAAATCTTCTTGAGGATATTATTACTTTGGGCTACACATCCCTGAATTTCAAAATTTAAATAGAATTTACTCTCCTGTTTTATTCATATGCCTGAAATTCTGCAAGAAAATAAAATGTTTCCTTCAAATTAAAACTAATGTATGAGATGAGATTGAGTCATATTATTGGCTTTATAAATGACAAGGATAATTACTGAGTTTTCTCTCAGTTCAAAATACCAAAACATCATAACCAATGGAAACATTTTTATTGTCTGCTTCATGTGTGAGTATTTACAAATGTCTCCATACTGCAGAGACAGACAGGATTCTACCATAAACAAAATGAAATGTGGGTATAAATTCAGTTGCCAATTTTAGCTACTCAATTACTAAAACCTTGCTTCTAAATGTGAAATTGTTTCAGCTATACTATATTTAAAGCACACTTTTTTTCCTACTCCACCTAGCTTTATGGGCATGATCTATTGAATCTCTAGTCTTAAGAGTAGCACAGCAAACCAATCAAACACTCATATTTCCCCAAATCCAGCTCGAACTGATAGAAAAGCGACTCCCTTATTTTATTAAGCCATGCCTCTTGCTGATGTGTTAGAGAACCTCATTTTTTAAACTTTGTTATATATTTGGGGTTCTTTCCTGTCATGAGAAAATCACAGCCATTGAAGATGAACTAAAGTGTGCCCGATGGCTAGCCGTAGTGATTGATGGCACACCTATTTGCTAGAACCATTCCTCACATGCAGTGCTCTCTAAGGATTTATGGTGTGATAATAAACCCAATGACTATCAACTTCCATTCAGGTCATTGAGTAAGGAAGCTGCTCAATTAAGTTTTCTGTTCCTCAGATGCCTCCATTTTATTTGTTTATTCATTGTTGTTGTTCTTGTCCTCTACACTAAACAGAAATCTGCCTCTTCATAATGAATACCATTATTTTCTTATCTCTGAAATTTCTTAGCAGCCAATTCATCTTTCATGTTATTGGTTTGAATTCATCTGGCATAATCTTTCAAGTCTTTTCTTTCTTAACACAGTATTCTCATGGATTCCATTTATTATTTTGCCAGAGCAACTTTAAGGTATCAGTGCCTCTCTTCAAATGGAATTTGGAGCACAGTTGTGACCACAGAAATGCTCTTTCTGGGGCTGGCATTGTAGCTCAGTGGTAGAGCACTTGCCTCGCAGATGTGAGGCACTGAGTTCGAGCCTCAGGACCACATAAAAATAAATGAAGCTATTGCGTCCATATATAACTAAAAAATAATATTTTTTTAAAAATGCTCTTCCTGACATTATTCTGTAGATGAATAATTGGAAAATATTGAGCAAAAGCATTAAATCATGGTACAGACCCATGATTTATTCTGGAATCAGACTATTCTGCAATCTTTAAATTAAGTTTCAAAAGAAAATTTACAACCATGGGAGATGTTCAAATGATGTTATATTAAAATTCAAAATTCTCAAGGGGGCTGGGAGTATAGCTTAGGGTTTTAGTGTTTTCTAGCATAGTCAAGGCCCTGGATTCAATCCCTAGCACTAAAAAAAAAAAATAATTAAAATTTTTTTTAAAAAATCAGAAATCTCATTAGCTTATAATTTTAGTTATAATAAAATATTTGAAATCTATGAAAAAGATCGAAATTTATCAAAATGAAAACACTGGTGCTACTATGGTGGGGTTTTATTTTCTTTTTCATTGGTTTCAGTTTTTCTAAACAAATATGTCTCGTTGCTCATGCATTGAACTGCACATCCTATTTCAGGTGAAATCTGAGGCACGTGGATGGAGTATATTTGTTCATAATCCCTTTTTTTCTGTGCACTACTTCATTTAAAGAAAGCAAAACATGAATAAGGTTATTTCTTAGTTTGGATTGTCAATAGAGATGCATTTAGACAAAGGCCTTCTTATTTCATTGCCCTAAGGTCTCTTTTCTTATTATATTCCATTCCCTGGATCAATTTAATTGTGGGAGGGAAAATATGTCTTTAATTGGATCTTGTGGGGGGTACACTATATACTGCCAAAATTAGAGTATAGGAAAATAATTAAAGGGAAGTCCATTAAGAATATGTGAATCAGAATGGTTATAATAAAAATACAGACAATAACAGATACTGGCGAGGATGTGGAAAAAAGAAAATGTTCATACTTTCCTGGTGGAAGTGTAAAACAGTGAAGCCATTTTGGAAAAAAAAATTTGAAGTTTCCTAAAATATGAAATATAAATTCACCATATCACCCAATAGTTTTGCTAGGTATCTAAGAGAAATGAAAAACTATGTCCCTACTTGTATGAGAATATTCATAGCAGCATTATTTATAGTAGCCAAAAAATGGAAATAAATATTCACCCAATGGTACATGAATTTTTAAAAATGTGGGAAATTCATTCATAGAAATGTTATTTGGCAATATAAAGAAATGTTTTACCAATACATGTTGTGAAATAGGTGACACTAAAAAATATTATGTTAAGGGCAAGCAGCCAAATGGAAAAGACTACAGATTGTATAATTAATTCAATTTATATAAAAAGTCCAGAAAATATAAATCCATAGAGACAGAAAGGAGATTATTTGTTGCCCAGAGAACTGTGGAGGGAGCACTGGAATGGAGATTAATTGCAAATGGGCAGGAGAGTTCTCTAAATTGAAAATGTTTTAAAATGCTCTACACTTGGATTTTGTGATGGTTGGATGACTATAAATTTACTAAAATATCAACATTGAATCATGCATTTGAACTAGGTGAATTTATAGTATGTTAATTGTACTGTTCAACAAAGTTGTCGATTTAAAAAAATATTTGAATTAATTTTTTTCTTCATGTTTCTTCAACTACTGGTACCTAACAAATCTATAGGAGACTGAACCCTGAACAGAGGATCACAGTCACATAGAAGGCAAGTTATGGTCTGAGTTGTAGCTTTTCTGCCAGACTAGCATCAATTTATGTTGCTCTTCTCCTCATCTGACTCCTCATGGGATTTGCCATTTCGTTTACCTTGCAATCTGTTTTCTTTGAAAAGTGGTTGAGAACCTGCTTAATGTCAATTCTGAAAGTAATTGTATATTAGTGCAGCACAACAGCATTGCTGAAGTCAAATGTTACCTCTTGTCTTCATGTTTATAGGCATCTTGTATAATCAAATTATCACAAAGGGAAGAAGTGAACATTTTATTGGTTTACACAGCAGAAATGTTCACCATGATTGTGGCAATGACTTGGTCACCACCTGTCTGGCATGGCACCACCTATAATTAATCCCTGTGAAAATTGGGAGACTGTTTTTCACTCATTCTTCAGGGAGTTTTTACAATTAAAAAAATCTTGACATTAAGCATGAAGCATGGAATGTATGATTCTGTTTTAGAAAACACTCGTCATTGTGGTGATTAGAAAGCCCTTATCATGGGGACTGTTCTTAGGGATTGTGTTCAAGAAAGAGCCAAACTTTTTAAGACTTCTACTTGCATATTGCTAGGGAAACATATTTCCATTTTATTTTTTATAAAAAAATGGTTGAAAATTATTCTATGAAATCTCTAAGTGGGAATTCTTCTCCTTGAATTTGTTTCTTTTCATTTTTTTACTTTTATCTGAGCAACCCATAGAAGCCTACAAATAGAGATAGTAGCATCTGTTGACAAACTTCTATTTCTTTTGCTTTTAATCTTTTACATAGCAATGACCCATCCTCCTTTAGGGGCCAATTTTTGCATTCTTTTACATTTTGTCAGTTCCTTCATTCTGTATTGCTTACTGGCAGCTCAGCTAAACCTAGTGTGTTGGTCAGCTTTCTGTTACTGCAACAAATGCATAAGATAGATATATTTGTAAAAAGAAAAGATGTCTTTTGGCTCATAATTTTAGAGGCTTTATTCAGTCTGTAACTGACCCTATTGCTTTCGGCCTGTGCAGCATATTGTGACCTGAGTCTGGAGTGGAGCAAATCTATTCATCTCATGATCAGGAATGAAAGAGAAAGAGGAAGGGGTTAGGTTCCCATTCTCCTGATCAAAGGCATGCACTGAATGACTCTTAAAGGTCCCACCAAAAAAATAAAATAAAATAAAATCTTCAACAATTAGAGAAATACAAATAAAAACTATATTGAGATTTCGTCTCACTCCAGCCAAAATGGCAATTATCAAGAATACAAGTAACAATAAATGTTGGTGAAGATATGGGGGAAAAGGTACACATATACACTGCTGATGGGATTGCAATTGGTGCAACCACTCTTGAAAGCAGTATGGAATTCCTCAAAAAACTAGGAATGGAACCACCATTTAAACAGTTATCCCACTCCTCAATTTATATCCAAAGATTTTGAATCCGCTTCTACAGTGATGCAGCCACATCAATATTTATAGCAGCTTAATTCACAATAGCTAAGCTACAGATGCAACCAAAGTGCCCTTCAACAAATGAATGGATAAAGAAAATGTGATGTGTGTGTGTGTGTGTGTGTGTGTGTGTGTATTCACAATGGAGTGACAAATGACTTTATGATCTTTGCTAGTAAATGGATGTATCTAGAGACTATCATTATAAGTGAAATAAGCCAATCTTCAAATGCCAAAGGTTGAATATATTCTCTGATATGTGGAAGCTAACATACGATGTTGGGGGGAGCAGTGAGGGGAAGAGTAGATATTCAATAGATTAGACAAAGGGTAATGGAGGGGAAAAAAGGGGTATAGTAAAAGGAAAGACAATGGAATTAATCTGACATAATTTTCCTGTGTACATATATGAAAACATCACAATGAATCCCGCCATCATGTACCTCCACAAGAATGGGGTACCAACTAGAATAAGATATATTTCATATTTGTATAATGATATCAAAATGAATTCTACTGTCATGCATATCTAAAAAGAACCAATAAGAAAAATTTTCCTACACCATGCAACAAACTTTCATCACATAGACCTTTGGAGGACATTTAAGATCCAAACTATATTACCTGGTATTGTCATCATGTTGGGGATTGACTGGTCAGGGTTAGGATAACACTTGGAAAATTTTGTTACATAGAGCAAGTCTCTACCAATTTTTTCCTTTTGTTCAGTAACTATACAGCAACTTTGATTTTTATTTCAATGATTGTAGGCCATGTGCACTTTTTAGTTTTAAGGGATTTTCCCCATTATCCATTGGTTCATTTATTCATTGAACCAGACAACATTTAATAAAAACCCACCATCGTGGCCAAGTACTGGAAGTATGGAAAGATAGGCATACTTCTCTGCTTCAAGAGTTTCACCAACAAGCCGATGTGCAAAGAAATTGTAACTGCTATAATAATGGAAAGAAAGTGTGGTGGGGTACTTACCAGCTTGAGCCAAGGAGTCAGGATGACTTCCTAGGTGGCCTTTTAAGGAAGTCTTGATTGACATAAGCCAACTGGAGAAGTGATAAAAGGACTTGACAAAGAAACAAGACCAACAAACCTCATGCAAAATGTTGGTTTGACAAAGAACATAGTGGGTTTAGGAAGCTCGAAAGAGTTCAGTTTAGTAGGGAATGAGATGCACGGGGGCAATGTGTGGATGAAGGCATGTGTGGATTGTGTTAACTCTTCCTTCTTATGGGCAAAGTAGAGACAGTGAGTGCACGGTTCCCAGCAGAGTGTCAGCAGATGAGATGGGCTTTCATGTCCCCTTAGTGGTAGAGGTGAGGGTTTCACGTGATGTCTCTTCTGATGAAGGACCTAGAAACCATACTGATTAACTTTCTTTCTCATCATGAAATCCTAAAGCCTGATAAATTCTCCACAGGAGCTGGATGCTTCTTATGAATGTTTTGAAATGTTTACTAATTGTGAGGTGTACTTGCTTATTTTGTTATCTGCTGGGATTGTTAGGACATGGCAATTTAGACTGGGAAGGCAGAGACCATGGTATGATAGCTCAAGCTTTCAGAATCAGACCTGTAAGATTGTTTCCAATCTGCAAAATGAGAGTAAAAATAGTGCATTATTCAGTGTTTTTGTAAGACTTGGAAGAATTGAAAGCGATTAGCAGAGTAACAAGCACCTAGAGAGACTTCTGAATTGGTAACTAAAGTGACTGTGTTTCCCTGATCTTGTTTTCAGTAGTAAGTTAGTATGTGTCTTTTCTCTTGACATTATGTAATAAAATAGCTCTGATGCACATTTTTCACCATTTATGTTTTAATTTGCTGCCTTTAATTTTTTTCCATTTATTTTCTCCATTTAGTTCATAAATTAAATAGGCCATGCTGGTAAATGCCTCTGAAAGCAAAAAGCTTTAAAGTTTTGTTTTCAAAATTGCAAGTTACACCATGTTAGTGAGATATAGAATCAATTTATTGGATAACAACTAGCACTTAAAAAAATGAAATAGAAAAGAGCAAAACTGAAAATATGGAAGCATAAAAGATTAAGTACTATTTCATTAAATTTTGTTTAGGTATATGTATAATTTATTTGTCATTGTAGGTAAGTTGAACATGATTTCTCTAAAGGACAGAAAATCAGGTATTAGTATTTCTCCTTTATTTATACTAGAATCTTGGATTGCTGTAAATTTAATTAAAATCTAACAGATAAGGAAATAAAGAAGGAGCTTGTTATAACCAGTTTCCATCCATTATTTTAAAGGATTTAAAGGTTGTTTTTAGATGCAGTGGGAAAAAGTGTTGTCATTCAAATATTCTATTGTTGCATCTAACCCACACCTCTCCCCAAGAAGTGCAGCCCAGACAACTCTGCAGAAGAAGCAAAGTTTATTGAGGAAATAGGCACACAGGCCAATTAATTGGGGTCAGCTCTCCTTTCCTTTAGAAAGTGATGCTGAATTGAGGGTTTCAGAGGTTATTATAGGGTGGGTTAGCTACATGACTCAGGAAAACAGGATTTGACAAATATTCAACCTATAGTTATTTATAGTTCAACCATGATGGTGCCTCCTATGTCCCTTTTCAGTTCCTGGAACTTTAAATAACTGGCCAGGGGGTCTAGCAGCCTATAGTTTGGCCTCATCCATGAGAAATAAGCATAACAAAGCATTAATCATAGAAGCATAAAAAGCAGGTTAGCAGATATGTGCAGGCCTGAACCAGAGTGCCTCCATTTTGAGTTTGGATTTTACATTCTCCCCTTTTCTAGTGAATGGAGCCAAACCTTTGACTCATTATCATCTATAGGGAAGGGGTTATAGTGGGACCAGAGTACCATGAATTTAACAGCACTAATTCTTTGTTTTATATAGTTAACTAGACAGTTAATAATGCAGGGGCATATTAGAAATCCCAAAAGCAAAAGTATAAGGGGGCCTGAAATAGTGGATATGAGGGTAGTGAGCCATAGTGACCTGGAAAATAATCCCTGATACCAATTGGAGTTATCTGTTCTCAATTTATCTCTTTCCCTTAAATTTTTTTTGAACCAGAGCTAATGTGTCCCTAATGACTCCTGATTGGTTTGCATAGAAGGAACAAGTTTCTTCTATGGCTACACATAAATCTTCCTCTTTCATGAAAAGTAAGTCAAGGCCTCTGTGATTCTGGAGGGCTACTTCTGCTAAGGAATCTACCTGTTGTTCGAGGTGAGAAATAGAAGACTCTAAGTGCCCTAAGTCTAGGTCTACTTGTTGTCTGAGGCTTTTGAAATTTTGATTACCAACAGTAAGGGAAGTTGTGTTTAGGGGGTGAATCCTGCTCATCCTGGTCCCATTAGCAAGGATACAAGTAGCTGGGCTGCTCATTTTACCCTGTTTGTAGATGAACTCATAAGAAGATGTTCATGGCCTGCATCTCCTCTATACCAATATATTTGTGGCAAAATATGTACTAGAACACAAAGTTCCTTTGACCCATCATTTTTAAAATACCAGGCATTGATTAATGGAGTAATACCAGAAGGGCAAGTAAGCCAAGTAGAAGGAGGGGCCTTGAAAACATAACTGTGGGAAATTGAGGCAGAAAGGGAGTCACTCATGCTAACCTACTCCACAACACTATCTGCTAGAAACTCAGAACTACTGGATCTTTGGATTTGTGCAAAAAGGACTTTGAAAAATAGGCTGAAGTTTTTCCAGTGGTTTGGTGAAAGTGTGCCCATGCACACTCATTATAGCTCATGAATGTGGAGATTCAGAAACAATCTTTTTTTCTTCCTCTGTTCTTACATTATCATCTATTCAAATTGCTGTTTATTTGGAGCAGCCAAGTTAATCCTATTTATCTGTACTCCCCCACTGAGTTGATATTTTCCTTCACTGTAAGGTGTTTTCTAATAACTTTGTGAATAAAATATTTTAGATTGAGAGTAAAATTGGGTGCAAGGTTGTGCCTGTAACTACAAAAGTGCTCTCTTTAATGGTTGAGTTGGGGCTGGTCACTTCATACTGTGCTGCAGTGGAGATGTGATTACTGACCCTTGTCTCATTGCCTGTGAAATTATTTCAGAACATAGTGAATCCTTAATGACAGAAGGAGTAAATGTTTCCCTTTTTAAACAGTAATTTTCTTGGTCCCCTTTTAGGGATAATGTTTGGAACCTTAGCATTTTCCAACAATTATCAGCCTCTATAAACTTCTTTCTTTTAGGAAGATGTAAGAGAACGTCTTCTTCTATGTGCAATGAAATGAATTTTGTTTTTAAGCTCATGAACTCAGTTTCTACATTTAGTTTTTTATCTCTGGATTTGGACCACTGTTGTACAGAGGTGATCAGTAAATGATTCTGTCCAGCAGAATATCTTCATATTTGAGCAGAGATTCTGAGGTTCCTGTTGCTGCCAATCGGGGTTTAACAAATGTTGACTTCATTCCCAGAGGCCTAAGTCAAAGTCTAGAGGCAGACATCGGAATGTTCACAAACCTATTGACTTCCTATTTTCTACCTTAAGGAAAAAAAAAAAGTTTGAGTTCATAGTATTATAAACCTGATGATAGAGACAGTCTTTAAAATAAATTATCACCCCTTCTAACAGTTTAGCTAAACCTCTGGAGGCAAAAGGAAATATAAATCAGGCATTATAAATTCAAAAGTACATATAAATCAAGTCATGTAAATTAAAATCATAAATCAAAGGGAAAAAAAACAAGTTTTTCATCTGGTCAAATTTTGTTATTTTTAGCAGATTCCTAATTACAAAGAAGTATCTGTGTTATAAAAAAGTAGATCATAAACTTGAAAATAAATGACACCTGATCCCTTCATGATGTGGATAGAGAGACTGGGATGGTCTTCAGGAAATTGAGGAGTGCATGTCTTTCCTAACCAGCATTTGCACTTGGCTCCAGCAGATCATTCTCAGTTGGGACATCAGGCTCAGTGGTTTACTTCTTTTTTTTTTTCCTTTTCACAAGAAGCCAAATCTAGGTTGTTAAGATGAAATTTTCTGGCTTATAAATGTTGGCTCAATTTTTTTTTTCCTTTTGGACACTATGCAGGCCAAACCAAATTTATCTGTAAGCTTACTTGGCCTGTTGGTTGTCAATTGATGACCCCTCATTGGACCTTTTCCAAACAGAACAGATGAATCTTTTCCATTGCTAATAAGGTTAATAGTTTAAAAGTGCTCTGGAGCCCCTCTTTTGAGGAAGCAGCATCTCAGGGCTTGATTTAATGGAGATATATTGGCCACCAGCATGTGGTATTTTAGAGAAGGCAAATTTTTCTTTGGTTCGTCATATGTCACTTAAATTGGACGAGGAAAGACAAAATTACAACTAGGGCAGAAGGAAAAACGTGTTTCAATTGAGTTTTTGTTGTTGTTGTTGTTTTGCTTTATTTTAAGCTTTAGAAGAATGATAGGCCTAGGAAAAATGAATTCCTATAACCAGGTACTAGAAATGCTTCATAGAAAAAGTGACAATGAATTAGACTACAAAGTGTTAATAGGATTTTTATAGCAAAAGAAGAGTGCTTTGCCAAGAGGAGGTAAAAGTACAAGCATGTCTGGTTATATTGTGGACTTTGATATGTCTTAAATGCGCGAATGCTTGGGTCTGACTGGAAGGTGTAAGATATGAAGACACACAACAGGGACCAGGCAAGGAGGACCTTGAATATCTCCCTACAGAGCTGGGGCTTGATGATTGAATTCGGGAAGCCTCTCTGAATTTTGACCAGGAAAAAGACATAATTTGATCTCATCTGTGATTCTTATCCCAAATCCTGGATTGAGTTATTTTAAAGTAATTGGAAGCCTTCTCTGAGGAGTTGGTTAAAAATAATCATCCTGCCTAGATACTGGCTAAGAAGTTCTACAGTTTCTGGAAGAACTAACAATTAACTTTGCACTACTCATGATGAATTGCTTTCTTGTGATTTCCAGATGAGGCTGTAGAGCAATGTTTAAGAGGCCATCAGAATAACTGGCAGTGTATCCAGTCTGCAGTATGTAGTAACCTATCCTGCATTTGGGTTCTTTGCAGAAAATATCATTATACCTCTATTAGAAGCAACAAATAGAAGTCATAAAAACATAAATCAGATTGAATTAGGTTGAAATAGACTGGAAAGAAAATTCCCTGTCCTTAATTATTTTAACAAGAACAACAAAAAGAGTATATGAAGCTGCCACAATATGAAAGTAGATGAAAATATAATATACAAGCATAGGTCCAATGTTAAAACATTTTCCCAAAAATGATGAAGAACTTCACAATCATGAGAAAATTGTCTCAGAATTTTAAAAAGACACAAGATTAAAACAGGATTTAAGGAAAGATATTTTTCCTCCTAAAATGCCAATGGTCAAAACTCATTTGTAGTTAATGTGCCATGAAAGGCACCTGTTGACCAGTGCTTGGGTGTTGGTCAGGAAAAACCAACCATTGTGCCAAATTATAATTAGATAAAAAATGTCCTCGACAGATGGCCATTTTGGCACAATTGGCATAAACAATGTATGAATTAATGTGAATTGCTTTAACACATTATTTTTCTCTTCTAAGAAACTCAATGAGGGCTACATGTGACTCCTGTGCATCAACTCAACAATAATTATGGGTCTAAATTAATCACTTGGTTTATCACTTGCTCATTGCCCAAACTGGCCTCTCTAGATACTTTAGAGACAAGGAAACAATCTAGTAAACAGTATTAAATAAATAGTCCAAGATAATAATAAAGAGAATAAAAATGATAAATCTTAGCTTCTAACCTTTTGCATAGTTAATAGTACAGTGCAGAAAAATGAATTCCTATAAGACTATTGAAACAAATTTATCATTAACGTTGGTTGAAGTAAATAAATGAGGGAAATCTATGGTAACACTTAACATTCACGGAGAAATCCATTAAGCTGTAAATGAATAAGAAACTTTAATTTGGTGCCTTCATCTTATTTTTACTGTTTTTAAACCATAAACTACTTTACGTTCTTTATAGGGGAAAATGAAGTTTAAATATATCTGCATGTTTTGTTTTTCAGTCTCACACTCCTTCTTGACTTAGGAATATATTTGTCAATTGATTTTAGAAGAGGAAACTCAACATACCCTTTAGACTTTGGAAACCTTGGTTTTGTGTTTAGCCTCATCAGTACTCAGCTATAAGGCAAAGCAAAACCACTGACTCTCTGTAATCAATTCTGTAAATTAACAAGGTTAGATGAAAAGCTCTTTGGGTTCTATTTATCATAATGGTTATTTAGTTTATGCTTTATTTGTAGTGCTCAATAATTGGAATTTAAAGTGCAAGAGTAAGCTGACTGATGATAAACATCACAATGAGAATACAGCTATGTCTATGAGAACAGCACCAAGTAATGTGCCTAAGGCAGGATAGTGCTCAATGATTTCTTAATTACCTAATGGTTCTAGGACATCAGGTAAGATTTGGGAAAGCTGCACCCAGGTAAATTGGAGGAGGCTTTTCATTGGATCACCTGTCCAGCCAGGACCCAAAGATCTATTTGTCCTATTCATTCTATTTGTTGCTTTAGTTTACTACCGGTTTTTTCTCTTCTTCTCCTCCTCCACCTACCTTCTTCTCCATGCCCCTTCTTCCTTCTTCCCTTCTCCCTCCCTCCTGTCTCTTGGTCCTCCCTCTCCTTCTTCCTTTTCCACCCCCTTTTCTTCTCCCTGCCCCGCACCATACCTAGTGGTTCTTTAACATTGAGCTACACCTACAGTCCTTTCTAAATTTCATTTTGAGATAGGGTCTTATTTAGCTGCCCAAGCTAACATCAAACTTGCTATTCTCCTGCCTCAGGCTCCCCAGTAGCTGGGATTTCAGGCTCGTGCCACCAAGAAGTTTACTTCTTACTGATCATTTTGTCATTATTCCTTTTAAGCAATTTTTGTCTGCATCAAAGCCTTTGATGTGATATTTAACAAACAGGGATACCAGTCTGATCTGTTTGATTTCCCCTGAGTCCTAGACCTTTAAGGAAAGGCTTGAAATAATTAACAGGATGCCTAATGCTAAATTCTAAGGTGCAGCAACAAATTGGATTGGCTGTAGCAACTGGGCATTTTGTGATGATTTCATATGGCGATCCATGTTTTGGGACTTTCTTTCCTGAAAAGCTGCTCAATAACAAGTGATTGTCAGCTGGGCACGGTGGCGCAAGCCTGTAATCCCAGCACTTAGGGAGGCTGAGACAGGAGAAACGCAAGTTCAAAGCCAGCCTCACCAATGGCGAGGCGCTAAGCAACTCAGTGAGACCCTGTCTCTACATAACACAAAAATTGGGCTGGGGATGTGGCTCAGTGGTCGAGTGCCCCTGAGTTCAATCTTCACTACCAAAAAAAAATTTTTAAAGAAAAAAATAGTGGTTGTCAACTTAGACCTTCATAAATATGAAATAATCAAATAAATTGTGCATGGTGATAAAGGGAAAAAGACAATACATCCCCTAGGTAGCTAGAGATAAAAATTGTGGGTCTTTCACCAATTAAATGATGATAGCAATTTAGAATTATAATTGATAATTCTATTAGCTAGTACTAAACTTTTCTATTGGCTAGTAATAAACTTTTTACAAAGTTGAAAATTTCACCTTGCTTGATTTTTTCTTTTTCTTTTTTTTATTTTTATTTACTTATTTATACATTTGTTTATTTTGTGTGTGAATTTTTTGAAAAATCAAGTAGATATATTTTATTATCTTTGATATGCTACTTCATTTGGGAAACTCTTCTTTTCTTAGACTAATAATGGAACTCTATTTTTGAAACCTGAGGCATAAGTACCTAGTCCAAGCCATCCCCACAGTGCTAAAAGTCCCTCAAATGAGTGAGTGTGGTGTGTAAAGCTTAATGATGAGCAGATGATAAGAAAGATAAGCTTAACAACTGCATTAAGCTGTCATAAGGAAAGACATATTGTTGATATTTCAATATTTGACATGCAGTTGAATCTTGTTATTATTCATTTATCAAATCATTACTTTGAGAAATGCCCCAGTCTAGAAATCACAAAAAGAAATAAGACATTGTCTCTTTTTCTCTCAATCTATCTGTGACTTTCATGTCCTCTATATGCCTGCCATCTTTGAAAGGCATTCAGATAATCAAGCACTTTTTTATTGTAATGCAACATAATATAACATGAGCAGTTAATGATATATACAGGAAAACCTGTCTCTGATTGGAATGGTGGAGACAGGAAGGAAGCAGGAAATAATTATTTTCAGTTCAGATAGTTAATTTGAAATAATGCCATCGTGGGAGCATTATTTTCCAATTAAGTAAGAAGGGAAAGAAGATCCTCAACTCATTAATTTAGGTTAAGAATAAAAAAAGATATGCCCATTCTTAGTGAATGAAAGAAGTGCATTAAATGGCTCATAAGAATAGACAAGAGCATGCCTCTTCAAAGAAAGTTACAGATTCTTAAAAAGAACAGCAACCACCTTCACACACTCCAGAACTAAGAGGCAGACGGTGCATTGACCCTGAACACTGCAATCTTTTTGTGAGAATTTGCTCTGGACTTTTGTCAGCTGTTGTATCATTAAAATAATATTAATATATATTAGGCCAGAAGATGTGAGGATTGAAGCTATTTGAAATGTCACATGTGAAATAAAACGTGGGGAAGTAAAATACTATAGCAACACAGGGAGACATATTTAAAAGTTAACATTAATTCTCAGCTTCCTGGGAACTAAGTTTTAAAAACAGAATAAATTATTTATTACCTTTCATTTTTTTGTTCAAGGGACAAATAAATTAGTTATGATTAATAAACTTTTCATGCTACTGAATTCCAAATCAAAGTTAATATAAGAATTCTTATTTAAGAATTATTAAGTGATTTTTCCATAGTAAAACATTTGAATTGTCTGATAAAGTTGGAGTCATTGACAGCATCTAAATTAATCATTTTTCTATTAAAACCTATAAATTTCCTTTGCTTCTGGCCTCTTCCTCACTGCATGATGTTGGTCCACTGACTTTTCTCAGCCTTAGTCTTTGGATTTACTAAATAGCTATTCCAGTGTCCTCCCTCAGGTGATTGTTGTAAGGATTAAAACAGGTAATGCACCCAGGGTAGAATCCCTGCAACACTGGCTTGCCCAATTGAGCTGAGCTATTTCAGTTATTGTTGGTATTGTCTTCAACATCATCACTATTTCTCCCATACACTTCCAGGGGCCTGCAGCACATCTCCAGCTCTGAATGGTAGTCAGAAGGAAAAATGGAGTCTTATTTCAGTGCAGCTATCCATCCTGCTTATATTATTACATGCATTCAGGGATCTCTAGCACATAAATGATTAAAGCAGCAGTAGATTCTGAAAACAAACACATTACGTTTTACAAATCTGAAGTTACTGTAACAAATACTATTTATGGTTCTTTCAAGGCTTGATACTCAAAATATATATTTTTTTAATTTCTATTGTTTCTTCCTCTCACTTGCTGAATTTTATATACACAAGATAATGTTAGCTTGCTGGAATGGGGAAAAAAACCAAGTATATCAGAAAATAAGTATTGAGAATTGACTAGTGCTAACTACTCTAGTTATTTTTCTCCTTTGTCCCATCGCAGCTGTGAATTGTATTTTTTCTTAAAGGAGGAAAAAATGCTTGCAGAAAAATAACAAAATGATTAGGGTTCTCTGGAGATTTGGGGCTGAGATTTGATTTTTTTTCAAGTTATTGTTTTAGTCAGCTATTTTGCAGCTATAACTAAAAGGACCTGACCAGTACAATTGTAGAGGAGAAAACGTTTATTTGAGGGCTCACAGTTTCAGAGGTCTTAGTCCGTAGAAGGCTAAGCTCCATTCCTCAGGGCTTGAGGACAGGATGAACATCATGGCAGAAGAATGTGGCAGAGGGAAGTGAAGATTAGAAAGCAGGGAGAGAGTTCACTTGCCAGATACAAATAAATACCCAAAGCCACGCCCAATTCCCACCTCCTCCAGCCACACCCTACCACTTCAGCTACCACTCAGTTAATCCCTATCAGTTCACTGATTGGGTTAAGACTCTCACAACCCAATCATTTCTCCTCTGAACCTTCTTACATTGTCACACACATGAGCATTTGGAGGACACTTCATACCCAAACTATAACAGTTATTGATTACTTTGCATTTGGAAAGTGAGACTTTAGGATACTCTCAAGCAAGTGGTTCAAGTTTCTCACGTGGCTTTTAAACTGTTAGTAAATTGGCAAGAGATGTTTGCATCCCATTTTATATTTGGGCAGAATAAAGTACAAGAACATAAAACAAAAATCTTCTCCTTTTTAAATATAAAAGTTTTCTTAGTATTTTTTAACTTTTACATGTTTATCTTGTTTAGGGGTTTTTGCAGTGTCTCAATGGAATCCAGGGTTTCACACATGCTAGGCAAGTGCTTTACCACTGAGTTATAGCCTCATCCCTTGTCTATCCCTCTTTCCTTCCTTCCTGGTTTTGATTAATTTATTGATTTTAGATTGTCTGCTGCTCTTGTGTAGAGTTTCATGGCTATGAATAGATAGCCACATTAGGCAAATACATACTGTATGTGGTCCAAGTATAGATGAGGGATATTAATAAAGAAACAGTTATGATAAAAGAATTAGGTAATCAGGAAAAAAACTACATACTACTACTGTGTGGGTAAATTAAACAGTCAAAAATGACTTCAATTTTTCAAAAAAATTTAATTTATCCTTGTTTAGCATTCCAGAGGTGAGTGGGCAAAGGAAAGCATTTGACAATGGATTACTCTTAGGGTTTTCCAAAAGACAGAGTTCTGCTCTCAAAAGTTCATGAGTGAGAAGTGTCTCCCTCTATCGCTACATTAATTATCCTGGAGTCCCCCTTTTATGGGTTTGCAAATGTCCTGAAACACTGTGACAGCTGGTGAGCTGTGAGCATAAAGTAATCAGATAGGAAATGATCCAGCTCTTGGGTGATAGAATACAGTGGATGAAGATATACTGCCCTCTCTGGGAGATTGGGACATTCCTGCTAGAATCTGTGCTGAAGACTCTGAATGTTATGGCTCCTTGTGGTTATTGGTCCCCCAAATTGTTTTTATCTTTCATTAACCTGCCTTCTCTAACCATTTTGTGGGTGTTTTAGGAGACAATGGGCATTTTCTTTTCTTGGCAACCTCCAAGTGATCTTCTAGCTATGTTGGCCCCTCTGTTAACCTCCAACCACCTCACCAACTTTTGTATTTATCTCTGCTTTTAAGTGTAGACAACTCATGTCTTCCTCCAATCTGTGTTCCTTAGAGGTGGTTTTTTTCCCTTTAACTTTCTCAGGAAACATATTCTCTTCTTTGTTGACAACTGACCTAGACACACATTAAAACCAGACCTAAACTTAATCAGAAAAAGCAATTCTCTCTTTTATAAACCATCCAAGAGCAAGAAGGGGAATACTTTCATTCTACCCTTTCATTGCATCACTGATAATAATCGCAAGCACCAATTGAGCAGTTTCTCTGTCAGCTACTTTGTTCTGCACTTCATGTAACTTATTAAAATTGCAATCATTTTATAGTTCTAATTTATCTCCATTTTATAAATAAATTGAGGCACAGAGTTGTTATATTAAATAATCATAATTCACTAGGTGCAGTAGCACAAACCTATAATCCCAGGAATTTAGGAGGTTGAGGCAGGAGGATCACAAGTTCAAAGCCAGCCTTAGCAACTTAACAAGACTCTCAGGGACTTAGATCTTGTCTCAAATTATAAAATAAAAAGGGAGTTCAGTGGTAAAGTGCCCCTGGTTCAATCCCCAGTGCCAAAAATATAAATAAATAAAATAATAATCAGAATTTGAACCCAGAAAATCTAACCTTGAAGTCCACCATCGCCACTTCTCTATATTGCCTTTTGCCAATCAACAATTAAAAAGATAAAAATAAAACAAAATAATCAATAAAACATTGCATTTCTTTAACCAAATAATAAGAATGTTCCTATCTTGCTACACATGGTTAATGTGAAAATATAACCACTAGTGATAATATTTTTTGATTTTAAATAAGATCACAATTGAAAATAAGTTTATTTTTGTGCACATTTATGTGAAACATTGCTAGGAATATGAAGACTGGTAAGAGACTGCCTCTGCTTCAGATTTCCCAATCTCACAAGAAGATTAAAACTTAAGCTACACATTTAAGTAAATAGTTAAGTAATAGTTCCAGTCATGGCAGTGATCATCCACACTTTGGGCAATAATACCTCATCATTCCCTATGTGACCTCCTTTTATCAACTCTTTGTTAGTCTTCAATTTATCCCCTCACTTTGCACCCTTAATCCCTCCATGGTACTTGCAGTTTAAGAAATCAGTTTCCTATTCTGTGGTCAAGGACGTAGGAATTTCTGCATTTCTTCTAGAATTACTAGTGTTTTTGAAACCTATTGGTAGATCACATAGTAGTCACATTTTGTATGCAGTTTGTCTTAGAATAATTCTAAGATTTCTCTTAGAGTCTGGACCCTATCAATTACACATATTGATAATATTTGGGTCATACTAGTTTTAGAGAACAGGGAAGTGACCCAGGATCTGTATTTCACTTAGACATGATTGACAGTGGTCTCTATTATGACAAAGGCTACATGGGGCATATGACATATTAAATGGTTATCATAATAGGACCAGTCATAACTTATTGATTGAACAAATTGAAAGCTGTCTGGGAACATTGAGTTCTCTCTGACCCTGAAAGAATTAGTTCCCTTCAATAAAAATCAGATTTTAAGCTGTCTGAAATCAAAAGGAAAAAATACTCTCTCTGAAACTAAAAGAATGCATGTTTTTATCTTAAATCTCTTATTTTCTACTTGTTACTAGTTTTTGTTGTTTTCCTTTTTTAAGTTATCAGTTAATTCATTCCTTTTTTTTTTTTTATACCGGGGATTGAACTAAGGGGCACTTGACCACTGAGTCACATCCCCAGCCCTATTTTATGTTCTATGTAGAGACAAAGTCTCACTGAGTTGCTTAGCACCTCGCCGTTGCTGAGGCTGGCTTTGAACTCACGATTCTCCTGTCTCAGCCTCCCAAAGTGCTGGGATTTGAAGCATGCACCACTGCACCCAACTAGTTAATTCATTCTTATAAGAAAGTCCAGGGATTTTAGAACTATTGAAATGCCATGAGGGAAACTGATTTTTATTAACTATTTATGCTTGAGTTAAAAAGTAATCATTGTATTGCTGGTTAATTTTTATATACTCTGCCTTCAATAACAAATATTATGTATTTGGGCATATATCATTGGTGGTTTTATCCAGTAGTACATATTCACCCCTTAAAATGTCTCCTGAGCTGGCGATGTGGCTCAATGGTAGAGTGCTTGCCTACATATGTGAAGCCCTGAGTTCAATTCTCAGTACTTAAAAAAAAAAAAAGTTTCCTCTCAATACTCAATCTTATTTTACTTAATAAAAACAAATTATTTTTGTTCTAATGGAAAATGGATTTAATGTCAAAAGCATTTAGTTCCAACATAAAAAACAGACATTGAAGACCTGTTGATTTTCCCTTTCTGAATCCCCATACTAATTTATTATGTGCCTATCTCTAAGAAGTTTTAATTAGGTATTTTAAAATTTTGACATTTGATAAATGTTGGATGAAAATCATTTATACTCCATAAAGCTACAGTGTGTTGGTGGCTTTTTTTTTTTTCTTAACTTGATGTTTAAAGCAAGTAATATATATTTAGAAAATTATAAGCTTGACATTGCTTAATTCAATTGACTGGCAAAGAAATGTCTAATTAGCCTAGATTTTGAAGGTTTTCTGCTGAATGGTTGGGTTAATAAAATCTTTTCTTTGGTGTTAACGTAATTCTCTGGTGCCCTTAAGTGCAAGTTCTTCAGTATTTTTATGGACCACTAAGAAAAACAAAACAAATATAAAAACAAAAGTCTCTAAACTTTTACCTATAGAGATAATCAGATAAATAATCAATTGGACTTCATATCCCATCACTCAGCATCAACAGATCAGCCTTAACCAATAATGGCCAATCCTGACACATCCTCATCCTTGACCCCAGTTTTCCCCCACTTCTCCTACTACTTTGAAACAAGTCACAATAATATTTTATTAGTGTTTTTGTTATGTGTCTCTAAAAGATGAGTTCTTTTTATGCCTGCCATAATTATAATACCAACATCACATCTAAAAAATAAGTTCTTAAAATAATCAAACTTTCAGTCAGATTTCAAATTTCCAGTCATCTCAAAAATCCTGAGAAAATTTAACATGTACTTCTAACCTACCTCTGTAGTATCTATAAATCTCAAGTTGGATCTAGATTCTGGCACAAGATTCTTACTGATTTTCCTTTTCTTTCTTGTTTTATTATGGTGAGACTATTTCATAGTGTGTTGATTCTTCCTTTCATGAGGCATAGAATGTCTATCTTTTTGTGATGTTAACAATAATTGATGTTCAATGTCTAGATCCATTTGTTCATTATTAATCTAGATGTTGTAACTCCATATTAACTCAAATACTTCTACCAAGAGAATGTATGGTTTTAAAAGTTTTTAACATGTTTTAATTCACATTAGTTCTTATTAATGCTCAAATTGCCTCATTTAGGCCCCTGGGAGTCTCCTTCAATTTTATTCTGAGTTCTTTTGACATGGATCTAGTTGTCTTTTAAAGCTTCTGTATTTTCAGATATGGTAAGATACTATAGAATCATCTAATATATTTCATGACCTAGACCTGAATTGTCTATTTCTTCAGCTCTAAACTCCTTTTGGAAACAAGTGCTATTTAGAAGCCCACAGTCTAGACACCAGGGTTACCCAGTGCTACTGGGTTGCTAAGTCATTTTAGCACATAGCATAGTTTTAAAATGTTTGCTTTTCCCCAACCACTTTATTTATGAATTAAAAATTAGTTTTTTGTTAACATGTTCTTTTTTTTCTTTGAACAAGATTTAAAATAGCTTTAAATCTTTCATCCATGGAAGATTTAAAGTAGCTTACATTTCACAATGGTGTTCCTTGGCATAGATGAAATACCTGGTAGCTACAGACAGTATTTCAAGCCCTGTTAAAACATTTTGTGATGGCATTTTTATAGGCTTAAAAACGTTATATATCTCCTATTTGAACTGTGTATAAATAAGCAATATTTTGAATTTAACTTCTTCTGAAAATCATTTTTAGAAAATAGATTTATATGCTGGAAAACACAGTAGTTTAATAATGATGTGAACATATTAGTGAATCAGAATTCGCTGGCTTATTAGTCACCATTTTTCTAATTAGAGTGTGAAATCTTAATTTTTTGGAGTCTGATTAACTGGTAATAGCTATGTCATGGTGTTCATACAAAAACCTGTTTTGATGGGCATTGCAATATAAAAAAAAATACCAGTTAATAGGAAAAATGAAAACAAAAGAAAAACAAGTGTTCATAATTTTTCCTTCAAAAATTTTTGATAAAATAGGACAGTGATGTTTCAGATTCATCAATATCAAGACAATATAAGATTGTCTGAGGCTTTCTACAATTAAAGGCTGAGGAAAATATACTTCAGAAAAGCTGAATCTGAATATGTGCAACTAAGAAGATGAGCAATTAAAATAAATCATTCAGTTCATTTAGAAAAATTAAAACAAACTCAGCAAAGTCTTTCATCTAATGTGACTTGTGTAATGTGGATAAAATCAGTTATTAAGCCTAAACCCTCAAATACTGGAGATGGAGAATGAATGCCCTTCACCAAGAGCCTTTTGTAAAATTACAGATTTAGGCAGTAGAATAAATTCTATCCAGTCACTAACGAGAATGAGGTGGATCTGTATATGCTATTATGGAAATTCTTATCAGTATAGTTGGTTATTTAAAAACATAAGCTATGTTGCCAGATTGCCAGACTGTGATCCTGGGAAAAATTAATGCAAACTTGAGTAAAATACCTGATCTCTTGGCTTACTGGTTCTCTGAATTGGCAAAATGATTTTTGTACCAAAATATACCTCTGATGTTTGTTGTTAGGAATAACTGAAAATAGTGCCTGGTGCCTGGTGAATGTGGATAGGTCCCTCTTCTCCTCTTTGTCTTTCTTCTTCATGTCTTTCTCATCTTCATTGTCATCATTGTCTTGCCAGGTAAAAATAAGAGTCTTACATAACTATTTCTAAAGCAGAATCCTATTTGTGTTAATAAAAAAACACCTGGATATATACTTGCATATATAAACATTTCTGTTTATATCCAGAAATGTATATGGAAAGATACATTAAAAACAGTTAAGAACTGGTTACCAATGAAGAGCAGGTAAGAGGAAAAAGGATGAGTCAAGTGTTTTATGTATTTTCCTCTTGTTTTAGGTTTGAATTTCTTATGTCCATGTGGCTTTTATTTTAAAAAATAGTATAAATTTAAAAATAGAAAATAAGTTTAATAAATTAGCTATTTATTAGTCTTGACTATAAGACCATCTAAGAAGAGGAAGACAAAATAGGTTCATTAGGAAATTATTTAAATGCCTACTGACAATTGGCCACTTCTCTAAATTACCTTTTATACTAGGCCATTTAATTCAATGACATTCTGCCATTAGAGATTCATGTCTTGATATTCACAATTTTGCCCCTCTTTTATAGGGAGAAGAAGATTTGGAAAGATTATAGTAAATTATAAATACAATTTCTTTTTCCAGGTGGTTTTCAACCCATAGTATCTACATGCACTCATGCTTGCCTAACATGATCCTCTGACATAGAATTCATTGCTCTTTTAATATTTTCGCCTTCCTCTTTTGCACAGGATGAGGCTGAATTTGTTCCTGTATATACTAACACTCAGCTGCATGACATCAGGAGTGTTTGAGTGTGCATATGTGTACTGAACATTTGCAGTAGAGGTGTTAAACCAGTTGCCCCCAAGCATCTTTTCAACTTTAGTGTCTGGTAGCAGCTTTCTCCAAGCAATGACTGGGTCTGTTAAGGTCTCTTCTACTTCTCACTATCTTCAGTATTGATTACAAGTATGTGAAATGGCATCAATGTTATGTAAACCTTTATAAAAACACAGCTTTAAGACAAGTCCCCAATCATAATGTTTCTCCATGCCTGAGTCCTCTGTATATTCATTTGGAACTTCCTCCTAACATGATAAATACATTGGAAGACTTCTGGATGCCAGATGGCTTCAACAGAGGAGCTGTCTGGATACAGGAAACATTTCACCTAATGCACAGAAACACTTAAATCAAGCTCTAAGTCTATATGAATTAAATATCAGTGAAATCTTTATTTCCTGATGTATAAAGGAGAGTTACCAACATTAAGTCCTCATAGGCCACCTACTGGGAAGGAAAACTGAGCCCTGTATTTGCTTTTAAGACAAAGCTTGCCAAAGAGTTATTCTATTATTATTTTATTATTCTATTACATTTTGATGATTATTATCCAGCTTATTCTGTTATTAAGTGTACATAATTTAGCAAGGTCCTTACAGAAAAGATAGCATGTTAGTGATGCTATAATGTTAATGTAATGATAGTAGCAATGGCGAATATATATTGAGTCCTTATGTTCTAGGCACTTTTTAAAGCCCTTGTCATATATTAAACTATTTTAATTCTTAAAACAACCCTATGAAATAAGTACTGTTATCCCCAGTAAGTTAAGGATACTAGAAATTGAGGCTCAGGAAAGTTAATGGGAAGTTGGAAGTAGAGACAGTGATTGAATAGAAAACTCTTGAAGTTTGACTATGAAGTAGAATATAAAAATGGAGTCGGAGTTAAAATAGGATAGGGCCAAGGGAGGACTGTTTTGGACAGGGGGACTTGGAATAAGATTTTATCCTAATAAGAATGGCTCAACATACAAGGAACAATTGAAGACACAAAAGAGAAAGTTGAATATTTTCAGAAAAGGGGAATGCAAAAAAGGATGTAGGCAGGAGAGCAAGGATACTCCTGACTAACTCATTAAAGAAACAATGAACTTGGCTTGCCTCTTTTCCATTTCTCTCTCCAGTTTATCAAATGAAAAGAGAGCTGGTCTCTTGATGATTAATTTTTCCTCATAGTCAATATTCAACAGTGATCTAATTACTTGATAGTATTAAACTCTAATACAATCTGAAAATTTTACCAGTTGCAGTAGGAAACTCATTGTAATCCTAATGTTGCACTTGGTGTTCAGTCTCTTGGTTTTCATGAGGGAAAAACTCTTGATAGTAAAAGATACATTTTAAAAGATACATTTAACTTCTGCATCTTAAAATTTTAATTGCTTAATGTTTTGGAACGTTGTATGAAACCACCCCAATGGTTTTTCTAATTGATTCAATAACATACAATTACTTGTTAAAATGACATATTATATAATATATATTTATCTGGTGTCTGTATTCCAGTCCAGGACTTACTTTCAACTATAATTCATTTTGTTATAAAATTATTCTCTATAATAAAAATCATTTTCCCATTTGGATTACATTTGAAGAAATCATGTTTTCAGGTTATATATCTATATTTTCTATTTAAAAATATACCAAGATCATTTTAAACTATGTCATCTCTTACTTGTGTCTGTCATTTATTATTCAGCAAATATTTATTGAGAGCCTCCTCTGAAATAGGCCCCATTCTAAGAACTTTGGGGGACATAAGAATCATACATAAATCTTACACTTAAAAACTGTATAGTACGGGCAATAAAGATGAGATGTGCATAGCTCTATCTCCCACCCTGGCTCCATGTAGACTTCAAAGGAAATTATATATTTTTAATGAAACAGAATTATTTTTAACAGACTATTAACTCTGGATTAAAGCTGCGTTGCTGGATCATATGGCATTATATATTGCCTGGACTGTCTGGAAATCATAATCAAATCATGAGAATTTGTCTTAAAAGTATATACTTCATTTAATATAATACTAACAGAAAATTAATTTTTATTTGCTTATTTATCCGTAAAACTCAAAGTGTTTATTAACCTTCACAGAATCTTTGACTAGAAAGAAGGTAGATTGTACTAGACCTGCCCCCTCTATTTTTTCCTGCTAGACCTAGAGTGATTGAAAATGTCAGGTTGCCCTATGAATATTTTTCCTTGAACATTTTCCTTGAACTGCCACGTGGCCTCTGCATTATCAATAGACTGAGTTTTTTCAGTGACCATAAATATTCCATTGCAGAAGTGTATGTCACTTTAATTTCTAACCCTTATCCTCTTAAAAAAATGTAGAACAGAAAGAAAACAGAACATTTCTAGGTATTAACAATATTCTATGTAAGAAGTAATTATAGCCCAATAGAAATGTTTCCTCATTAGGTGTGCAGTAAATTATATCTACCAGGAAAAGTAAGAACATGTAAAGCATCTGTAGAAGGTCTAATTCATCAATATAGGAATTAGTAAGCAGTTCTGAGCTTTTGCCAATACATTATTGTCTTTTTCCCTTGGATTTAAATGTAGATTTCAGGTTTTAGTAGACAAGAGCCATAGAAAATAGGAGCTGCTACTTTCTTTTTTGAACCCAGTAATTTGCTTGCATTGTGTATAGAGCAAAAGGAGCCTGAGATGAGTCATTGTTATAAAGAGAAGAAACAATCACTCGATAGTACATTTATTGTTAATATATTAAACACCCTGAATGCCTTGTTTGTATAGCCAATCTTATTTAAATTAAGCATGATGATTTCAAACTTTATTTTTTCTATTAAGAGTGATCCCCAAAGTATATTTATAATCATTCTCAGTATAAGGTGAACTCTGCAGTTGCTAGGGAACATGCCTACTGAATTTGTTTCCCCACAGATAAGTAAAATATTCCTTCCTGCACTATTATTCTGTAGGTAACTTAATGCTTATCTACAGCAATTCAAAGGAAAACATAACATACTGGGCTGAAAAATCCTGGTGTCAAAGAGAGCAAACCATGTATTAGAGCTGTCTGTCCACAGCCAGCAGATGTGACCAGGTAGAACTTGCTGTATAATTATCTATATAACTTACCAGTGCAAAATGAAACAGTGTGCCTGTTCCAAAATTATTAAGACTTTCAAGATAAAAGCAGAGCTTTAAAGAGTAGGACTCTCTAAGTAGGAGACTGCTTAGGTCTCACTGCCATGAAGCTGGCCCTACAATCAGGACCAAATATTCTCTCTTTTCTAGGTCTGAAGCTGCTCCTGTCACAGAATCTGATTCAAAGTCTTTTTCTTTTCCCCCTGTGAAAATGGAATGGAACAACGACTATAGAAATCGGGAGTTTTACCCACTAGCACAGAATCTGACCCTAATCTAGACAGGGGTTCAGGAGTAAGCCAACCTGTTTAAGTCAGCTTGTTCACTGCTGTAACCAAAACACCTGACAAACACAACTTCAAGGAGGAAAAGTTTATCGGGGCTCATAGTTTCAGAGATCTCAGTCCATAAATGGCTGCTCCATTGCTCTGGGCCTGAAGTAAGGCAGCACATCAAGGCAGAAGAGTGTGAGCAAAGCAGCTCATCAGGGACAAAATATGTACCTCAAAGGCACACCCACAGTGATGCACCTCTTCCAGCCACATCCTACCTGCCTACAGTTACCACTCAGTTAATTCACATCAGTGGATTGACCCACTGATTAGGTTAAGGCTCTCATAACCCAATCATTTCATCTCTAAACTTTCTTGCATGGTGTCATACATGAACTTTTGGGGGACACCTCATATCTAAACCAAAGTGCCATCTAATACTCACATCTTCTCCTTCCTCCGGAAGCTGCAGTTGTTCTCTTTTTAGTCGGTTTGCTGCTTAATCATATATAATGACAAGAAACCTTTTGCTTCATGTTGAATGAGAATCTTTTCTCTGATGTTGTTTCACTTTTCACCTCATCCAAGTTGTGAGTTGCTTAACAAGAATTCATATCTTAGAATTATCATAGCCTATATATACTAATCACGATACCTTTTCCATGTGATTTGGAACCAGAAGAATAATATTTGTATAACCAGTGGTAAAATTTATAAGGAATGGTCAGATGGAGGAAAACACATTACTCTCTGGTCTTAGGGTACTAAAGAATTTAGTGCTAGCTGGGCGTGGTGGCTCACACTTGTAATCCCAGCACTTTGGGAGGCTGATAGGAGAAACGCAAGTTCAAAGCCAGTCTCAGCAACGGTGAGGCGCTAAGCAACTCAGTGAGACCCTGTCTCTACATAAAACACAAAATAGGGCTGGGGATGTGGCTCAGTGGTGGAGAACCCCTGAGTTCAATCCCCAGTACCAAAAAAAAAAAAAAAGAATTTAGTGTTAACTATCAAAAAGTTACTTTTGCCTTAGTAGTTTTATAGTTTCAGGTCTTATGTTGAAGTCTTTTATCCATTTTGTGTTGACTATATATAATATAAGACAAGTGCCCAATTTCATTCTACTTGTGTATATATCCACTTTTCTCAGGACCACTTTTTGATGAGACTGTCCTTTCCCCACTGTGTTTACTGGGCATTTTTGTCAAAAATCAATTGTAACTGCATGGGTTTATTTCTGTGCTCTCTCTTCTGTTCCATTACTCCATGTGTCTGTTTCTATGCCAGTTCCATTTTGTTTGGATTACTATTGCTTTATAGTATATTTTGAAGGCAGGTAGTGTGGAGCCTCCAACTTTGTTCCTGCTTGATTGCTTTGTCTGTTTGTGGTTTTTTGAGGTTCCACATGAGTTTTAGGATTAAAGGGCAAAAAACAAGACAAAAAATCAAAAAACATAATTCACCTCAGGAAATTGGCTATTAATGGAATTTACTTATTTTTTTAAAATAAAAGTAACAGTTTCATGTCATATCTCTGAATTAAACCTGTTCTAATTATAACTGCTAAAAAAAAGGCAGTCAGTGGACATCATTTTCATACTTTTCACATATTTAGAATATAATGAATCACCTCTTTACCTTTTGATTCACATTTGGAAAATCTCAAATTATTTGATCAATTTTATATTTTCATTATTTTGGTTTCTCATTCTGTTTACTGTTCTAAATTTCTTTATAGCTTTTAAGCATGAGGAAGCCAGTAGTATATATGAATTATCTTCCACTGTGTGCACATGTACTTGTTAAAAACAAAATAATCAAGGGATTTGAATAAGCTTTTCAATCTTCAGTGAAGAAATTGTTTCAGCACACTTGAGTTTTTCTGTAGTTTTCCTCGCATCTTGGATAACTTGTTCGACTCTACACAGTGCATAAATCTTGATTGAAGAGGACACTGCTGATGGTGCACATGATTTATTCTAACCATGAAATTAAGTCCCGGGCCATATGCCCAGTATCTAAACTAAATCAAGGAGGGCTTAATTAGAATTAGGCAGTGAGCCTAGGAGAACTTTGCTTTGTTCAATCTCAACTTTCCAATTCAACTGATTCCTCTTTCATAGAAATCTGTATGGGGTGTGAGGAACATGGAAGAAAGATATTGGGTGTATACCGATTATATAGAGCACTGTGGAGCAGATGCAACTAACCAGGAAAAGATCAAAGAAGGAAATCCGTGCCCAGCATATAGTGGATACTTGTTAAATATTGTGTGCAGGACATTTTTTTTTTCATATTTACAATATTGAGGCAATGTTTGCAATGCTAAATTAGTGTATAGAAAGATCAGGAAATTACTCAGCACCTTTGTAATCTTTATTTAAAATGAACGCAGCGGGCCACAACAGAACATGATTCTTCAGGACACTATGTATGTGATAAAATATCCTGTTCTTTATTTGCTTTAAACAATATACTTCTAAACTCTCAATGACTTTGGTTTTTAAAAGGAGGAAATTTTGTTATCTATCACTTGTTTTCATTCTTCCTTATTCTCTTATTATGTAGTAAAATAATTAAATAGCAAATTGAGTAATTTCAACTAAGCAATAGCATTGAAGGATAGTTTGCTTTTGTTATTCTAGACCATTCACTGGAAGAAATAGTAACCTAACTACTAGACAATAAGTGAGGACATATTTTGTTGGGTTTTGAAAATCAAATTTCTGTCAGGATAAGGGGAAATTTTTTTTAATATTCTATCATGAAATATGGGATGCAATGGACAGATATGGAGTAGGGATAGATAAATGCTGCTTAATAATTGTTTATAATTCTGGTTGAATTTTTAAGTGCTGTGAAATTTGGAGGATTAGCAGCATTAATTTTTAAAAATCAGGCATGAACATGTTAAATTATTAGGGAATGAAGTCTTGAATATTAATGTTGGTAAAATCTGGCATCAAGAGGTACAAAACGAGAACAGTACCATATCCACTTCAAATTCAAGTGTTTATCACAGCAATAGGCTCGAGAATTTTTTCAGCCACAGGTTTTATTCTGAAATCCAGGATTCTAATAACTTTTAATTAAATATGCTTAAGTGACCTTTCCCCATCAGAAATATCATTATGTGGTTTTATTATATTCTAAATCCAACTGGTGCAGTGGACAATGAATTAAGGGGTCTCAGCACTTACCATTATCTGAAAATGCCTTCTCAGTACCTCTGTCTTTTGGTACTTGGTCATGCCCTCTGAAGTTGCCCCTGGTATGTGTGCATCCACTCATTCATTCATCATACTTTGCATTGCAGGCTATTATACATGTAAAGCGTGTAAACAAAGCTAGGTAGACAAAATCCATCTTTGTATCTCCAATGCCTAGAATGCTAAAGAACCAGCAATTATCTATTACTCTGAATGGATTCCCACTTCAGGGGAGTTGTCTAACTCTAATTCTCAGCTCTTGTTTTAGTCAGGATAACAGCTTCCTCACTCTTATGTGTATGCCTCCTGTGTCTTCAATTCCTCCTCATCACTGTACCAGATTATTCTTAAAGCTTAACTCTAATGTCAACCCCTGCTCTAAACACTTAATGGTCCTCACATGACTTCAGAGTATTATTCATGCTCCTTATTCAGAACATTCAAGTCTTCCACTCTTGAGCTTAACAGACCTTTCAACGTGGGCCTAACAGACCTTTCAACCTAACTCTATCATTTGTCATCACACATACTACACTAAAGCCAACTAGATCAGCAGCATAGGATAGGGCGGGTTCAAGAGTGCAGACTGCAAAGCCTGGCTGCCTGACTATGAATCTTGCTTTTTCTGAATTCAAACTGTGTAACTTTGGGCAGATTACCTGAGCTCTCTGTGTTGCAGTTTCCTTATCTGTGAAATAGGGCTAATAATAATTCCTACCACATAGAATTTTTGTGATAATAAAAAAGTGGGCTAACATGCAAATCATTTAGAACACATCTGGGCATCTACTAAATATTCAGTGGTTCCTACTATTACTTTTTCTCTTTAGACTTCTCATTTTGTTTCCTGTAGTTGGGAAGCCCAATTTACTCCTTTTTCCCATTGTTTTGTATCCACGTCCAAATTCTACCTGTCTTTTATGCTGTTGTTTAAATATTCTCTCTGTTGATCTGGTTGTATGCCTCTGCCATAATAGCATAAAAATTAATTTCATGATAAAAATCATTTTGTTTTTAGATAAAATATTATAAACAGAGATATAGAAATTTGTGGTTCATAGAATAATTCCAATAACCTTTTTCATTATATGCAGGGCAATGCTAAATGATACACTGTGAAATTAAAATCAGAATTTCAAACTCTGAGCTCCTGTCTAAATAATTAAAAGACTCAAGTTGTACTTGTGCCCTAGGATCAAGAAGTCATGCAGAAGGGCTTCTAATAAAGTGTCTTCATCAGGATTCTTTATTTTGTGATAGAAGAGGCATTTAAATGTGCCTTTCTTTCACCTTGAGAATTATGGCCCATTCCTCAAACTCTCAGCATACCTGGAAGCAGTTAATGGAGTGGAACATTTTTGATTCATTGAGATGTGATTTGTGAAGAAAATTTCAGGGATGAGATTCAAGTAACATTGGAACCCATTTTTAAACAGGTTTCCCATAGGCAGTAAAGTGGAGACTCCCTGGCGAGATTTAGCAGAAGAGACTGTCCCTTTTTGCAGAGAATTATATGTTACCTCTCATTTCCTGAAGATTCCAAGGGTATTTGGCTTTGGTGAAGAGGAAGCAAAGTATTGGTCAAGAAGGAAGAAATGGAAAGGGTCTTAAATGCGGTTCTTGGTCACAGATACAGAAATCCACTTTAGCTAATAAGAAAAAGGGAAAGAATTGGAAGAGCATTGATAGGATCAGCAACAGGCTAGGAGACTAGGCTTGAGGATGAATTAACATGAAAAGAAACAAGAGGTCATTGGAAATAGGAAATATGGATTTATCTATTAACAGAAACCTCAGAATTGATATGTAGTATGATGAACTCTATCCAACTATCACTTTCCAATTTGCTTTACTGGATCAACATTTTATCTCAAAGACAGTATCTCTTTGTGCCAAAGCTATGTCATGTGCTCAAATCCTATGTCTGTCACTGTTCTCTATCTCTGTTGGAAGGGGAGGATCTGGTCCTTCTGCCACTCAAAGCAGAAGCCAATCACCTGGGTAAATGTATACCCCTTTCCTCCCAAGACTCTCACAATAGGAATGTAATAATTTCTTCACATGGCTCTGAGGAAGAAAGAATGGATGCAGGACAGGTACTGAATGACAGATGACTCCTCTAGGTCCTGGGGCCTGGTGACATAAAGAGTACCCAAAGAACACATCATGATCTTGCTAAGGACCTTGTCTTAGACTCAAACCTGGCCTGAGTCAAGACTAAAAGTTACAGAAAAGATCATATTGTGGATGCAAAGGCTTATTTAAGCTATTCTTTTGTCTGTAAGTATAAACAGTGAAGACAAATGAATTCTAACTAAAGGACAAGGAGCAAAGTTAAATTGAACCAAGAATGAGCTCCCACTTTTCTCCATCAATTTTGGCAAAGAGTAGTTCTTGTAATTCCTGACAGTTTTGACTTTAATTTTTTTATATATACTTTTCTAAAGGTAGGATCTGTTTTAATAATAGCAGAGAAATTCCCAGTTTTCTCTCTCCCTGGAAACATTTATTTTTCTACATATCTAGATATAAAATTCTTATTTTTTGTCCAAATCCATCTTACTTTTGACAAATGTGTAAGTTCCATCCCCCCTACTCCCAAGTCACCAAAGTACCATAGAAGAATAGATTGTCAGAAGGAAGACCATAGAAATGATTCCAATAAAAGTGTGAGAGCGGTCAGGTGTAGAACTGTCAGAGGAGTATTTGGAGAGCTTATCTTTGGCTCGTGGCAGCACTAGCAAATACATTATGGATTTTTTTATTAGCTGTTGTTCTCCCAGGAGGACTCTCTGTCTTGCCACAAAGTCTTCAAAGTTCCTGAACTCTTAGTGCAGTGTGTCATCCAAATTTCACTCCATCAAACCCAACTGAACTATTGCAAATATTGATATGTATGCTTTCTGTGAGCTTGATATGATGATGAGTGTTAGGGAGAAGTGAAGAAAGTATAACACTATTCCATCCCTTAGGGATTTAAATCAGGCCATAAAACTACAGCTTTCTAACATGAAGCCCAGTTATGCAAAATGCTAAGATGTTTAATACAACAGATAACTAGAAGCTATGAGATTTCCAGAAGAGAGAGGTCCAATGGTTTGAGATAATTAGAAAGATTTTCTGGAGCAGAGTAAACTGAACTGGATCCTAAAGAATGGGTAGTATTCCATAGACATGGAGAAACAGAAAGGGAAAAGTCTTAAGCAAAAGAAAGAATTCTGACTCCAAAATTTTGCACAATCTTTTTCTTCTCTAAATATAAGAATGTTTGAGGGTTACTCTTTAAAACATATTCATGGTAAGTATGAAGTTTCTAAATACTGCAAACAATGCGGTGTGGGTGATCCTTCAAAACAAAGATGATATTTTATTGTAAACCATTATTTCCCATACCTCTTTATAACCTTATGGTTTTATGTTGATGATAAAACCACTATAATTTTAATCTATTTTTATTTTAAACATATCATGCAGGAAAAAATTATAGGAAGGATGCTGGTGACTCATGTTTATTAAATTCTTTAAAGCTCTGTGTATTATATTTAGACTAGATCTGTTTGATATAGTATCTCGACACTTTTACCTTTCTTTTGATAAAAAAGAAAAACATTAAGAAATATAGTAATAAATGAATTGCTTACTCTTTTCTCTCAAACCACTTCAACATAATCATTAGATATACATAAAAAAAGAAAGAAAGAAAGAAAGAAAGAAAGAAAGAAAGAAAGAAAGAAAAAAAGAAAGAAAGAAAGAAAGAAAGAAAGAAAGAAAGAAAAAAAGAAAGAAAGAAAGAAAGAAAGATCAAACGAACTGGCCTGTCTCACCTGGTGAAGTATATAGGCAGTATATGGATACACCCACCCTTTGACCTATTTTTCAAGAATTTTATGTGGCTAAGAAATAGGCTATCATCATTTTGAAAACATCATCTTAATTCTCTGGTTTTGTTTATAATTTAAAAGAAAGTTCTCTTTTGCCATTTTACTGTATTTACATGGGTAAACCATTCAAAGATAGGGAAAAGGCAGAGTAAATGTTCCAGTTATAAAGAATGGGGAGATTAGATGGTGGGTGTGCAAGTCAATGGCCTTGATAAACAAGAATCAAACTTAAACTTCATGTCAGTTACACATACCATATCTTTGAGGTAAAGGGTAAAAAAGATGAATCTTGCTTTTTTCAGTCAAGAGATGGCATGGGAAATAAAGAGACATAAGGATATGAGTTAACAATGCTGATACCATTAGATATGTATGCAAGAGTTGAACAGTGGGCTGGGGATATGGCTCAGTTGGTATAGTGCTTCCCTGGTATGCACAAGGCCCTGCGTTCAATCCCCAGCACCACAAAAAAAAAAAAAAAAAGCTGAATAGTTAAGTAAATGGCAGAATGGCATGTGGTAGGAACCAGATTTCTTTCTTTCTTTTTTTTTTTAATTTTTTTTTTGTTATAGATGGATGCAATATCTTTGTTTTGTTTATTTATTGTTTTTATGTGGTACTGAAGATCGAACCCAGTGCCTCCCATGTGCGAGGCAAGCGCTCTGCCACTGAGCCACAACCCCAGTCCCGGAACCAGATTTCTTACTATTAAGAGTGGGAGTGTTCAGATAAGAAAGAGGAGGGGACTAGACTAGTTTAAGTGTAATAGATGAGTTGGAAACATCAAGTATGTAGCTTTATTTTAATACAGATGATTAATATAAAAATATTTAGAGATATATGTATATGCAAATTTTAAAATGTGGGTAAATATTTTCGAGCTCTGTCAGCTAAGAAGGCTTAGAAGTAAAAGCGCTGCAGTTGCAATAAGCACTCTAATATTAAAATCTTGTTTTCTAATACTATTCTCCAACCAAAGGAAACAGTGTGCCTTGGAAAATGGTTGATTGTTGGGCTGGGGCAGTAGATACACAAAATGAACCTGGAGCATCAAAAAGTAAGGAAGGAAGTGCTAAACATGTGTACACATACACACAAATATACCAGCATACCAAAAGGATTCAGAGACCAATGAAAGAGTTCTCAATGGCCAAAGTTAGAACAATTTAAATGACAAAATAAAAACATTGAATTTTAATCCAAAATCATACATGAGTCCAGTATAAGTAATATGAATGGTCAACAAATATATGAAAAAATATTCAACATCTATAGGAATTAGAGAAACACAAATTAAAACTACATTGAGATTTCATCTCACTCCAGTCAGAATGGCAATTATCAAGAATACAAGTAACAATAAATGTTGGTGAGGATGTGGGATAAAAGGTACATGTATACACTGCTGGTGGGACTGCAAATTGGTGCAACCACTCTGAAAAGCAGTACGGAGATTCCTCAAAAAACTAGGAATGGAACCACTATTTGACCCAGTTATCCCACCCTGTGGTATATATCCAAAGATTTTAAATCAGCATACTACATAGACACAGTCACATCAATATTTAAAGCAGCTCAGTTCACAATAGCTATGGAGTTCACAATGGAGTCAACCTAAGTGTCCTTCAACAGATGAATGAATAAAGAAAAGTGGTATATATACACAATGGAGTATTACTCAGCCATAAAGAAGAATGATTTTAAACACTTGTCAATAAATGGATGAATCTAGAAGCTATCATGCTAAGTTAAATAAGCCAATCCCCAAAAAAGAAAGCTTGAGTGTTTTTTTCTGATAGGTGAAAGTGAACACAAGGGGTCAATGGAAAAATAGAAGTTCAGTGGATTAGACAAAGGGGAACGAAGGGAAGGGAGGGAGGATAGGAATAGGAAAGGCAGTGGAATGAATCTAGCTAATTTTCCTATGTACATAAATGAAAACATCACAATGAATCCCACTGTCATGTATATCCACAAGAATGGGGTCCTAATTAGAATAAGATATCTTCTGTGTTTGTATAATTATATAAATATACATTCTATCTATAATGTATAACTAAAGCCAATTTAAAAAAATGGCTTTTTACCTTTGTGATCTTCCCTCCCAGAATCCATCATCCCAGCCAAATTATGAGAAAACACCAAATTCGAGTAACGGGCTATTGTACAAAATAGATGACTAGTCTTCCTCAGAATTGTCAAGGTCATCAGAAATAAGAAAAGTCAGAAAGTCAGAGAAACTGTCAGAGCCAAGAGACACTTAAGAAGACATGATCACCAAATATAAGATGCCAGCCCAGAGGAGATTCTGGAACAGAAAACGATAGTAAGGAAAAATTAAGGAGACTTAAATAAAGCACAGACATCAATTAATAATAATGTGTCAGTAGTGGTGGCTGAACTATAACCAATGTATTAAAGCCATATGAGATGTTAATAACAGAAAAATCTAGGTATGGGATATAAGAAACTGTACTATTTTTTCACATTTTCTTAAAAGTTTATTAAAATGATTCAAAAGAGGGAGATGAGAAATGTACTTTAAAATGTTTTAAGAACTCAAGCACATATCAACTAAATGTAATATGTGAACCATTTTTATGAAAAATGTTGGTATTTGAAATGTACATTTATATAATCTGTGTATAATAAAAGTATACCATTCAAAATGTTTTACAAATTATGTTTAATTGTATTTAACCTCAAAGGTATTTATGAAATTGGCAACAGTTTTATCTGAAGAACTGGATGGCACATGCTTTATTCTGAGCAGGCAAATAGAGTCATACCCACTGAGCACTATATTTGTTGGGGAAAACTAGCCCTAGAAAATATATTACAGGAATCAGCATGGCTGTTTTCCAGTAAATTTTTCTTTAGAAAAGTAGGCAGCAGGCCATATTTGACCTAAGGGCTAGATATTGATGACCTTGGATTTACACAATAATTTGAATGTTAGTATAAAGTGAATGTTAGTATAAAGTGAAGTTTAGGTTATATCAGTGGGTTTTCCAACTATATTTTGTAGAATCTAAAAAGTTTGTTGGAAAGGGCATAAGGGACAGAATTGCAAATGAGGCAAGATGGAAACAAACTGAACAGAGCTCAAATATCCTAACATTGCTTCTTCTTGAGAAGGTAGTGGTGTTCTACACACAGTTTTATATACAATGATTCTACTTGAGGGTTTGTTCAGGAGGCAGTATTGCAGAATAGTTAAGAGAATGGCTCTAGGATGGTGCTGATTGGTGCAGATTCTAGTTCCCCTGCATCTGTATGGGCTTAGGCCTGTTCTTCATTGTGAAATGTGTATTATAATACATATGTATATGCATCAAGTTGTTGTGAAAACTGAAAATTAAATGAAACAAAATATATAAAACACTTACCTCTGTATCCAGTACAAAATAATTAAGTTTACCACATTCATTAGTAAGATTCTTTTTTTTCGTTTTTATTTGGGGTACTGGACATTGAACTCAGCAGCACTCAACCACTGAGCCACATCCCCAGCCCTATTTTGTGTTTTATGTAGAGACAGGGTCTCACTGAGTTGCTTAGCGCCTCACTGTTGCTGAGAATCACTCGTGATTCTCCTGTCTCAGCTTCCCAAAGTGCTGGGATTACAGGTGTGCGCCACTGTGCTCATTAGTAATATTCTTATCACCAACAACAAAAACATTAATTACCTAAAAAATAACTTGGAAACTACTAAACCTTAGGGTCTCATTCAATTTCATCAAGCACTGATTTTATGAAGATTAGTATGTTCCCAATCTCCCTCTGCTGAAGGGCTTTTTTATTTTTTCTTTTCTGAAGTGTGAAGGGAGAACAGCAATCTGCAGCTAAAAACAGATCAGATTTCTCACCTGAGGGACTTCTCCATAGAACTTCACCAAAGTCTGGTTCTGAGATATCCCCATGCTGACCTAGATTTTTCCTTATTCTAGATTAGACAAATGCAAAATTGCACAGATGTCCTGTGATCTGCTATACCATGAAGAACTAAAGTGTGCTACTGGAAAGAAAGATGGTAATTTCTGGCTTCTTGGAAGACAACTTCTGCCCCACTGGTCTCTGGACTGGTTGATATACTTCCTTAAGAAGGATAGGAAAAAAGATAAAACAATATAAAAATGAAAAAGAATACGGAGGAATGAAATCTAACAAATTCTGCTATGCCTATGTACAATTATACCATACAATAAGTCCCATATTGCATACACATATGTAATTGTACTAATTAAAATAACAATAAAAATAATAGAAGGGAGATCAGTAGAGTAGAGCAAGTGCATCTCGGGAGGGAGGAGAAGAGGGAAATGGAAGTTACTGGGGAATGAGGTTGATCAAATTATGTTATATGCATGTATGAATATGGCATGATGAATTACAAAAATGCACCAATAAAAAATGCAAAAGAGACCAACAGACATTTTACAACAGTCTTAAAAAATCAAAAGCAATAATCCTTGTTAAAGTTAGAATCTCTAGTAGGATCTCCTGGGGCTTAGGATTGTATTCTTGATAAAAAAAAAAAGAAGAAGAAGATGCCAGAGTGGTGGTGCAAGCTTGTAATCCCAGCACTTAGGGAGGCTGAGACTGGAGAATCACGAGCCCTCAGCAACTGCGAGGTGCTAAGCAACTCAGTGAGACCCTGTCTCTACATAAAACACAAAATAGGGCTGGGGATGTGGCTCAGTGGTCAAGTGTCCCTGAGTTCAATCCCTGGTACCAAAAAAAAAAAAAGAAAGAAAGAAAGAAAATTCAACAGATGGTTTTGCATGTAAAATATTGAACAAAATATAAATACTTTCATTAATATTTTGTTCACTTTTCCGAATATTAGGCCTCAATGATAAGATAGAATTTCAAGGAAATTAGTGACAGCTTAACATCTAAAATGAAAAATGAGACAGAGTATTTGATTTTCTTTTTTCTATGACCTCATGAACTCTTTTCTTGAAAGAAAAAAAAGCAACACTGTCAATTATAGATCTTTTACATCTCAGAAGCACAGTGGTATCTTTGGTGTAAGCAACAATAACCAAAACAAGAGCGGACCTCAACAGATCAGTAAGCAGTCTTTCTTAAGCAGTGGTGGAGTGGCACATTTTCAGGGGACAAAATGGCAACTGGTCACAAGAGAGGTCTGTTTTTTATAGGTTTTAATGAGAATTAATCATAGCAGAATGTTTATTGTGACTTAAATCATTAGAGACTTGGGCAGGCAGGAAACTAGTTATGCAGGTTCAAAGCCTAACTCAGGAAACAGTTGTAAAAGTTCGAAACCCATTGTTACTGGAATGAAAGTCCAGAGCCCAGAACCTGATGTTCACCTTCTTTCTTCTTGGGGGTTGTTATTCCATATCCTTCATTTGGGGACTCCATGTGACTTAAAACTAATGACATGATTATATCTCATGGCTAGTGATGATGGAGTCAGGCTATTTGTCGATGATCTCTGCACCATCAACTACATCCTACTGATGTCTCTTGCTACATCTTCCCCCACTGTTTCACTCCGTTCCCTCAAACTCTAAAATTAGCTCAAGCTAAACTAGAGAATCAAGTGATGAGATGTTTGAAGAGATAGAATGAGGAATTCTCCCTTGTCTTGATAATTCCTGTCTATCTTCATCATTCTGCACCCTGATGTTTATGATTGACTCTTGACCATCCATGTTTCTCTAAGTGAAAGGAAGAATACTTCCTGTCTGTTCTTGCTTTAAATCCAGTGTGTTGTGGCGTGACTACAAAAGAGGTGAGAATAATGTCTTTGAAGACACAACTGGAAATGTGTACTTCCTCTTCTATCATCTGCCAGATCTACCAGGTGCTGTCTCTCCTAGAAGCAATGTTTGACGTCCTTTAGTTGGAAAACATCTCTAGTCTCTAGACAAATGGGACAAAAGTACGTCAGAACAGATTAATGCCTGGGGAACTTATTCATCTTATTTTTTTTTACATGTTAAGTATTCAAATCTATCAGAGATGAACTGTTAGCACAAGTGACTTCCTCAATGCCCAAGTACTGAGAAGCTTTTGAATTTTTCAATTTAAATCTTAATATGATTCTCTTTTATGTGCTTTGTGTTTACTTCCTGTGGGCGCTCTGTTACCTTCAAGTTCGACTTTAATAGTAAAATTGTAATGTGCCGTTTCCTACAGAGGCTCTTCCCATTGATTTTCTACTTACAGTTTAGGGGTGTGTGTGTGTGTGTGTGTGTGTGTGTGTGTGTGGCTTTTATCTCTATTGTGGTCTTTCATCTCAGGTTACAGAGCAGTGATAGCATGACAGGATATTTGCAATGCCTCTTTTCTTTGGTAACTCCTGCTCTTTTACATATGTAAATGTACTCAGGCTCTTTTGAAGTCTTATTTACTCTAAAAAAAAAGTTTAAATCATGTTGATGGCCTCTTATTCTAGGGCACTGAAGGCTGAAATGAACCGTATTTCTTGCTCTACTAATGATCCTATCTAGTTAGCAGGAGCTTGTCTTTTCTGGTGTGCTCCACACTCCAAGGGCACATTGCTACTAGACCAGATTGTGTGGGTGTGGTATTCATTTACAAAATTATATTCTTGCCTCAATTGATTATTTTTATATTATCTTCTTAGGAAAAATATTAAGAAACATTAAAGGTATAGCTGAGAGCCAGGAGCAGGGGTGCACGCCTGTAATCCTAGCGGCTCAGGAGGCTGAGGCAGGAGGATCACAAGTTTAAAGCCAGCCTCAGCAAGGGCGAGGCGCTAAGTAACTCAGTGAGACCTTGTCTCTAAATAAAATGCAGAATAGGGCTGGGGATGTTTGAGTGCCCTGAGTGCTGTTTGAGTGCCCCTGAGTTCAATCCCCAGTACCCGCCCCCATGCCCGCCACAGAAAAAAGAAGAGCTTAGAGAACCAGTTCTGAAAATATATGTTAGTGTTGTACATTCTTGAGGTGAACACTCCTGCGCTGAACAAAAAAGATGTTGATTGAGTAGATAAGATATATAGTTTGTGTGTGTCATGCCAATGTTAGCTTTTCATTACTGTGGCCAGAACACATGACAAGCACAACTGAGAGGAAGAAAGATTTATTTTGGCTCACAGTTGCAAAGGATTTCATGCATGATCAGCTGACTCCATTTCTTTGGGCCTGAGGTAAGGCAGAACATAATGGTGAAAGGGTGTGCAGAGGAAAGCTGCTCAGCTCATGTTAGCTGAGAATCCAAGAGAGATGGGGAAAAGACTGGGGAGAGGATAAACCCTTCTAGGATAGGCCCCCGTGACTTACTTCCTCTAGCTCAGTCCCACCTACCGGTAATCCATCTAGCTACTAATGGATTAATCCATCGATTAATGCCCCAATGAGGCCAGAACTCTCGTGATTCAATCATTGCCTAGAAGCCCAGGTTCTAAATCTTGTTGTATTACATACCATGCTTTCAAAACCTGAGCTTCTGGGGGTCATTCCAGATCCAAACCACAATAATGCCATAAATATATAGCCTAAAACTGAGATATAGTAGGAAGGTAATGAATTGGTGATGGAAACAGTATATCAATGGGTTCAAACATGGAGAAATATATGTTGGCCAGTCAATAACTTATTGAACTTTATATTCAAGGCTTCTGCTGGGTGCTCTTATTACTATATATAATAAAAACTTTTATCAAATGCTTATTGTAAATCAGGCATTCTACCGGACACTTTCTATGCACTATTTTAGGTAATCTTCTCAAAAAATAAAAAAACTATGAGGTTGTTTTATTTTTACACCTAGTTTATAGATGGAAAAACCGATGCTTCAAAAGCAATTAAGTATTTATTCATCCTAGGTCAACTATTAGATGGCAGAGTAGATCAGTATTTGAATCAGTTCATCTGATACTAATGTTTTTAACTGAAATATACTATTTCAGATTCTAATATATGCAAATTATGACCCTAGCTTTCTTAGCCTACTGTCAATGGAGGGAGGAGAAAAATACAGAAAAATTGCTTCAAAACTTACATTTTGGGAAATCGATAACAGTGAAGAATGACAAGACAAATAGGTAATTGAGTTTTTGACGCGATGACACAAAAAATGATTTGCTAATGATAGGAAACAAGTGAAGAGAATAAAGAGAGGCCACCAGCTAAAGTATTAAGGTTTTTTCAATGTTCATTCACTCATTCAACCTGATGCTAAGAATATCAGGAGACAGTCACAGAGCTCATATTCCAGTGGGGAAAATCTGTGTTTATTGTTCCTGAGTGCTATTGGTGGTGAGCAGGCTGTATGAACAATACCTACTACAAGGTGTGCATGGCTTTCAAAATGTGGGGAAGAGAGAGAGCACAGCCAGAAAACCAGGAAGATAAAGCCGGTGTTGGCAGAGAGTTGCTGTTGGCACAGAAGGCCATATCATGGTTCAGCTGTAACTGGGCAGAGCAGACACTCTAACCACAGAGGACTAGGAGTTCAACACAGAAGCAGGTGTCCTCTACCGTCTTCCATGTATACTTGGACAAATGCATCAAACAACAGTAGGTAAAATGGTTTTTTGAATAGCATCACCAGGGAATTCTCTCTGTTGATTATGCAACCTGTCCACCTTGCATTTATAATCAAAGGCCTCAGTAAAACATGAGACAAGGGTGCTTATTTTATAAGGATGCTTGTTGAATAACTTTTCTGAGGGATCCCAGAAAAGTCTGGAATTGGAGTAAAGTGGAAATAAGCATAGCTATCCCTTGAAATGACAGTATTATCTAACACCACACTGAGGAACAATGATTTACTCAGATGTGCTTGAGGGAGTAATCATTGTGATCTGGAATAGTCATGTGCATTTTAGAGAGAAGTCTGGAGGTAAGCTTCAGAAAATAAGTAGGATTTGTATAGGCCTGGGACACTGAACCATCTCTGGCATGAGAAAATACCACAGAGATTAAGAATCTGCTACAAATAAGAATAAGTTTTTTTCAGGCAGAATAAAGGCTTATGATGATGAAATGACTAAAACAGAGACTCAGAAATACGAGAATGAAGAGCAGGGAAAGTCTAGGGGTCTGGGCATAGCTGTCTGTTTGCACAGTATCAACAGTTCACGCTTTATTAATGGATTTCCTCAGGTGTAGTCAGCCAGGAAGATGAAGGTTATGAGAGGCTTAAAGCTTATTCAGTGTGGATTGCCCTCTTTAGGAAAACAGTATAAAATTACAAATGCAAACTCACTAAGTTCCATCAAAAGCCTTAGAAGTCACCAATTAAGTACGAGACTCTGAATCCTATGCCTCATTAGTTTTTGGGACATCCGCCTCTGACTAAAGCAGTGCTGACAATTAGAAAAATAATGCAGGACTGGGGTTGTGGCTCAGTGGTAGAGCTCTTGCCTAGCATGTATGAGGCACTAGGTTTGATTCTCAGCACCACATATCAATATCTAAATGAATCAACATCTAAAACAATATTTAAAAAAAAGAAATATAATGCAATCCAGAAATGTAACTTAAAAATTTCTAATATGTGCACCAAAAATGTAAAAATAAGCATGCAAAGTTTTTATATTTTATTTAATCCCACATCTCTGAAATACTCTTTCAACATAAAATTGATATTAAAAGATTTGTGAAATATCTTACATTCATTTTTTTCAAACTCTGTCTTTGAACTCTGGTGGCTATTTTGTATAAACAGCATACAGCAATTAGAACTAGCCATATTTCCAGTGTTCAATCACCTCTAGTAGCTAATGTATTGAAGAGTACATAATTAGAGTCTTGCTACTCAATGTGTGATCTGTGGATCAGCATCATGTTCATCATCATAACCAAAGAGCTCGTTAGAATGCAGCATCCTGGACCTCACTCCAGACCCACTGAATCAGAATATGCACTTTAATAAGGTCTCAAGATGATTCATATTCACATTAACATTTGAGATACATTGCTCCAAATAACTAAGAATAGAGTCTCTGGAAACAATTGTGGGAAAAACTAGTTTTCACAGAAGGCCCAAGAAGGGAAGTATTGGAAAAAAATGATTAATGGAGAAGATTTCTGAAATCAAGAGGACAGTAGTGACAAATGACATGGGAAGTTTGAAGAGGAGCGTTAGAACTGAGAATCATCACTTTGCAGTTTTAGGAGAAGAATAAAAATAACTTGAATGTGAAAAGATTAAGAAGAAAATAATGAGCCATAAAGTGAGTTAAGATTACCTCTGGGCAATGCTAAAGGAATGACATCACGGTTTTAAAGGCTGTCACAGCATATTACAAAAAGTCGTAAACCATTTGAGCAGTAGTTCCAGGTATTTTTCAACCTAATTATGAATGTCTTAAGGTGAATGTTTATCATTCCCTCCCACACTCATCCTCCTACCCTTCATAACACAGTTCAAATAATGATAACTTTGATCACACAATATCTTTGGAGTGTATTTGGAACAACTCTAAACTTTTATTATTGAAAAATGTTAATGTAGATTCAGAATGAAACATGAAAAATGATCCATCCTAAGATGCTTAATTGAACACCTTTCTGCCTGAGGCCCTGCTTAGTGATTCCTGTCTTGGCTGACAGTGGCTGAAAAGAGAGGTATGCAGTTTTTGAAATGCTTCATTATAAAAAGCATCTCTCCTTCCTGTTGCCAGTGTTATTTACTCACTTTTTCTGGAGAGCTGGTGATATAGTCCTCTATATTTATTTGTATTCAAGAAAACATAAATGTTTTTAATTGGAACATCCATCACCTTAGGATTCAAATGAGCCCATTTCAATCAATGAGCAGAGACTATGTTATTGTTGTTGTTAGAATGGATTTCCAAAAAGTGCTTGGTTGATTTAGCAAACTGAGTGCTTTCATGTGTAAAAAAAGAAAAAAGAAAACCTAGATATATGCAGCCATGTATTCAACTTTGTTTTTCCATAGTTAGGTTAGTACCTGGAACATAACTGGCACTAAATAAATACCACAAGAAAGAACGATGAGATGAATGGATGAATGTCAACACAACAATTATTTTTCCTACTTATAGTTGATCCAAAAACAATTGCTTTCTGTTTGTTTGGTTATTTAAATGAAATTAACAATTTACTTCAATGAAACCCCCATTTTTCTTGTATTTTTAAAAATTGAAGTTGACTACTTAATACTATTTGATTTACTAAAGTGTTCCTTTGTGTGGATAAAAGCTTCAAAAAACTGTTCATTATGAATCATAGGAATGGTCTCCTATGTTTTAAAAGTGTCCTTAGAAGCCAGGTATGGGGGTGCATGCTTGTAATCCCAGCAATTTGGGAGGCTAAGACAGGAGAATCACAAGTTCAAAGCCAGCCTCAGCAATGGCAAGGTGCTAAGCAACTCAGTGAGACCGTCTCTAAATAAAAGACAGAATTGGGCTGGGGATGTGGCTCAGTGGTCGAGTACCCCTGAGTTCAAACCCTGGTACCAAAAAAAAAAAAAAAAAGAAAGTGTCCTTAGAATCTGTATCTCAATGGGAATATAGAAATAAAAATTAACTCTCAGAGTAGTTCCATACTATGTTCCTTTTGTCCTTTATGGATGAAAATTATTACATGATCTAACATAAAAATGGACATAAGGCTCAAAGTTATTTCGGTTTAAGGTTCTAGACATGAATAACTGGCACATAGTATGTATGTTGGGGTATATGTTGCTCCAGAGGACTGTTTCTCAGCTCTCATTCCTTGTAAACTATTGTTATATAATCAGGTTGTAAAGAATTTTATCATAGATGAATGATCAAAGTACAAAGGAATAAATGAAGATGGCCATAAATTCTGACAGATGACGAAGGAAAACTTCAAAGTTGATCCTTGAAAGATGGAAAACTAAAAATGGTCAAAGAGAATTCCAGACAAAAGAACAGCGATCTCGGATTCTTATTATTTTAGTGAATAATATGCTGGGGCAATAAGTTTAGAGTGTGTTGTAGGGAGTGCTGGGACTGAATAAGTACCATAAGGATGGATGGCAAGAGGAAAGTGTGAATGGCAATACCTCCCACACACACTTATATAGATGATCCACAAACAGCTGGATGGTTTGCATGGTAATTTTGATGAAATTTTTTAAAAAGTTATTTCAAGGAAATCCCTGTTTTACCTATATTTGATTGATTACAGGTAATCACCAATAAGTTGGGTCTGGCTTGTGAAAGGCTTTGTAGCTTCTACTTTAAAGTGTGGTTTTTAACTGAAGGACACAGGCACCTATCAGATATTTCTGAGTGGTGGAGTGGTATAATTATATTTGGGTTTTAGGTGATGTACCTTAGGTAGAACTTATTGCAATAGGAGAAGTGTGCAGTGATGAAAACTGAACCAGAAAAACTGTAGTGAGGGTGGAGAGGAGAGGTTATTGGAACCAGGTTTGGCAAGACGTGAGAGGGCCAGATTTTGATGTGACGAGTGAACAAGCAGAAAGAATCAAGGACAGGACAGATGTTTCCACAGCTTAAGGGATGGTATGGGTGCCATGGCTATGTCCGAAAATGCCAAAGGAAACTACCAAAGATCAGCTTCCTGTTCTGCACATCTTCACATACAGCTCTCATCTTATAACTTATTTCTATTTCTGCCTCTATGGTGAAGATGGAAAAATGTGTTGCTTTTATTCATTTTCACAACAACTTTAAAGCTGTTTCAAAAATGACTTGTTGATATTCTCTCTTTCTCCTAGCTAGAGCCTAGAACTAAACTACAGATACAGACATGGTTATTGGACTTCTCATTAGTTATCAGTTGTTTAACATTGCAAAGAAAGATTGAAAATATGCCCAAAAACAAGAATTAAATTTTGTGATTTGTAGTTTTTAATAATGGTTTATAAATTTTACCTCTATTATTCTGTTTTTTGTCCCCCTATGAATCTTTAAATAAAAGAACCAAGAGACAGAAACTGAATTTTTGAATTTCTGCTTTGAGCATTAGTCTGTTTGAGCCTTTGCTTTTCTTTAGCTTTACTTCCCTGAAGTTTTTGTGAATTTAAATACAGAGAAATGTTATTGCAATTTTTGAGATATGTTACCCAGTGAGTTCATTTTGCTGGAAACATACTTTATATTCTTTGATCTTTAATTGAATTAAATTATAACAATAAAGCAGAATAATTTCAGGACCACTGAGGAGTTCATTTCATTCTGTTTGACAAAATATGTAATTTGACAGGGTATCATCAATATTGTAAAATCTGAAACAGTGGCATTCTTAAGAAGTCAAATTAATCATTTTCTTTTCTGTTGTGTGGCTCATCAACTCATAAATTAATTTGCAGAACTAAATTTTCAAAACAAAAATATTTCCTTTTTTCCCTGGAGAAAAAAAAGAGAGTTTCCTCCAGGGAACTCACTTTCCTTAGAACACCGTCCTAACGTACTTGCCACAAACCTGAAGTGCTCAAGAACAGAAAATGACTAGCCTCAGGGAAAAATGCACTCATTGCTCACCTATTTCATTTCCAACTCCTGGGTTTAAATGCATTTTCATTGCTGTTTTATTAAATTGCTAGATCAACCCTGGGAATTTTGTGTTATTCCCATTTTAGAGCTCCAGAGACTAAAATTCGATTAAAAAAAAACTCTTTTAGGAAATGAGAATAGTATAAATGTTTCAAAACTGGATCTTTTTTTTTTTTAATACTGGGGATTGAACTCGGGCACTCAACCACTGAGTCACATCTCCAGCCTTCAAAACTGGATCTTGATTCAGAAAAATAGAATGAGCATTAGAACCAGACCGACTTGATATAACTGCTAACTCTGCATGTAGTTTAAATTTCTGAACATAATGGGCTGGTGATATGGCTCGGTGGTAGGTCATTTTACCTGGCATGCATAAGGCCCTGGGTTCAATTCCCAGTACTGTAATTAATCAGTTAATCAATAAAATGTCTGAACCTAATTCTCTAATTTTACAGATGAAAACATAATCTTCAAGGGATAATTAGGAGGGCTCAATAAAAGAATATCTTCCTTTGAGGGGATGTGAGTGGGCATTTCATCCTGAAAGGGCATGAGAATAGATTATTGAGTTTTATCAGAGTATGACAACCCGGAATGGTCATGTGTGGACTTTTCTAAGATGTGAACAGAAAACTGTACTCCAGGTTTTATAAGCCCTTGAGTCACAAATGTTCTGCTATCCAAGTCTGATTTTACTTCTCATTGTAAATCTCATTTTCAATATTAACTGAAAAACTCACAGAACTCACATAACAACTTGAATTATCTCGGCATGATTAATTTGTATCTTGTAAAGATATAGATGGGCTAAGCAACTAAAACTCTAAAAAGCACAGTAAAAAATCTAAAATAAGCATTATATAGAAAGAAAAGTTAATTTTAATTTTAACAGGTAAAAATTGATAAGATGCCTCATTTGTAGGAAGGATAATTATTTAAAAGTAAAGTCATTTTACTTTGCCCACCCAAAATAATTAATATCAATAATTTTTAAAAATTATTATGTTAAATTGCCATTTTACTGATATATCTGATCTTATTCTCTTGCCTAATCATCTCTTGACTTAAAAACCATTTTATCAAAAAAAAAAAAAATATCCAGCCCTAGGCAAAATTTTGCATAGGGCAAATATATTTTATTAATTCTTTTCTCTGTTGTAAGCCAAGTTTCTCTTCTGCACCTAATTGTAAAATTCAAGGCAAAATTTTTATGCCCGGGATAAGATGGGAAATGAGATTAGCAAATTAATTTTGTGATACTTGACATGTATCATTTCCAAAATTTTTCTTTCTTCCTTTTCTCTTCCTACTCTTCCCCCTTCTCTTTCTTCCTCTCTCTCTTCCTTTCTTTTAAAGAAATATATTCAGTATTTCATCGTCTACTCTGTTAAAAATATTATACTAATCTCAAATCTAAGGAGAATATTAAGGTATGAAAGATACAGTCCTTGACTTCAAGGAATTTTGAGTTTGGAAGAATAGAGAAAATGAATAATTGATTGACAGATACATGGGGAGGTAGCTAGGGATAATTTATGAGTATTTCGGTGTGTGTGTAAAACAATACAAGAGACAACAGGATCCCAAGAAACTAGAACTATAAAAGCACTTTTATTATTTGTTAAAAGTATAAATAACCAACAAGTGAGGTATGATGAGCCATCGTCTTAGAAGACAGAGAAGTTAAGGGATACTAATTAACTGACAAATGAAGCTCTCTCATATTTTATTACCCACGTAATAGTAAGATTTCATTCTATATGGAATAGGTATGGTGACATCTATTTCGCGCCCCAAGCCCTAGCTCCTCTTTATTCTGACAAGCATAGCAGGGCACAGTCTCTGCTGCTTAAACATAAACATCAATAGACATCAGATATATCTTTGATTTCTCCTATCACATGCCCAAGATTATGAAATGACTACTTGATGGTTTTTGACACATGGAAAAATATAAGAAAGCTTACACTCAAAAGCAAATGACATGCTGGGAATTAAATTGAAATGACTCTTTTTAAGATTCTGTTGTGGTTTGAAGAGCAACAGTGAGTGAACACTTACCACATAGGTTTGATGTAAATAGGTGGCCCTTTCTCTATTCTATTATGCTTAATAGCAGCATTATGAACAGATTCCCTTTATTCTTCCTTGAAGAAGCACTGAAGTGGAATAATGTACTATAAATACCTTTTACCCTAGAAGTGAAATATCTGCTTTGCCAGGATAATACTCCATATCATAAATCCACCCACATGGTAGATGCAGGTGAAGCTTAATTATTTCATTAGGTACAGAGTTTATGATTCCTTGGCTAAATCTTTAAAGGTTAGATGCAGTCAGTAGAACTCTCATAAAAATTCACTTCTACTATCAACAAAAGTAATATCTAAAACTAAACATTGACCAAGTATAATTAATTATTTATCAATATATTGTCAAAAGCAATACATCAGTATTATTTACGATATACCTATTGACACATTTTAGTTTTCAAGAATGAAAAAAAGCAGATTGTTTCGCTGCAGGCAATAAAGCATGCTTTCCTTGTGAGTATCTATAAAATAGTTTCTTCTGTTTTTCAAATATTTTTGTAATATATGCTTCCTTTTAAAAAAATGACACCAAAGTGGAATAACATGAAAACACAATTTTGAAAAGATATGTGCCACCTTTATTCTGTTAGGTAGAATTGAGAATGCTTTATTTATATTAACTTGGAAATTTTATCTTTCTGTTGTCAGGATTATATGGCTGATTTAGACATAGGAAACACTTTTTGTTGAGAAAAAATTGGGGTAGCATTTCAACATTACATAAGCCATAGTTTTAAGACCTCAAATTTATTTTTATATAAACTCTCAAAATTCCTACCAACTGAGATCCTTGAAGTCCCTCTGAGTATTGATCTTATTCATCTAAGCTTCCTGTCCATGGTGTTATTTATATTATGTTGTTATACAAGTTTATTAAAACTTACTTATCTTTCCATATATCTCCAAAGTATTACTCTCTGTTTACTAAATCTTTCAAGGTTTCCAGACTTTGGCATCCATCTGTCCTTTCCTAAACACTGACTATTTTGAGTTCAATATTATGTTCACAGTGCAGAGGTCCTGTTGATTTCCCCAAAATGAAAGCATTACTGAGTTATGTGCAAGGACCTGAAGATGAAATCTGGCCCCAAAGTTGCTTGAGATTATTCATGGAGAGAATTTTCCAGCTCTCTTTTAGTTCCTGCCTAGAGCCATTGAATGCCTTTTAAATCACTGACAGAAAATTTAGGTCAACACATTGCCTGAGGTCATTTAAATTTCAAATCGGCTGCCATTTTTCTGCTTGTAGCTATTGGGGGAGAAGAGCACTATGCCTACAGCTAGTGAGCTGGAGCTGAGAATCTGGCACAGGAAACTTTAGCTCAGAGTCAAACTTATTTATGCTCTGCTGAAGGAAGTGTGTCAGGAAGGTTAATGAGGCTAAATTGGCATTCTGTCTTCCGACTCAGAGCCCAATTGGGAACTACATTCAGTGATGAGAGTTAGTCTTTTTGCCAGATTTTGCACCACTTGTTATAGCTTGGGACTTGAGTTGTTTTTTTTTGTTTTTTATAAGCATAGAGGTGTTTTTTTGGCTCCATGGATTTGATCTGTGAGCAAAACCCAGTTTTCATGATTTGTTTAGACAAATCAAGTGGCAGGAGCAGAATGCCCAGTGTTTCCAGGCTTCCATGGCCAGCAGAGAGCACGAACAAAATATGGTCATTGTATTCAATCAAATATTATATTTGGATGAATTCTTCTCTCTGCAGGTTGACAGCCATCAGTCTGTTCTCATCAGTAACCCTGATGTTAGAAAAAAGGAAAATATTGTATTTTCACTTCTTAAAATATGCTGAGTTATAGCAGCAAGCACACTTAGAAGTCATATCTTGCTTTCTCAATTCTGTGCTCCACATTCTCCAATAAAAAGAAATAGGGATTGTTGGAGAAATATGCATATATGGCTAGATATAGAGGAAAGAATGTCCAGGATCCTGATTTGTTTTCGCAAGATCAAATTCTTTAACTGTTTAATTCTCCTTTTCTTCCAACTGTAAAAGAGATAATATCTACTTTATGGTAGTTGGATAGGGTTAAACATAAAAATGTATGTAAAGGCCTGTAATCCCAGCACTTAGGGAGGCTGAGACAGGAGAATCGCGAGTTCAAAGCCAGCCTCAGCAACTACAAGGCTTTGAGCAACTCAGTGAGACCCTGTCTCTACATAAAACACAAAATAGGGCTGGGGATGTGGCTCAGTGGTCAAGTGCCCCTGAGTTCAATCTCCAGTACAAAAAAAAAAGTATGTAAAGAACCCAGCTGGTGCTTACTTAGTTCACAGTAAGACCTTAAGAAACCATTAGAGTTGTCATTTTTGTAATTGGTATGAATCACTGTGATTCTATGCAAAGCTGTTAACTTTTCATTGCCGTGACCAATATCTGAGAAAAACAATTCAGGAAAGATTTATTTTGACTTAGGGTTTCAGAGGTTTCAGTCCATGGTTGGCCAGTTTCATTGACCTGGGTCTGAATTGAGGCGGAACATCATGGCAGAGGGCATGGCATAGGAAATCTACTCAGCTCAATGCAGGCAAGAAGCAGAGAAGGACAGAGAAAGAAAAGGGCCAGGGATAAGATATCATCCCCAGGGTCACACTAGTGACCTACTTCTTCCAACCATGCTCTACGTGCCTACAGTTTCCACCACTTCTTAGTAGTCTATTCAACTATCAATGGATTAATTCACTGATGAAGTCCAAGTCCTCATAATGCACTCATTTCTGGAAAAACTCCACGTCTGAATCTTACTGCACTGAGGACCAAGCCTTCAACGCCTGAGACTTTGGGGGCCATTCCAGATTGAAACCATAATAAAATAATAATAATAATAATAATAGTAATAATAGTAATAATAATAAAGTTTGTATATGGATGTTTTTGAAGGAATTATGAACATCTGAGTAATTTCAATAAGAATCACTATGTTTATCTTCAAGTATTCCTAACTTATTATTGTGTACCTCAATCCAGAAAGTACCCCAATATATCTAAAGATCTTCTAGTTGTATTTTTAAACTTTATTCTGTTTCCAAAATGATTGAAGATCACTTTAGAAAGAAATGATTGAATCATCTCACTTATCATCAAAATAATATTACATATCAGGACCTATTATTTTCATGGTATACCTGAAAATTACACTTATTTGATGTAATCTATAATAATTCACCATCTCAATTTTTAAAAATAAAGATGGAATTGTCTTCTGCATACTTGTTTCCCATCAAAATTAAATGACTAAATATTATGCCATCATATATTAATGGACTTGGGCTGTCATGGACTGGGTGACATAAACAACAGACATTATTTCTAACAGTCTAGAAGCTAGAAGTCTGAGATGGGGGCCAATGCTATTTTCAGTGTCATATTGACCCTCCTTTTTCTCTAATTATGTTCAGTTCATTCTTATTTTTATTGTCTGTATTCTTTCATCCCTCTCCATTGCTTTGTCCCTTATAACTCAATCCCATTACTTTCAACAATTAACATTTTAAAATGCAACATGATTTTTAAATCCTCTAAAGTTTAACATAGTCAATATTTCTACCTTAGTCTTGAAAAATGCTGAACAATTATACTTGGATCACTTCTCCCAATCTCTTAATTATAGGCCTTTTATTTTACTGTATTCTATTTATTACTACCAAATTGGTGTTATTTTTTTGTTTTAGACAGCCAGTGTTTATTTAGGATTTCTTATATCTTTACATGTTTATTTGGTTACTGTTCTATCTTGTATCTTGAAAAATTTTTATGGTACAAGTTGCTTCCTTCCCATAGTAAAATTTTAGACATTTAATCAGTGAGCATCTTCTCATGCTAAACTCTGCTTTATAATCTACAAATGTATTTACTCTGTTTTCCTTCTGAAAAGAGAAAGCCAGGCACACGTTCTAAGTCAAGAGCTCTTTTTACTTAGCACATGAGGTTGACAGTAAAGGTTGGATGACAGTTGAATTGCGGTTCCCTTGTTGGTGGTGGTATTCATTTCCTGGGATTGTGATAACCAGTGAATTTCAATTGGGTAGTTTAAAACAACACAAATATATTCTTTCAAAGTTCTGGAGGGTAGAAGTATAAGATGAAGATGTTGTCAGGGCTGTGTGCCCTCTGACTCTGGAGAACAGTCTGTTCCTTGCCTCCCTCCTACCTTGTACTTGTTGCCGTGAATCCTCAATGTTTTCTGGCTTCTAAGTGCATCTCTCCAATCTTTGCCTCCATATTCTCATGGCTATCTGCTCTCTGTTCCTTTCTCTTGTTTTATAGGGACATCAGTGGTACTGAATTTAGGGCCAGCCATATTCCAATGTGACCTTTCCCTGATTTAGAGAAGTGTGGCATTTTCTACTGCTTTTAATTACATTGTCTGATGAATAATAAGTAGACTTGTGAACAAGGAATAACTTTACATCTCAAAATTGCTCAGCAGTGTAATCTTCTTAAAGACAGTTTAAAAGATTAGAAATCCAAATGGAAGTGGAAATTTAACTAAACATACTGCTACCAATGGAAGTAATTAAATTGAGGTGACAATTTGGATGAACTAGATACAGTCTAGCATAGCTAAAATATAATTAGTCCAGTTGGACAATAATAAATTTGTCGATACTGACTTTTTTACTTGGAGTCTTACAAGTTTCTTTTCCACATTGATTTTAATTCCATTAATATGTGAGTAAAAGAGGGGATGGAGGATGGGGTCTGAGGGAAGGATAAATAAGCTTTTAATTGATTTGGCTTTATGTGTATTTCAATTTGTGTATATAATGCAAATGCTTTCTAAATGTCTGAAAATGGCAAGTCAGAATAGTTCTGCTTTATGAGACACAGAGTGGTTTTCAGTGAGGAAAAATTTTACAGGAAACTCTGTCACTTTATAGCTATCATCCTTCAAACACAATGGGAACATCAATCTACCATTAGATAGCATGTGAATCATAGGCACTGCCCCAGAAATCATAAGAGGTGTTTGAAAGGTCACTGTTTTATTAAGGCCACTGTGTTCTAAACTATCTGGGAGATGACCAAACCACACTTGTGAATTGGGACGCTAGGATACTACACTGGCACAAAAGGATGGGGTGAAATACGAGTTACTTCCTTATGTTTTGCTGATCTTGTTGAAAAAGACTGAATCTTCAAATATGAAAGTATCATAAAATTGCAATTATTCTCAGACCAAGATATTATTTATCAAGGGTAAAATTTAAACACTGTCTTAAGTCCAAAATATGAGAAAAAAAAATTATTTTTAAGCATACCTAAGAAAAAGTTTGAATGCTCAAATCTTGCATGCTGTAGTTCCAAGAGCAGGGTATTAATACCAATATACTTGGAAGAATTTACTAAGACCAAAGGGTGGCCAATTATTTACCTATATCCTAGCCAAAGGTTTTCTGGTCAGTTGCTCTATTGCTTATAGCCCTTGTTTTCTGTTTATTCTATGTAGGTATTTAAAGTTTTCTAATTTGAATAAATTTAAAATTTTTCAAGTTGTTTTTCCTGAGGACCCATTTAATATTCCTTAAGACTGTGAGATGCTGTAATTAATTATCCAGCTTTACAGAGAAATCCATTTTCTCTGGTGACTGCACAATAAAATAAACTACATTTGCCTTCTTCACCCTCTCTAAAACCTCCCAGCAGTCCTGACTTGGCTGTTGTTATTGCAACAACCCACCATTGTCTCAGAGACCTGATGATGTAGTGGCACCACCTCCTCCACTGAAAATCCTAATTAAGCTTCTCCAGAAATCTGCACCATAATTGATCTTAGGACTATTAGCAAAAGAGTCTCTACCAAAGAGTTCAATGTAGTTAAATTTCCTATTTCCTGTTGCTCTGTCTTGCTTGGCCACTGGCCTGAAAGAGATCAGCACTCCAGGTGCTGAATTCCCCCTTACTAGTTTTTCAAAAATATTTTTGGACAATCTAGGGTAGTAACAATATAATGGTTTATAAAAGTGTTTTTAAGCGGGATGTGGGTTTGTAAATGCAAAGTGCAGATCTTTAGCAAGGCCTCAGGCCTTGGCCTGAGCTTCACAGAGATATTAACATTTCAGAGATAAGAGAAGATGTTACTAGTTGGGCTCCATGGTAACAGCTGGCAGGGGAAGAAAGGAAGGGGGAGAAGAAGCTCTCCCCTTCTCAAGTGCTGTCCTTGAAGTGTTAACTTACCCAGAACAGTAAAAGAAAAAGCTGCTTTTCTGTGAACTTCTGCGGATTGTGAACCTTTGAGTCACTCCCCTTACACGCTGGGTATAAAGTTCTGAAACTGCCTGAACTCGGAGTTCAGGGAAATTAATTGATTACAGCGAAAGCTGTATCCTCTGAACCAGCTGCAGTCAAATAAATCTAATTCCTGTTTCCTTATCAGGTGTCTTGCCTGGTCTGGCCCTACAAGGAGAGAAAGTGGAATCTGATGGTCATCAAGACTTGCACTGAGTTGTGACTAGATGCATGTAGCCATCTGCATTTATATGTAAATTAATTAAATATATATTTAAATTAATTAAAAGTAACAATTTATAATTAACAATAATATAGTATAATTAAATTAATTACAATTACATATTAATTTCCTCTATCAATAGCCACATTTCAAGGACTCAGGAGCACTTATGCTAATGGTCATAATAATCATTGTAGAGGCCCTTAGCCATCATCACAAGTTATGTTGGAAAGGACTAATTCAGACCAACCAACCAAAACTAAACCCCAAAACCGTTTCCCTAAAATGTACTACACAACCTCATTTAAGGTATTATAAGTTTTTCAAAGCGTTGCTAGTGAACTAAAATAAAAAATCTTTTTTCAGTCATTAACCCCTACCCACTGTTTACCTAAGCAAAGCATGGTCAAAAAGCAGGGAAGAGAAGCAAAAGAAATGAAGATCTAATCAACAAGACTTTTTTATTCTGAAGAGAATTCTACTTTGCTTTTGTGTAAGTGTTATCTGATAAAATAAAATTTTCTAGATTTTGAATTTTTTAAAACTGATTTTTTTTTTTTTTTTTTTTTTTTTGTGGTACTGGGGATTGAACTCAGGGGTACTCAACCACTGAGCCACATCTCCAGTCCTATTTTGTGTTTTATGTAGAGACAGGGTCTCACTGAGTTGCTTAGAGCCTTGCCATTGCTGAAGCTCTGATTCTTTTTTTTCTGATAAGCAATGATGTGCTATTTTCTATGGTCACTGGAGACTACTACTACTGAGATTTATGTAACAATACTTATTTTAAGAACAGGTTTTTTGTCAATCTAAATTGTCTATCCTCTTTTTTCTCATCTCTTAGCATTAATTCAAAGCTAATGCAATTATCATGTTGAAATAAATGAGATTCAAAGTAATTATTTAAACTTTTTTTTAATTAAAATATAACACACCAGGTGCAGTGGCATAGGCCTGTAATCCTAGTAACTGGGGAGGTTGAGATAGGAGGATAGAAAGTTTGCAGCCAGCATGGGCAACTTACAGAGGACTTTGTCTCAAAATTTAAAAACTTAAAAGGTCTGGTGGGAAGGGAGGATGTAACTCAGTGGTGGAACACCCCTGGGTTCAATCCTCAGTACTACACAAAAATAAGACAAAAAGTATCAAACTCGCAAGTGTACACTTCAGTTGAACATCACCAGTGAACATACTTGGGTAACTACCACCCTTTTTAAGCCCCTCAGACTTCCTGCATGCTCTTTCCTGCAGGTAATTATCCCTTCCTATGTCCTCAGAAGTAGCCAAAGCCTTGACTTCCTACATCTCCGATTACTTTGTCCTAATTTTGGCAAGGAGTCATCCAACATGAAGTTTTTGTGCCTAGCTTCTTTGGCTCACCAGGTCCACCATACAACCTTAGTGCTGTGCATGATTGTATTTCTTTCATCTCACTGGAGTCTGGCATTCCCACAGTGTAACCACCCCATTGTTGGTGGACACCTGGACTGCTGTATTGTTAGAAATAATCTTGTACACTTCATTATTATATTTGTGTGCTGGCTTCAGGCTGGTTATGCCTTTTAATGCATTATTTTTTTAATTTTAAAATTGAAGTGCCTTGAGGTAGAATACATAATTCAGCTGTCTCTTTTTCACAAAGCAATATGGGCAAAGTTTTGGGGGTTTGTTTCTTTGTTTTAAAGACAGATATTGTATGCATTTTCAGGAGTATTTGGTTCAGTCTGGGTTATGTTAGACAACATAACTGGGAGAAACCTGAACCTAAACACCATTGATTATGAGGAAACAGGGACAGCAAAGGCTCAGAGCAGTGGTTGTAATGCCCTTGGCTGTTACTAGTTCACACTCTGGCTATAAAGAGGTTCTGTTGCCAAAATATCCAAATATAAAGCCAGTCTCTGGGGACAAATTGAGTCTCATTTCCCATTTTGGGAACAGCCTGGAAAAATGACCTCAATGTTTGCAGCCTAGTGTTTGGACAAATGTATTCTACCTTGTGAGTTGAGTAAAGCAGGAGGATATTAAAGAGAGAGAGAGACAGAGAGAGAGGGAAATAGGATTAAAGATCCGGAGAGAGATCTTTTGTTCTCACTGTGGGCACATTTTACCATAACAGTTTGATAAACCATTAATTAGAAAATGAAGAGCTGAGTGGTTGGATTCAGGGAAAAAGAGGCTTTGCTTTCTCAGCATGATCTCAAACCTTTGCTTAAAAACAATCATTAGCAAATAAAAAGGGGAACACCTATGCAACTACCCTCAGGAACTATTCTTGGCAGTTTGGGGCTCTCAACCAGCAGCTAGCAAAGGAAGCCATTGATAGCCTCTGGGAAGGCTTCTGACCAGAACAAGTAAATAGTATGTAAATTTTGCCTTCTGTTTGTACAGAAGGGAGATTCACATTTGGGGGATTCACATTTTTTTAATGTCCAAACATGGCTGGGATTGGAATTTGAAAATTTACATAAATAAAAGTAAAAATCCTTAGCACATACCACCACCTTATACCTACTTGAATCTGAATCTCTGAGGTTAAGGACTAAGAAACCTTGTTTTTCAGAAGCCAACAGGAGACAAATATGGAGTCAGGCGTGAACATGGCTCCACATAGAGCCTGATCGTATGTAGCTTATCATTGCTTCAATAATAAAAGGGTTAATTATATAGATTATATGTTAATAGAAATAAAATAGTCATGTTACTTAAGGGGATTCGTAGTTTTCATTTTTTCTAGTTGGCATTCACCAGAAAAGAGGCTTTGGCACAGATAAATGTCTTATAAGGAGGCAGCTAACTCCAGAAGGGTGGTGAGTGTGTCTAGTGGGGTCAAGTCTGACTCAGTGGCTGGCTGTTCCATGCACCATACCCCAGGGGCCTCAGGGTGAACATCAGTCATCCTCTTAGGATATAATATCCTGGGGTCTTTGGGCACTGCTGTGGTGAATTATTAATATAAAGATCCTAATTCATCTGATTGTTAGGACATATTCATTTATAGATGGCATTCATAAATATTAACCAATGTTTATTGAGCACATGGTACTATGCCAGGTGTCAGGCTCTCTATTAGAAATGCAATAGTGAAGGCAAAGTCTCTGGTATTTATTATTTCCTCATTTTCAACTGTTGTTTCTGATTCTTAGAAGTGTCATCAAAGCTCAATCCTTATCCCCATTGTAAGGACTAGACGACCAGAAGACAACGAATTAAAGCCCCACGGCAAGGCTTTATTGAAAATACACACTCTCGGCCGAATCCCCAAGTCCATCAGAGTGTGTCCGGGAGAAATGGCGCTGGGACTCCGGTGTAGGGAGAATTCAGAAAGCCCAGTCAGGAAGGGGAGGGCTTGGTGGCAGGAAGAGAAGGCCAGAGTCCTTCCTGGATAGGTCAGGAAAAACCCGCTGATTGACAGGAGGCGTGTCTACTGGTGTCAGCGTCTGGCTAGCTGCTCCTTTTCGCAGCTGCTGACTGCGACTGCCCTGACTGGTCCCTTTAATTGGACATCTTGGACCCTGATCCAACCTAACACCCATGCCAATCCAATAACCAGGACATGGTTCTGAGAAAAAGGAAAAAAAAAAAGAAGGTTTATTGTTTTGCTAGCAAAAGAGAAACACAGGGGACTCCAGTCCCTGTGATTCTCTCATCAGCAGAAACAGGGGGTGAATCAAAGGCTACATTCCACCCTGTTCACTGTCAGAGTCATAATTCACTTGTTAATTTGGGAGATAGTAATTTCTGAGATCTTCTGGTGCCATCCCCAAAGTCTGGATTACTTAATCCCTGTGACAGGTGTGTACTCAAGGACAGATAACTCTGTCTAGGATGGGGAAGAAAGGTTTCCTGAGATTAGGAGGGGGAAGAGATTGGGGCGGACAAGGAGAGAGGAGGAGAACAAAACATGTCCATTTTAAAAATAAGTTGCAGTTTCAGAGCACTAAAGGCTATATTCAAAGCATAAAAGTGGACCTCTGTTACACAAGTGTCTTTCTTTTATGCTGCACATCTTCTTCCAATCTCTCTTGGTAAGCCCATAGCATTTTACGTGCATTTCCAAAATGGTAGTCTCTGTAAAAGGATCTATTTCACAAGTAGAGCTCCTAAGAAGTGACCTATTGTTTTTCTTTTTGTTTGCTTTTTTCTTCTCTTTTTGTTACTGGCATTGATCTAAGTTCTTGATGACTGGAGTTGCTGATTGTCTGCCTCTCAGGAAAACAGAACCTTTCTTTTTTAGATCCCTTGTAGACTTAATCTGTGGATTACTTAAAACCACAGAAATGTTTTTACCCTAAATTCTTGTGATCTTTTTCCCATGATTGCTCTCCTTCAGAGAGATGTTTCTTTCTTTCTTTTTTTTTTTTTTTGGTACTAGAGATTGAACTCAGGAGCACTCGACCACTGAGCCACATCCCCAGCCCTGTTTTGTGTTTTATGTAGAGACAGGGTCTCACTGAGTTGCTTGCTTAGCACCTCGCTGTTGCTGAGGCTGGCTTTGAACTCACGATTCTCCTGTCTCAGCCTCCCTAAGTGCTGGGATTACAGGCTTGCACCACCGCGCCCGGCTCAGAGAGATCTTTCTTGAATGTCAATATGAATTCTCATTTTGTTTCTAAAACCCTTCCAGTAGTACCTAAAACTTGCACCCTAAGAGAAAACTCTAATTTTTCTCTGGGCATCTAGGTCTTGCCTTATCTCCTGCTGCTCCTTTATGATCCAGAAGTCACCAAACCATGGCATCAAGTTGGTTCATTCCAATATCCTGATTCATATAAATCCTCTGCCCAGGATGACTCTTCACAAACTCTGCTCAATCTTCTAAATTCTGTTTTTTCCCCAAGGAAACTACCTTGGAAGCTTCTGAAGTCAGATTTAAACACAGGTAGTTAGTGTAGCTAAGTAAATCGGGTCAGATTGAGAAAACGGAGTTCGATTTAAGTCTGGGAAATTGGAAATTTCCCCTGAGAGATTGGAATGCTCATGTCTCCAGAGCCCTTTGATACTACCCTTCCCAAAAGGTTATTAAGGAACTCCTCCCGCAGACTGGGAGCTGCAAATCAATGCCCCCTGGGCTGTCACTCTCTTCCTGCCTGGAACTCCACCTAGGCCCTCTTAGATCACCTGCTCACCCTCTGGCCATTCCACTGACATCCCCCAGTCACAATACAGGATGAGGGGAAATGAAGGAGATAAGAAGGAAGAATGTAGGAGAACAAGGAGAACTTTAGATATGTAAAAGGGACAGGACTTCCTCATCTCATGGATTCCACCTTTGGGTCCCCTTCTTCCACCTGGGAGAAGTGTTTTACTATCCTTTAATAAAGCTTCTTACTTTCTACTCTTTGTTTGCCTGGGCTTACTTCTGTGATGTTATACTTCAGCATTCTGGAAACTGGAGTAACTGGTGGTGTCACTTGCATATTGAGTCTCCTTAATTCTGTTGCTATAATACTACAGTGCTATGGCTACTTCCCTCCAATTTGGGGACTCTCTTCCTTTCTGGACTGCCTCTCTTCTGCAGAACAAAGCATATGCTTCACAACTTACCTGGGATAAAGTAAACATTGAATTAATGTAAAACCGTACTAAAGAAGCAGGATCTTTGTGGATTTTTCTGAATCCTCATTGGTTCACATGCTGGGCATTAGGTAACTATTTGCTTCAAGAAAAAGGAATAAAATGAGCTAGCTCTACTTCCATTTCTTCTGAGCAGGATATATTAATGAGGATCTATTAGAAATAGTTACATATTTATTTATCCAAATACATGTACCCTAGTGGTTAACTACCAGTTTTAATAATGTAAATACTGTGATCAGTGGGGCAATTGTTTAGTTGATCCACTTTGTTATTTTGAACCATTACCTAAAGTGATAGCTAGTCATAAAATAACTAATGTCCTCCATACCTGTGTTACCCATCTTGATAGATGCTTGTGGTATGAGGCAGCTAATTAGTTAAATTTTGAAAAATTTTAAAATTCAGCTCTTCAACCTCATGAGTGACAGGTTAAGTTCTCCATAGCTACATGTAGCTAGAGGCTCCATAGGAAGCACTGATATAGAATATTAAATTTAAGTCAATTATATATATACTGACAGGTTTATAAACTGGAAATTTCTCTTTCTGAGCAAACCTTTGAAGAGAAATATAACTGTCAGAAGTAAATACTCTTCAAAACAGATTGATTGCTTTACATAAATCTGCTTATAGAGACCAAAAAGTATTTGCTAAATTAATGCCAAGTTAAAGAAAGATATTCAGAGCTCCTAAAGTAAACTCTAATTCCACTGTATAAAGGACATCTCTAACATTGCATTTTAATGTAATTCAGAATTGTGGTCATTTCTGACTTATGTTAAAATAAGCATAATTATAGGATTTATGTTACTTTAATATTCTTTACTTGGGCTGTTAGTGTTTCATAAAAGCCTTTTCTAATACATGTAATTTTGTAGGACTGTCTTCTTAAATCGGGTTCATAAATACGGATATTTACAAAACATAAAATGCTAAATGAGCATCAACTGAGTCATAGCATTTTGATCCATTTATTCTGAAATGTTTAGTCTATACTATAGCATGGTGTGTAGCATGAAAGCTTGAAGAAAGGACTGGATTGTATTTGAACATTTCATTCATAAATCAAGCATTTAAGATATGTGTGCCTTATGTACATCATTGTAATAAATAGTGAAAATAGTTCCTCAAACTTTTTTTTATTGAGTTATTAAAGTTTGCCTTGGATAAGGGAAACAATTTTGAAGATCTGTCCTCTATTATACTGGATAAAGCTATAGGAAACAGAAATACATAAGCCATAAAAGCTCAAGCTAGATAAAATCCTGAAACCATTTCTATTGGTTTGTCTAAAACAAGATTTCAAGGAGCTTGAAACCTCAGGTCAAACAAAGTTGGCTTATATAGGGGTTTTCAACATGATTGCTTTCACCATTGTTAACTTGATGTTGGATTTCTTCTTGTATAAAATATGGTTTTATTACATAAGGAAATATAAGGAAAGTGGTAAAGAGAAGAAGAGGTGACAGTTTCATGGATATTATGGTCTTCATAGATTATATGATCTTTCCCAAAATATGAACTAGACTGCTTTGGCTTAATATGCCTCCTTTTCTATGAATGGGTATTTCTTGAAGGGTCCTTCTTTCCTCTTCTGCAGTGGAGGTCCTCATAGCTGAGCTGATTTCTTCCATCCTGTATTGCCATCTGTCATAGCATCCAGAGAACCAGAGCTGTATTGTATCAATACAATATGCTTTGTATTGATCTTATGGTTTGAACAGTGTAATACATTTTGTATTGATCTTATGGTTGCACAGTGTGTTGTGTATCAGTTTTTAGAATAATATCAAAAGCTAGCACATATCAAGAGCGTATTATATGTAGGCATGTAGGTACAGAGTGCATCATCAAATAGCTCTCTCAACTACTTTGGGAGGGAGTTAGCCCAGTGTGCAGATTTTGAAAGTAAGGCATAGAAATGAGTCACAGGTTGCCTGTGCTAGAGCCAGAATTTGAACAGGCAGGGACCAAGCTCTTTATTAAAATACTACATTTCCCCTGTGGAAAAGAATCTTCAATTCCCTTCAAGTTCAACTAATGTCTTCACATCTACAAACCATGAAAATGATTACCTGCTTTTCTAAAAGGACATAAAAATATCATTGAAACTATCACTTTTGCTTCTGTACCTTAACTACTCCTATTTCAGTTCAGTTCTTAAATCATAAAAGAACTAATGCCTTTCACATATTAAGTATTTTCATCTGATTGTCTATTTACCTAGAATAGACATGCTGAAATCATTAAACACATTATTTTATTTGCTTTTTTATTTATAGTAAATAGATCACTGGGAACAGATATATCTCCAAAGAAGTGATACAAATAGCCAGTAAGCACATGGAAAGAGGCCAGACATCATTATGCATGTAGGAAATGCAAATCAAAACCACAAGGAGAAATTGTTTCATATATACTTGCATAATTGTAATAAAAAAGAAAATACAGAGTGTCACAAGATATAAAGGAAATGGTACTCTCCTTTGCTGCTGGTGGGAGTGTAAATGGTGCAACTGTTTAAGAAAACAGTGTGACAGTTCCTCTAAATGTTAACATAAACTTCCCAAGTGATGCAGCGATTGCACTCTTAGGTATATGCCCAAGAGAAATAAAAACATACACATATAAAACCTTGTACACCTATGTTCTTGGCAGCACTGTTCATAATAGCCAAACTGTAGAAACAACACAAATATCCATCAAGTGGTGAATGTGTAAATAAAATGTGTATTCATACAATGGAATATTAACAATACTGCTACAACAAAGTGAATCATGAAAACATTAAGTGAAAGAAACGAATCACAAAAGATCATATATTACATAGTCCCATTTATGGGAAATGTCCAATTTCTATAGAGACCTAAAGCAGATCAGTGATTGCCTAGAGATGAAGGTGGGAGAATGAGGGTGGGGAATGAATGCTAATGAATACAGGGTTTTTCTTAAATGAATATGTTCTGAATTTAGGTTATGGCTAGGGTTGCACAACTCTGTGAACACCATAAAAACCATTGCATTGTATGCTTCACATGGGTAAAAGTTGTGGTATACAGTTTGTATTCAATAAAAATGCTAAAAATAGATTACAGGATTGTTTGAGATATTGACAAGAATTATACTAGAAAAATGCCTAGTTTTATAGATTCCTTATAAACAATCTGGTATTTCACATAAATATGTTTCCATTCTAAGTTTTGCTTTTTATTTTTCTCTCCATGAGCTCTCCATGAGAACACTCTTCTACCTTCTTACTCTCTCCTTCTTAAATACTATAAGGGAGAGATGAAGAGCTTGGGAGCTGGACAAACTTGGCTTTACTGGTACCTCTACTTCCTATAAGCTACAATTCAGCAAGCCAGTTAACTTATCCGAGCAGAGTTATTCTCACTTCTTCCAGATGCTAGAGAAATTAGAAGTGATGCAAGCCAAGCACTTGACATTTGGCAAGTTCTTGATAGATAGCATCCAATTGTCCAAAAATGGCATAGTACTTAATACCTAGCATTCATGTTAGTACTAGGTCACTTGAAAGAGCCTTACTGTCACCTCTCTCCCTCAAAATTAAATATCTCCTCCCTACTCAAATATTGTGGGTGATGTCTGAAGTTTTGTTATTGTAGTCTCTGTCAATTCAAAGTCTTTGATTACTATATTGATATAAATTCTATTGGAAAAACATTTTACACAATTGTATTTCTACCTATAACAATAAGAAGTGGATTTTTTTTTCTTATTAAAACAAAACAACTTTTGTGGCATGGTAACAATATACATTGAGGGTTTGAAGATGAGCTAGAAAGATCACCTACTGCTTTGGGTAGCCAACCATGACCATGTTTGTGAGTTTTGGGGAGACTTAGTGAAAAAAACTTAAGCCCTCTCTCCCATATATTTTCCTTTCTTTCTTGAAGAGTGAATTGCTATTGCAATGCCACCATCTAGTCCTGGTAATTTGTGAGACTTCCACAGAGGGTTGGCCTGGACAGGAGATCTGTTTCATAATCCTGCCTGATCCAGGAACCATTAGCCACTGTCCAATTCATCTATCTCCTCCTCCTTGTGTATAATCCTGGGTGAACAAGAGAGTGTGCACAGGAGATGCAGAAATGCCTCTCCCCTCATCCCCCTTCCCCCACAGATCACCTGCTCTAATTCTTTTGGAGGGACAGCCAGGTGTGGACCATTTTAAACCAGTTATTACTGGTCAAGACTTAACTTGTTTGCCATGTACTGACTTTGGCACTAACTAGGGCAAAATGGCCAAAACATTTATCTGAAAAATAACAAAATCTCCACCAACCGAAGCTTCTATAAGTCTTCACACTTCAGACATTCTCTCCCTCCCTTCCTTCCTCCCTCTGTCTGTCTGTCTGTCTCTGTCTGTCGCTGTCTCTGTTTCTGTCTCTGTCTCTCTCTCTCTGTCTCTGTCACACACACACACAAACACACTTCAGCAAATGTTTCCTTCCAAGGCAAACAGCCTGTTAGGACTAGAATACGAGTAGTACTGAACACACACGAGCAGGGGAAATTCACTGGTTCTTAAGTTATTTTCAGAGTCTCACAATAATGCTTTGATGTCACCACTTGAAAGGCCTTGAATTCAATTTAAATTGTTAGAAATTTTTTGAGTTCAATCACTTAAACTCAATGTAAACTTTTCTTTAAGGGAAAAAAACACCTAATTTGCTTAATTTAAAAATGTTGATTTGGTTAATTTGTACCCTTAATTATGATAAGGTTCAAAGACAAACTTGAAAGGCACAAATAGCAGCATAGAGTTTTGATAATTTTCCCAATAAATCCACTGAAAATAAATTAACAGAACAAATACTAGGCTGATCTTTTTAACTGTTCTTGTTTCTTTTTGGTGCTGTAGAATATTTAGATGAGATTTGAAAAATTTTTAGCAGCAGAATTTTGTCAAAGGTTTTTACTTACTGAATCAATAGACCAGTTCCTCTATTGCCTTAAGTTGTGTGAGAATCTTATAAGATATATTCCCGGGTCATAAGAAAAGTCATGAAGAAAGTATAGTATCCTAAAGTGCAATCAACATTCCTGGCTGGATAGTGTATCTCAACAGGAAGATGATGAGACTTATGGGATTGGATGAAAATTAAAGACTTCACGAGGGCCCAGCATAGTGGTTCACGCCTGTAATCCCAGTGGCTCAGGAGGCTGAGGCAGGAGGATCACAAGTTAAAAGCCAACCCAGCAAGACCCTTATCACCTGAGACCTGTCTCTAAATAAAATATAAAAACAGGCTGGGGATGTGGCTCAATGGTTAAGTGCCCCTGAGTTCAATCCCCAGTACAAAAACAAAAACAAAAACAAAACAAAAACAAAACTTCATGAGATATTGTTTATAAAAGGTAGCATTCATCCCAGAGTCACAGCTTGTCTGAAATAATTTTTGATGTGCTGTGTTTCAGGTGAAAATACATAATAAATGTATTTTTTCTGTCTAATCAACACAGTATTCTCTCCACCCCTGGGAACATAAAAGGCTCATATATGTGGACTAAATTCACTCAGGTGTCTTCTTTCAAAACATTAATTTCAACTATTTTATGTTAGTTTTCCTATGAGGTCCAGTGTTCATTTAATTATCTAGGAACAAATAGGATTCTTGTTTTTCTGCTTTCCTGTTCAGTACGTCTTTGCATTAAGGGCTTGCCCATGTACTTTCCTCAAACTAGGTAGGGATTTTTTCCAATTCTTGATCTTTTGTACCACTGAGTAAATTAAACATCCCATTTGTCAATAGTATTAGTCTTTAAGGTATTTTTGTTTGTTTTCCATTTTATTTCTCTTAGAGTTAATTTTAAACAGTGCTTTTTGAACTTTTATTTGCATGGGGACCCATGGGGATTTTATTAAAATGCAAACTCTGATTCAACAGAACTGGAATGGGACCCCAGAGTCTTCATTTCTATCAGGCTCCCAGATAATGTCTGTGCTGCTGGTCCAAGGACCACATTTTAATTAGCAAGAGATTGAAGCATATTCCATTTGCTTGAGCATTTAACATCAGGTGGACAGCAGGAGGACCTACCTTCGTGGTGCCAGGCTGGTGTCTTTCTTGGGTGAAACCCATGGAGATGGAGGGCAGATGACTATAGCAACACCAAACTTCAAGAATTTTTTTCTCCATTATCTGAAAAATTCCTGAGAAAACTGAAGTTTGGACAAGATGTATTGTTTCAAATTTCCTTTAAAGTGGAATGAAGATTTGAATACTTAAAAAGTATGTGGGTATATAATTCTAGATTTTAAGATTTTGAACATATCTTTTAAAACTATCTTACATTCACAGAGTTTAACAATGGTCCATTTTTCATCACTCACTTCTGTAAAATCTTACCAAAACATTCAATATAGTTTTCATTAAAAATAACCTTTTTTGCACTGTTAATCTCTCTGTGTGTGTATATATATATATATACATATATATATATATATATATATGTATATATATATATAGTACAGAAATTAGTACAATTGGCATAAGCTGCTCTACAAATTGAAGTGATATATATATACCTTAAAAGGTTCAACAGTTTTCATTGAAATAATCTTTCATTTTTGCAACCATAGCTCATACATATACACGTTCTCTTTCTATATCTATACCTGTTTATGCCTATATGCCTGTATAGAAAATGTATTCAGCAAATTCAAGGAGCTGAAGCTATGCACATAATAGGTGTAGCAATGAATGAAGAGGCTTATGGTAGGCTGTGATGCAGAGTGAAGAAGGAAATTACTAAGGTTTTATAGGTCATGCAAATATTTTATTCTATCAGCAATGTAAGCCATGAGAGGTTTTACATAGGCAGTAACACGAAGTTATTGTTTTAAATCACTATGGTTGATAAATGGGAGTTGCAAATTAGTTTCTTTTCTTTTTTTTAGGTACTGGGGATTAAACCCAGGGGTTCTTAACCGTTGAGCCACATCCCTATCCCTTTTTGTTTTTCATTTTGAGACAGGGTCTCACTAAGTTGCTAAGGGCCTAATTTGCTGAGGATGGCTGTGAACTTTCGATCCTTTTGTCTCAGCCTCCTGAGCTGCTGGGATTATATAACAGATAAATTTTAATAACTCTATTCTGTCTACCAGACCTATGTTCATTCTAGAGCTATTAACATTTAATATTATACATATGATATATATTTCTTATTTTATAAACATTTTAATTGAAAATAAGGTGGGGCCATTTTGGGTTAATATTTATTAAAAATGCAAAAGATTCATGGGAGAAATATACTGATTGGGTTAGCATCTCAGAACATTCCTTTGTTTAGTCTCCTTCATGAAAATCTATAAATACAAAATTCATCATTTGTCATTGTTGTTTTTATTTGCTCTGAGTTATTGTTTATTTTCACGGTTGGCTTTGCAGAAATACACTTGATAAACCAGTTGCCAAACAAGTATTTGTTTCATATTTGTCTAATTAGATACCAGTAATTTCTCTGTAACAACTACATTTTTATACAAAGTAAAAGCAAATAAATTATAAACTCAAAGTATTACAAGGATTGACAGGCTGTTATAAGACTCAAGCCAAATATAAGACTATAGGGAAAAATTTTGACCTATGACCGAATTGGAAAATATATGCATTTAAATTCAAAAGTTTTGAGAAAACTGGGCTGGTCAAACAAAATATATCTACAAGCTCAACTGGCCCAAAGGCCACCAACTGAAGATTCCTTATCCCAAGATATTTAAAATTTTAGGGGATAGTAATTTTAGAGATTTCAACAACAATTTCTCTATTGCTAAAAATAGATTAGAAGTTTTTATTCTGATTAGTGTAAAAAAAATGAAATCATTTTGGATATAGGATTAGCTAATGATAGGGAATATATTCTAATTGTTTACCTCCCTAGAACAAAGTTTGTGTCTAGCAATGGTTTTAGACCTAATTTATATTGCTAAAATGATTTAACTGTGAACAAGGGTGACATTTGTGATATACAGTATGATTTTATGAATGCTAACACACCAAAAAACCCAATATAGGCCTTCGTGTTAAATTATTAACTGAACTATTTTCTCATGTGGTGCACATGATCAATGATACTAAAATGAATGCTTAAAATAAGGGAAATTGGGAACTGGATTATTTTTCCCCCCACAAGGAAGATTAATTTGAAGCCTATAATGTCCAGAGAAAAACAAGTAGATTCCTAAACTGGCTCAGGTTGCTTCATATCGATGCTAGGCAACAAGGTGAGGTAGTAGTACAATCACAAACTGAAAAATACATTGAAGTGGTTAACAGCTTTTGCAGAATTATAAAAGGATATTTTCAAGGTAACAAGAATTTTCAAGGTAACAGAATTCTGATTAAGACAGCTAATTAAATAAAGAAAACATAATAATTTGGGGAAAACTGCTGGTTTCATATCTTAATACCCAAAAGATAATCTGTTCTACTTACAGAATTTTCTAAATGATCATTTTTTGTGACACACCTGAGATTCATTACAAATGTCTGCAAATATTATAAGGAATCATACAAAATTCATTATGGTTGAGATTGTTATGAATTTTGTTCTAACTCCCTGATGATTACTTACTTATCTTTGGAACTTAATATCTACCTGAAAAGCAACCATTTTTCCTACAGTTGGTAAATATTCAGGTATTCCTACATATAGCATTTAATAAGCACCTAGTTTGTTACTTTTGCAATACTACCTCAAATGTCACTTTTGACATAGTTCATGCCCTCTACTGATGTATTGTGACAGAAAAATATCAACAAGAAAACTGAGAATATATCATGAGAAAAATGATCTGTAATATGGACATTTGTGATGGTGAATTTTAATTCAAAGGAGTATTTGTTTCTAGATGTGAAAATAATATAAAAGCAAGTGAAAATATAGAAAGTTTTGTTAAGATTAGAAAATTTATATATATGTAATATATAACAGAATCATATATCCAAATTGTATTTGTCAACATTAGTTATATCAGGTATTAAGAATTTTAATAAATAATTTCTTTAATATAAAGTAGTTTTTGACTACAGAGCATTTTTGATAAAAAGACTGATGAAAAAAGCAAATGCCAACCAGGGAAGTCTGTCTAGAGATTAGCTGATGAAATAAAACAGTGAGAGTACTGAGAGATATAACTGATAATTCAGTTTTTTCCCCATGTAGGCTGATGCACATAATTATCCTTAGACCTCATCAGACCTAAGTGAAAGGCCTGATTCACCATAGAAAATTAGGTTCTGTAAGTGTAATGTCCCATATCACAGAATGGTAAAGCAAGAAGCCTTGCACGCTGATTATAAGGGCTCTTTTAAAAATGCCTTTCTACCAAATCTGAAAATTATCTTTGAAAAGTTATATAAAATCTCACTTACTTTAGCTTTACCTTTGCCCAAGACTGACATTGGCTTATATCTCAACTCCAAATATTAGAAATCCTATAAAATCAGCAGAGGCTAAAGCACACTTTTGTATTCATCATCAGCAATACCAGTGGGAAGACTGGTGGGATGACACTGATTAATCATTTTATCCCAAGAAACATGTACTCCCCAACAGGAATAAGCACTAAAGAAGCCTTGGCCAAGTATCTTCAATCTTTATTATGAATGAAATTATGATTTCCTTTGTATTGTTATGAAAAATGCTGGATACCAGGAATTATAACTGATGGTTGTGTAGTAAAACACAGAAGGTTCTGATTGTAGCAGACACATGTTCCTTGAATTCTTTTCTATCAAATGAAATAAGCCTCTCTACTTCCTATATCAATACTGGAATATTGAGATAGTGAATTGGAAATGAGGAGAAGCTATCTCATTAGCTTTTTGAAGAGTAAAAATGTTTATCATATTTCTAATTGATAATTTAATGCAAATAGTTCTTATAACTCATTTCCTCTATCTAGAATCTAAATCCTTTTGGCAGAAACTTAAGTGCCAGGGGCACTTGACCACTGAGCCATATCCACAGCCCTATTTTGTGTTTTATGTAGAGACAGGGTCTCACTCAGTTGCTTGCTTAGCGCCTTGCCGTTGCTGAGGCTGGCTTTGAACTCGCGATTCTGTCTTACCCTCCCTAAGTGCTGGGATTACAGGCTTGCGCTGCTGCACCCGGCTACTTAAGTGCTCTTAATGAGAGTTTTTTTCCCAAGACATTTTATTGCCCTTTATTCCCACCTGTGACTTTTCAACAGGGAATACAGGAATGAGGAGTAGGGGCTAGAAGTAAATGTAGTGCATTGCAATAGAATAAATGGTGTCAGTAAATGAAGATACCTATAAGCTGCTCCTGAACAGAGCTCTCTGTGGGAAACACAAACATAAGCCTAATATCTGACCGTTGACAAGATATTGCTTCTGACACAAACCATAGAGTAACACATGCTTCATGGTTATTTCAGCTGTTGAACTATATGGACGATAATGGATCTAAAAGAATTTTTATTAATTTTTTGCACTTTCATTAGTTTTGCCTTTTTAATTAACAAAAGTAATCAGGCCTCAGCCTATCTCTTAGGAACAACAAGCTTCTGAATAAAGTATTCATTCAAATTAAACATGAAATACTGAAATCAGCCTTAATCGTACAATGCTTTTATTTAGTTTTCATTAAACAATGCAGAGATTTTACTAGAACAAAGACTATAACATTTAATAGTTTTCACAACTAGAGCCCTTCAGTGAAAGCTTTAGGATAAAGCAACTACAATTTCAAAGTATCTAAGCCAACTCTAAGTGAATATTAACTAGAACTTTCACATAACACAAGTGAGTTACCTTCTCTAATACAGGAGAAACAGAAAACACAAGACACTTAACATTATAAATCACCATAACAAAGAGCAAAGCAAACAGCAAACATCAGCATAGGAATGAAAACTTTGTAAAATGAGAATGAATTACCCATTCAAAATGTAAAAGCCTGGCAAAGGGAAAATAACTTCATTTCTAAGTGTCAATATTGTCCTTGTATTAAAAGATACATTTTTTCTTTCTGTAACTAGGTATTGGTTTTAATCACCTGGTTATCTGGGAGTAAATGTTGGTGTCCACATCCTCAAGTAAATTAGGTGGTACCTCTAAAGGAAATGTGTTAAGTTCCACCTTCCTATTGATTTTAAGTATATCTGATGGGTAAGTATATTAGGATTAAATGACGTGTCAAAAGTAAAGTGAGTAATAAGTCAACTGAGCAAGTATTCAGTCTATAACATCTCTACCTATCTTTGCCTCAATTATCTGATACAATGGCAATAGAAAAAGCAGATTAGGAAACAAGAAAAAAGGCACGCTAAATGTTCAGACTAAGATTTTTAACTCCTGATTGTTACTGACCAAATGGATACCATCTTTACATGGAAGCTAGTTACCAGGAAACTGGGAGCTTTGCTGAAAGAAGCGTTCCACTGTTTATGAAAAGCCCAATGCTGCGTGTACTCACTCCACTCAGATCAAATGGTCCTTGGACACGGATTTTTTGGGAAGGATGTGAGAATTACTCAGATTCAGAGACTCTTGAGAAATAGGAAGGTATTGAGAAATTACTGGGTCTTAAGTAACCTGGTTTACCATAGAACTATCCCTGTAAAATCATCATAACCAGGACCAGGGCAGAATACTGTGTGTCTCTGAAGAGAAGTATAAATGAAGCAACACTAAACCAGGTGGATTCCTTGATTTTTCAGGTAACAGAGCTTTTTTAAAAAACTCTAAAACCACATATTTAAACACATCCTGTTAGCTCTAACATTTCAAAAAAATTCCAAAACTAAAACATTGTTTAATCTAATACAAAGCTGTATTACCTCCAAAATAGGATTTTGTATTTTGAATGGTTTACCAAAAAATATCTTATAATTTTAAGGTAAATTTGTTATACAACCAAAAATCTTTAAACTATCTTAGTACATTAACATTTAACAGGTTGCCTTTTAGTCTTTATGTGCAGTTTTCACACTGTTTTACTCAATATTTTAAAAATGCAGTTAACATATTGCAGACTATAATATTGCTGCATATTCTGTGATCTTATTTGGTATTTTATAATCATTTTCAGAGTTATTTTTGTATATTTACAATGACTTAAAAGTGAACAGACCCAATCCCTCCACCCCCTACCCTCAATTAAAAATGAAAACACAAAGACAACGAGAAAGTGATTAGGTTCTAGGAGGGAAACTCTAATCATTAAAGTGTAGGGATGCAGAAGTCAGCTTTTTGCACCCATTTTCTATGCTACAGAATAAACTCTATGAAACTACAACCAAATATTTTTAAAAACCTTTCAAGATGCTCCAGTGGATTTCTGGATTTGCTCCTTTAAAATCAGGATACTCTGCCTTTGCTCAGGTGGAAGCATGGCAATCTGATCTGCAGTCAGCTGAAGAACCTGCATGATCAAAGCTGCTTTTTCTTGATCCTGTGGAGTTACCTGACTCTGCCCAGGACTAAAACTGCTTGGCTGGCCTCCACCTTGCTTGCTTGCCCCCTGCATACCTGCTCCTTGTATGCCCACACCTTGTATGCCTGTTCCCTGCATTCCTCCTCCTTGTATGCCTGCTCCCTGCATACCTGCTCCCTGTATACCTGCCCCCTGCATTCCACCTCCAGGATTTCCCACGCCTGAAATGCTTGGGACCTGTCTAGGTCCCTGAGGACCACTTGCCCCTATAGTAATGGGACCAGGACCCTGGATTCCCCCAGTCATGGGGCCTCTTGAACTAGGGCCAGGACCTCTCATCTCTAACCCTCTTGCATCCATGCCTCTTGCTTCCATCCCTCTGGCTTCCATTGCACAGCTTTCCACTGCTCTTCTCTCCATTACTCTTGTCTCTAAGACTTCTGTTTCCATGGCTCGAGCCTCCATCCCTCGAGAATCTCTACCTCCTCTACCATCCATAGGTAGACCCCTTTGATCTATCATGGGTCCTCTAGGCTCTCCAATTAGCAATCTGGGATCTGATAATGGCCCTCCTCTCAAATCATGCGAGGAAGGGCCGCGGGTGTCATGACCAGAGGCATGGTGCATGGGAGGACCTTGATGGGGTGGACCCAGATAACCCCTGGGTTCTACTTCTCCAGTAACTGAAAGCAGAGTCCCTCCACGTGGGTCATTTGGAGCATCTCCCAACAGTCCCCGAGGAGGTAGGCCACCAGCAGTCATGGGTCCACGAGGCATAGGAGCTCTAGGATCTGACATCTGTACTTGTCCCCGTTCTAATGGCACTGGGCCAACTCCTGGTATTCCAACTTGTGCCTGCATTGCTCCTCCAGAAGTTAAGGAACCAGGACCAGGTCCAGGAACTCCTGCTGGTATTGGCCCTGGAGCTGGAATTCCACCCTGGATAGGAGTCTGCATCAGAGGAGGAATGTCCTTAACAGGTCTTCTAGCCAAATGTTGAGGCTGAGGAGCTGGAGGATTCTGTTGGTTCAGTAGAACATTAGGTCCTGGGCACAGCCCAGGGCCAGGGCCAGGGCCAGGGCCAGGGCCAGGGCCAGACACAGACTGAGATTTGCCTGGGATCAGTGGTGTGACATGTATCTTGCGATGCAGAATTTTCAGAGCAATTTCAGGATCCATGATTCGCATCACTACTTGTGCCTGCAGTAGCGCATAAGCCAGTTGTGGATTCTGAAGTAACATGTTTCGAGCTTCTTGGTGACTATTCTGGACACAGAGCTTCATCTGCTTCATCAGCTCAAACATCTGCTCCGGAGGGAGACTGGCAACTGCTCTGGTAATTGATTCAGGGGCATCTTCTGGATCAATGGGGTCCCCATAGGGTGAGTCAATGATGGGTGCTGCAGGCCCCAGGCTTTTTAACTCCTCCTTATTCTTTTCACTGGCAGCATTGTCCACCCGAAGCGCTCTCCCACTGAACTCACGCCCATTGAGGTTCCGCATGGCACTGAGCGCGGTCTCCTGGTCTTGGTACTCGCAGAAGCCATAACCTTTGGGTTTTCCCGTCTCTCTATCGTATACTAGACGGAAACTGACAACAGAACCAACCTCCGAGAAAATGTCCTTTAACTGCTCCTCAGTTGCCTCATACGGTATGTTTCCCACGAACACGGAACGCAGCGATCGATCCATTGCCGGGTCTCTCACCGCCAGACTAGACATGATTCCGGTTGTGCACACAGCCGATAGCGGATTCTCGCAAGAGTCGTCCTCTTGTGACCCACACTTCCGCTGAGCGAAGGAAGCCGCTCTCAAAATCCGGGCAGAAACCTTACAGATCTACTTCAAAAGTTCCGTTTTTCGCAGAACCTACGTCTCAATGGCCCACTAACTTGGTTAAGCTTTCCGCGCCGAATATGTGTGATTATGTCAGCCCGTTATTACTGAGACGCATAATTCCTTTCCCATCTATTATTCTGCAGACTTTCCATGAAGCCCCACCCCCACCATGACAGTCTCCGTTTGACTTGACCACAGTAAAAATGGCCGCATAGACTTCGCCATGGTAACCGGGAAAGTCCGCCTCCCTTGACGTCAAGGGCGGTTTTGTTTGCGTTCCACCAGCGGGAAACCGCCAACCGAAAGCTAATTTAAAGCGGCATAGTTTTTGATCTGATAAAAGTATTTCACATCGTAATTCTCTTTAACACAATATATTTAAACTGTATTTAAAAGTACATTTCAGACTGTGAAGTAGTGTATTCATTTAAAAAGCATTAATTGAGGCCTGCCCTTTAAAATACAAAAGAAAGACCTTTATTTTAGGAACATATTTTTTGAAATTAACCGCTTACAAATACAAACTGAGATGTGTCAGCTTCATCTTCGCTCCCACCCTGTTGCTTAGTATAAATGTTACTAGGTGGCCGATCCTTCTAGGCTTTTCTGTGTACAGACAGGCAGCCGTTGTGGTATTCATACTGTTAGGTTGATTTTCCCTTTTTAATAATAGCATTCCGTGGCTGCAGAGCATGGATTAATTGAATTTATTTAGCTATTCTTGTGGACATTTAATTTAGTTCTGAATTTTATTATAAACTCAGGTGCAATAAATCCACCCTACTATGAAAGTTAAAACTACTTCCTATAGATTTTACTACTGATTTCTGAGATAGAAGTTTAAATTCATTGAATGTAGCCCCACACCCATTTGAGCATAGATATGAAGTTTAGAGAGAGCTAGTTAAATTACCAGAGGCAAGTAGGCAGTTAGAGGCAAAGCAATTCTTTCTCAGGTCCTCCTAATAGTCCCACAAATGTGCTACCTTATGTGATAGTCACTAGTCACATGTAATACTTCAAATGTGGCTCTTGTGACTGTGATATTGAATTTCAATATTATTATATCAATGTAAAAACTGATATTCAGATAGACATTGGAAAATTTTAGCATTTGGAATAACTTGGGTATGCAATATACTAAGCGATGATAAATGTTATTTTTTAATTTTTAAAATTTTTTATTTTAGTTGTTGGTGGACCTTTATTTTATTTATTTATTTATATGAGGTACTGAGAATCGAACCCACTGCCTCATACATGCTAGACAAGTGCTCTACCACTGAGCCACCACCCCAGCCCTTGTTATTTATTTTAAATAAAAAGTTTTTCCAGTTAAGATTTATCATTTAATTTGGAGTGTGCTCTACATACAAGATTTTGAAGACTAAGCACAAAAATTGTAAAAATATCTCAATAATTGTATATTGTTGACATTTTGAAATCTTTTTATTTATTGGAAGAGATAGAATTATTTTGACCCGGACATCACTTATTTTATTTTACTTCTTTAATGTGGCTAGTAGAACATTTAAAACTACCTACATGGATTGCATCATGTGTTTTGCGTATTGATTGCACTGTTCCAGAATCTATGCCTTAACTCCTGAATCTGAGAATCATTGAAATCTAAATATGCCTTCTGAGAAGATCATGGAATTTCAAGTTTCAGCAAACGATTATATATCATGAATATCCCAGTACAATGAGCAGGTTAGAAATGAGTATGACTGCTTAGCTATAAATAAGACAAAGCATTCATTTGCCCTGAAGTGTTTCAATAGTTCTTTTGAAGAGTGTAGGACATAGCTATTCAACCAACACACATGACAAATTACATCTTCAAGGGATAAGATTTTCATATCACCCAATAAAAGTTCCCTACTAAGTCATAGAAAAAGAATAGCTCCCTACTATTAATATTGATATTTTTTCTGCTCCTGATTCTTTTACTAGAATAATGATAGAGGTGTTCAGGTTAGTGTCATTTCAGAAAACTAAAAACTCCACTTGTCTTCTTTCTATATCATTCTTTTTTTTTTGCATCTGGCATATCCTTTTATTTTTTTTCCAAATTTTAAAATTTTATTATTATTATTATTATTATTATTATTATTATTATTTTTAGAGAATAACATTTCATTTCTCTGGTTGTAATATAGAATCACAACATACATGCAGTCATACATAAAGTTAGGGCTATGATGACCATCATATTCCACCACCTTTACTGTCCCCATGCCTCCTCCCTCCTTATACCCCTGTGAGCAGAGTTCCTCCATTGTTCCCTTGTCCTTCCCCACATTATGGATCAGCATCCACTTATCAAGGAGTACATTCGGCATTTGGTTTTCTGAGATTGGCACACTTCACTTAGCATGATATTCTCCAACTTCATCCATTTACCTGCAAATGCCATAATTTTATTCTCTCTTATTGCTGAGTAATATTCCATTGTGTATATATACCACAGCTTCTTTATTCATTCATCTATCGAAGGGCATCTAGGTTGGTTCCACAGTTTAGCTGTTGTGAATTGAGCTGCTATAAACATTGAAGTGGCTGCATCACTGTAGTATGCTGTTTTGAAGTCTTCTGGGTATAGAACGAAGAGTGGGATAGCACGCTCAAATGGTGGTTCCATTCCAAGTTTTCTAAGGAATCTCCATACTGCTTTCCAGATTGGTTGTACCAATTTGCAGTTCCACCAGCAATGTATGAGCGTGCCTTTTTCCCCACAACCTCGCCAACGCTTATTATCGTTTGTATTCTTGATAATTGCCATTCTGACTGGAGTGAGATGAAATCTTAGCGTAGTTTTGATTTGCATTTCTCTGATTGCTACAGATGTTGAGCATTTTTCATATGTCTGTTGATTGATTGTATATCTTCTGTGAAGTTTGTGTTCAGCTCTTTGGCTTATTTATTGATTGGGTTGTTAGTTATTTTGGTGATAAGTTTTTTGAGTTCTTTATATTTCTTGGAGATGAGTGCTCTATCGGATGTGTGTGTGGCAAAGATTTGTTCCCAGAATGTCAGCTCTCAGTTCACTTCATTGGTTATTTCTTTTGCTGAGAAGAAGCTTTTTAGTTTGAATCCATCCCATTTGTTGATTCTTGATTTTACTTCTTGTGCTATGGGAGTCTTGTTAAGGACGTATAGTCCTAATCCGACATGATGAAGATTTGGACCTATTTTTTCCTCTATTAGGCGCTGATTCCCAGGTCCTTGATCCACTTTGAGTTGAATTTTGTGCATGGTGAGAGATAGGGGTTTAGTTTCATTTTCATTTTGCTGCATATTGATTTCCAGTTTTCCCAGCACCATTTGTTGAAGAGGCTATCTTTCCTCCAGTGTCTATATCATTCTTTTACAAAGAGAATTCATGTTTTATATATATGTATGTGTGTGTGTGTGTGTGTACATTTTGACCGTGTATATCTTAGACAATTAGTATGTGTGTAATTTTGTCTCTAGTAATCATGAGGACGATAATAAGTGATTATAATAAATAGTAAAACTTTAGAGGAAGTTACACAGCTTATCTGACCATATCTTTACTACTATTAATGATAGTATCTGAACAAGCAGCCCTCACTTTTGCATGCATCAGAACTGCCTGGAGCCAGCGCTTGCTAAGTTAGATTTTGCTTTTGTAGTTATGAACAATTTGCCTTTCTAACTAGTTGGTCAAAGCTGGAAATATTTAAAAATCACTTGTTCTAGGCCTGGGGATGTGACTTAATGATAGAGCACTTGCATAGCATGCATAACAGCTGGGGTTAAATCCCTAGTGCCAGCAAAAAAATAAAAAAATAAAAATAAAAATCATTGGTTCTTCAGAATAGAAGTTGTTTTTCTTCATTTGCATCTGGCCAAACTAAATTTGGTATATTCTGTTAAAAAGTGGGATATAGCCTATAATCCCAGTGCTTGGGAGACTGATGAAGGAGGATCTTAGGTTCGAAGCCAGCCTCACCAACTTAGGGAAGCTCTAACCAAATTAGTGAGACTGTCTCAAATTCAAAAATAATAAAAGGGCTGGGGATGTGGCTCAGTGGTTAAGTGCCCCTGGGTTCAGTTCCTGGTACAAAAAAATAAAAAATAAAAAAATAAAGTGTGAGAGGTTTTTTTTTTTTTTAAGTCTATCAGTTTTTCATGCTGATGAAATATAGCTAGTACATGCTGATCTCATACTAAAGGTTTTCTGAACACAGAGTAGCTGAGGAACTCTAGAGACAAACAAGAATGAGGAAGCTATGATTACAGTGTGATATTTGTCATATATTCTCTTTCCATGTTCTATTTCCCCTATTCCAAATTAGAAAAAAATGGTTTGATATGGCCCCTTCATGCAGGACCAGTGTAACCCAGGACACATAAACTAATATTTATTAACTGAGCAGCCCAGAATAACCAAGAGCTCTTAGAAAGCTCTACATGCTTTTTTTCTAGCACAAGTGCATATTTTTCATAGATCTTGTAGAAGAATGTACATTTTATAAAGCTTTCTTTTTTTCATTTCCATAAGGTTGAAACTTCAGATATAGCATGGCATACACTCTGAACAAAATTCACATGGTATATTTTATATTCAGGTATCCAGTCAATAAGTCAAGATATTGAGTTTTCTAAGATTGATTTTTAAACAAGCACACAAAGCATTTATGGTCAAATAGAGCTGTCCTTCAAACTAATCACCTTTGGAAACTTAAACCTTTATGCTGAAATTACTTTGGACATCCATTTATAAGTTACAATTGAAAATTACTGCCGTAGCCGGGTGTGGTGGCGCACACCTGTAATCCCAGCACTCAGGAGGCTAACACAGGAGAATTGTGAGCAGTGGCGAGGCGCTAAGCAATTCAGGGAGACCCTGTCTCTAAATAAAACATAAAATAGAGCTGGGAATGTGGCTTAGTGGTCAAGTACCCCTGAGTTCAATCTCCCATACCACCCCCCAAAAAGAAAAGAAAATCACTGTTGTAACTCAAAATATACCTTGTTTTCAACAAAGAACAGGATTATACAATTAAATCACCCAAATTTCGCCCATATTTGGCAAAAATTTGTTACTCAGATATTTCTAAATATCAAATTTTACATCAAAACATAGTCTGTAGACCCTCAAAATCTATATGAAGTATAAAAATATTAACAAAAAGTTTTACCGTAGATTAAGTAGACAAATTCAAGACATGTATTAACAGATATTTGGATTCATTACAGGTATTCTTTTTTTCTGATATTGGGAAATGAATTCACACATGCTAAGTACATGCTCTACCACTGAATTATGCCTGTAACTCCAGGGTCTTTTTGAATAAGTGTAAAAGTCCCTTAAGGAATAACTTCAAACCACAGTTTTCCCTAATCTTCCTCCTCCTTTCTCTAAGTTGGAAATAATTTTATTTTCCTTTGGATGTAAACTATTTAAGTTAGCTTTCTAATGATAGTAATTCTTTTCCATTTTAGTAGAATTGTATCATGACTTTCCTTCTATAAAATCACTCAGGAAATATCTGGGTCCATTTTAATCAATTGACAAAAGTGCCTAACATTTATTATTTCATTCCATAAATATTTAGTCCAAGCACTGACAGATAAGCAGTATAAAAGACAGTCTACTAGAACTAAAATTCTTGAAGTGTGGTACCTGGACCAGTACCATCAGCATCACCTGGAAACCCCTTATAAATGCAAAATCTGGGGCCCTAATTCAAACCTATTGCATCAGAAGCACAGATATCTGTTTCAGCAAGCTTATCCAGGTAATTCTAATACAGGATAACATTGAAGAAGCACTGTACTCTAGGGACACAATTGTAGCATAGATAGACGTAGATGCTTTGTCTTCACCCCTGTATCCTCAGCAACTAGGAAAAAGCTTACAAGAGGTGGATGCTCACTGTATCTGTTGAATGAATGACAAGTGACTTCAAGAACTGCTAATTCATAAACCTTTTATTTTCCCCAGGAGTAATCCTGCTGCATTGAATAAAAGGTTCCAAGTCATAGAAAAGATCTACTGCTAGGATGCCTGTCATTTTGTTCCTTAGGTCAGTGATAATTCTCCCAGGTTACTACGTGATAAAACGAGTATTTAATGAAGTATGCAGAAATGGAAGAAGGTATAAACTCTCTATCATCAAGGTAGGCTTACTGTTGGAAATAGAATTTAGGGGTGAGTTATAATCTGGTATAGATAAACAGAGTACGAAGAGAATACACCAAGAGCTAGAAATAGCCTGAAATTGGGACATGATATTTTTTATGTCCTCAGAGGAAACCCATAAAGAATTGGTAAGTGATGTGATAAAAGGGTGGCTTCTGGGACAGAGCATAAAAATGTTTTGATGAACAGATTCATAAACTTGATGTGAGAGTCAGCAGGCTTTCTTTTTTTTCCCCTGAAATATGAACATAGAATAATAATGACAAAAGTTTAAGAATAGCAATCTTATCCAATCTGGTTTTGTATTATCTTTTTGAAGCTGGACTCCCCTCCCCCAATCTCAGGCATTCATATTTACACACACACACACACACACACACACACACACTCACAGAGAGAGATCAGTTTTAAGAATCAAATCTTCTGTTTTTACATACTTCATTAAATACCCATAGTATCAAGTAGCAGCCTGGAAGAACTATCACTAACCTTAGAAAAGGCTAGGCAAGCACTCAGACACTGAGCTACAACCTCAAGCCCCTGGGCTCTCCTTTATAACCATTCATCTAAATTGTGGCAGTTGTTCTTCCAATATTTAACATTCTCTCTTATGTGGCTTCATTGTCATTACCTGTCTCCATCCCTTTACATATTATTCTCTGGCTAAATTGTACTATGACTTTGCAATATGCATCATGCTATTCCTTTGTTGGAGATGCCTCTTTTCCCACTTTTTATTCTTATGCCACCATGTCTAAATCCTTGTCCTTCAATATGCACCTCAGATGACTTTCCTTTTAAAATAAGAGTATTGATTTGGTAACTGTGATTTAATACCTTGTATTAGAAGTATCTCTGAGATTGCAGTCATGGGACCTACATTTATTACTAAAGGAATAGGGGCATGGAGAAGCTAATGGGTGTGCCCATGCTAACTGCAGAAAACAGTATTTGAGCACCTACCATTTGACTCAAGAAGTCAAGCATTGAAAACATTATTCTATTCAATGAGCTGCCCAAGGATGTATACATAGGAAGTGGCACAGTTACAGCCTAAAACCAGATCTCTGTTAAACTTCCTATTTCACAATTAGACCAGTAATCACAGTTTATTGAGGCCTGGACACAGTCTCCCTTGGCCTTCTTCCTGATTATCTCTGAGCATAACTAGTTATAATTTTGACATAACACTCAATGCTGTGGCTACAGATAGACTACAAGGTGTATAAACCAACTGGGAAATTGTTTCTCTTTTCAATTTGTAAGCATATAGTAAAACGTAAGGATTTCAGAGAAAATCCTGCGACATAGGTAATGATTGCCTTTTCTATAAGCCCAAATTTATCAAACTCCAAATTAAGTTGGTCTGTGACATATTTCTCCCAAATTTAATGTACTTAATATGAAACAACCTACAGAAGAATAAATAGTAAATTTTATCTGTTTATACCCATGATGAATCACTTTTATTGGCAAGACAAAGACAAATATTATATCAGTTTGGGGCCCATGGGAATATGCTACTCTAGGACTAGAATTTGGATTGAACCAAATGTTCTCCCTGGAAAGGATTGTGTATTCTAACTCTCCCCACCTCACCCTGTGTGTGTGTGTGTGTGTGTGTGTGTGTGTGTGTGTGAGAGAGAGAGAGAGAGAGAGAGAGAGATGTTGGGGATGAATTCAGGGCCTCAAGCATGCCAGACAAGCCCACAGCTAGTCCCCAGTCTTTTTTATTTTGAGACAGAGTCTCACTAAGTTACCCAGGCTGGCCTGGAATCTCAAATCCTCCTGCCTCAGCCTCCAGAGTAACTGGGATTACAGGTGTTCTCCATCCCTGGTCTTTTTTAAAATAGGTAACCCAGCCATTTTAACTTGTGATAGATGTGTAGTTGTATATGGGTAGTTTTCAGTCTTGATTCCACAGGATACTTCACTGAGAATTTTACTGATATCTTGGTTCTCATTAGGTCCTCGTACTAAACCATGACATAATTTTTTCAAACGTTTAGTCAGCTCCAACTCCACTTACTCCTTTTTATGAAAGGGCCTGCTTGAATGTTGTGGAGCATACAGGCTGATCCAGGGCTGCATTGGCCTGATGCACAGGATTCCTGTTTGATCTCAGAGCAATGTTCAGGACATTACTAAACGTTACTAAAACTACTATTTTTGAATGTGAGCTGGCAGATGACCACTTACTCAAACAGGGAAAGGCACAACTAATTGGACAGGAATCAGGGCTTCCTTGTTCTTGCTTCAGGCTGTCACCTGAACAAGCAGAGAGAAAGGAAGTGACCTCAGAGACTGTGGAAAGTAAAACCCCTAAAACTAGTCCCGAATAAAGATACTTTGTCTAAGGTGGAAAACTCCTAAACCTTTTCCCCCTTTGACCAGACAATCCAATACCCACCTTCAGGGAAATGTCTGAATTACCATTTGTTTCAGAAATTAGGCCAGTGTCCCTCTTCTGAGGTGAGGTTGGCCTGAGAATGAGCCCACAATAATGCCAAGTTATGGGTGTTAGGGTATCGGCCAGCCAGACACAGACACCTCTGTACAGCCAGGAGATTCTTTATTCAGGGGAGTGGGCGCCGGGGCGAAGGAAAGAGGAAAGAGAGAGGGGACGCGCGGGAGGGATTTTATAGAGCCCACTACAAAACCGCATGGCGAGCCAGGGATTGGTCACTTTAAAATCCGCGGGACAGATAAGCAGTCGTGGTCTTCTTTTGATGTGCTAACCTGAGCAGTTAGGCTTTGTTTCCCAGATGGAAGATTCGGGAGAGGAACCCCCTGGGGCGGGAATAGCCTTGGGCTTTTAGAGTGGGGATGTGAAAATTAGAAAGGGGATGTGAAAATTAATTACAAAAGGGCTGTTTTTTACCTTACAATGGGAAAGAGGCCTTTCTAAAATACTTGATTGGGGGCTCAGGACATTAGGAATAGCAGCAGCAAAAACCAGTGTGATGATACAATCTTGGAATCTTTATCACAGTTGAGTGATCCTTGAAAAACAGTATTTCTGGAGTGCCAGTTTAAGTTTGCTATCTAACTCCAGATTCCCTGGAGTTAGATAACAGATGAAAATATAAAATCCAATGTCTACAGGAATGTGGTAGATAGCACTTTGGGGTACAAGTACAGAGGCCAACTGTGTTCACAGTGAGAAAAGGGTTGGGGGTATCTTAATGAAATTCCATTACCTCTCAGAACCCACAGACCATTTATTAGTCTGCTTGTGCTGCTCTAATGAAATACCACAGACTAGGTGGCTTAAACAACAGAATTTTTTTCTCATAATTAGGAAGGCTGGAAGTCTAATATAAAAATGTTGAAAGGGTTGGTTTCAAGCTGCTGAGATCCCTCTCCCCAGCTGCCCTCTTATTGTATCCTCGCGTGCTCTTTCTTCTATGTGGATGTGTTCCTGGTGTCTCTTCCTGTAAGGATAACCATCATATTAGATGTCTATCTATGACTCAGTTAGGTATGGGATAAAAGGATGGGGCCAGGGACAGTGGGGCTGTTTAACAACTCAGTAAAAGGGTCCAACGATCAGCTGGAACAGAAGGAATTCTATAGACAGTGTTATGTGTTACTCCCCTTTACCTGCTGGGTCATGGATAGCTATAGCCAGGGGATTCTTGGGCTTGGGACAGCATCTCTTAGCAGATACAAATTTTTACTTATTTTGCCCACTTGTGCAGCTGTACTGGTAATAACATTCCTCACCATCATTCCCTCTATCTCTGCAAAATGCAATATTAATTTCTCAAATGGATCATTTTCATAGAAATTTTTAAATAATGACTTACAGAGAGAAAAATAGCCTGATAGAAATTAGTGAAAAATTATTTAGCCGCTAATTCACAATCTTGAGAAAGTTCACACTATAAATAATTATGATTTTCTTAAAGGTATATACACATTTAAAAATATCAAACTCTTTCCTTCATATAAAAATGGTTGATAATTCTATTCATAACAGTTTAATGACACAATAATAAATAACGGCAGTGCTTCCATTTTTCATTATCTTGATCACAATCAGTTGGCATTTACGTTGAAATAGCTATATATACTTTCTCACAGGGTAGTGCAATCAGAGAATTTCCTCTCCCTGGTCTCCAGGTGTTGGCCAATTCCCTCCTGGTTCTGGGCAACAAAACAAGTGTCTGCAGGGAAACAGGGAAGTGCAAATGACCTATTCCTTTGGAGCTCAGTCTTTTGTTAGCCCTGGTGATGGAATTGTGTGTGTTGCTCAAGGGCCCTGAGGGGTCCAGAAAAGAGAAGTTGATGCCTGCAGCGGGAATAAAGAACGTATAAAAGTTTCCTTTCCTATTTAGTGGTCTGGGGTTTGCTGCCAAGTTACCAAGACTGGGTAATTGTTGCAGGCATTCATTATCACCAGCAGGACTTCCACAGGGAGGCCAGCTTCCAAGAAATCCTCCTGAGAGCAGGTGTCTGCAGATGGGGAGGCAGAGATGTGGGAAGGCAAAAAAGTGTATGCCTCCTCATCAGAAAGGAAACTTCTTTGACATTTCAGATCAGTGAGGGCCTGATTATACTTATGATGGTATTTTATTAATTACTCCACTAAAATTTATTCAGCACATGTGTAAATATTTATTGAGTATGTACAGTGTGGAGGGTGGGCACTGATTTCCACTATAGAGGAGTTTAAATATGAGCTAAAATGTGTCTCCTGCCTTCAGTAGAAGTTTCACTAGAAACTTTCATTAGCTTTTCTCTTGAACTCTCACTGAGGATTTATGATGTTCCGATTCAAGGCAGAAGAACAGCTGTGCCTGCAAGGAGTTTCTCTTCTGTCAAAAAAGATAGAGAACACATGATACGAGCAGACAGTTTCCAAATGTGTTTTTGATGTGTTTGATTTCCCGAGAGTATATAGAAACAAAAACATAAGTGCTTTTTATCCATCGACCCTCTTGCTGAAGTTGAAGTTGAAAAGAATTTTATTTTCTTTATTACTGAATAAAGGACTGTGACTTCTCTCTACCATGCCAAATTCTATGTACTCACATGTCCTGAGGACAGGGGTTATGACTGATGCTTGCATTCCTCTAGCAGCCAGTTTGCAACCCTCGAAACACTCTTCTGTTGAAAAGCAGGGTTGTGAGCTGGTGAGCCCCCGACGTGGACGGTGCATCATTGGCAGGCCATTGATTCAATGAGCAGCTTATTTTCTTTTTCTAGCTAGAGTTCTTAAACTCTTAAAACATGTTTTCTTGAGAACAATATTTAAAATATACAACATGAATAAAAATAGAGTCAAGACTACTACGTATTACAAATAAATTCAAATATCATTTGTACTTTAAGCAAATGTTACCAATATGAGAATCCTTTTGATCACCATTCTCTGATCACAAGTGAAACATGATAATAGTTTGTTAACCAAGGGTAGTAGAGTTAGCTCTTCTGATGATGACTTGATATATTATACTGGTGTGTGTGTGTGTGTGTGTGTGTGCGCGTGTGTGTGTGCGCGAGAAAGAGAGAGAGAAAAAAACTTGTGAAAGGATTTAAGTTCCCTTTTGGGGTAACTGTCTAGTTGTGTTATTTGAGGATATCACTTCTTAAATCCACTTTTCTTTTCTTTCTTTCTTTTCTTTTTGGTACTGGGGATTGAACTCAGGGGTGCTTGACCACTGAGACACATCCCCAGCCCTTTTTTGTATTTTATTTAGAGGGTCTCACTGAGTTGCTTAGGGCTTCAGTAAGTTGCTGAGGCTGACTTTGAACTTCTGATCTTCCTGCCTCAGCCTCCCGAGCTGTTGGGATTACGGATGGGCCCCACCATGCATGGCCCCCCTTTTCTTATTCACACACTTTCTCCTAAATGTGTCTTAATCTCTCTAGCTTCTGTAGTTGCTGTGCATCATGTCTATCACATTCTGACCTCCTCCTTTCACTCAAAGTGTAAGCATATATGCTGCTCATTGCCTAGGTAGAAGAGGGTTCTCTGTTTATGGAAATGTTAACACCGCAGGAAGCCACATGAAGACCCCACTGTTTTAGGCTTTCTTTCTGGTAGCCCCACAATAGTTCTAATTGCTCACCTCAAAGCTGCAGGTTTTCTGTCTACTTTCTTTTTCAAAAGCACCAGCAGTTCTTCCGGTTTGTAGAAGTTAGTCACTGTGGGTAGTTGAGTGAAAATGTAGATGAGATGGATTGTTGGAAAAGTTAAATTGGCAGAAGAGTCTTTGAGTTGTGGGTAAAGATAGGAGTAAACATTTTAATGGAATTGACCCAGAAGGCCAAAGACTGCAATAAACCATGGTGCTAACGAGTTTACATTTTTTTTCCTTTTCTGTTTAAATAATATTTATGTATACATTGTAGAGAAGAAAAACATTTTTTCTTTACTTATCCCCAACTTGTGGTTGAGTTCCCTATAAACAAAAGGCAGACTAATAAGAGAAAAACATACAAATATATTCAATGTAAATTTTATGTGGTATGGGAAACTTCATATGGAATGGAGACCCAAGGAAGCAGGTGAAACCTGAATGTTTTTATCCTAGGTTTGAGGAAGAGCGGAAAGAGGTAGGGAATGCTGAGAGAAAAGAAGGGTTATAGTCTAATGATAATAAGCTGGGGGAAATGTAGCAAAACCTGTTTGTTCAGATTCTTTCTGGTGTGTCTGTAGTCTGGGCTCCTTTTCTTCAGGTATAGGGAGAGCACCTCTCACGTGAGGACCTTGTAACCTGCTTCAGGGGAATTTTGAGAAATCTTCCCCAGTTTTTATGACTTACTTCAAGGGAGAAAATTTGGGAGAATGTTACAGTTATTGCTTTGTCTATATTCTTCAGTACCAATGTGCCATATTTTGGGGGCAATGTGTCCTGAATCTCATCAACATTTATGCTCTGAAATTATTATGAAGTTTTAATGCTTATTCACAATATTACTTGGAAAATTAAGATTTTAATATAGTATACACTAGTGTCCTATACAACTACAAGTTTGTAAATGTAGACTTCAAAATACTATTTAATATTCTTCCTTACACCTGAAAGAGAGCCTTGTGGACCCAAACGATTGTTATCAGAATTGCAATGCCATGATGTGCTAAGTGCTTTGCACACAATTGTTTATGAACCTCACAATAACCCTGTGAACATTTTTCTTTGGTTGGATGGGGAAACTGAGGCATGGACAGGCTAACTAATTTGTCCACGAGTAACAAATGATAGTGCCCAATATAGTTACTAGCAGTTCCACTGAAATCAATAGGTAATTCCTGAAAGTTCTAACTTATTTATCTGCACTCAGAATAACTGCACTCCCCCAAAGAAAAATTCTGTTAAATTTTACCAGAAGCCAAATTTTCTAACATTTCTTGCTTGTCAGCTGCCTGTCAGCTCTGTAAAGAAATGTGGCATAAAACTGACAGAAAGAAACTCCAAAATCTATAAGCACATGACAGAATATTGAAAAATCCTCCCAAAAGGTTATTTTGTCATTTGTTATAGAATACTAAAACCAGCTGCCAGTTGGAAGGTGATTTAATCGACATCATTTAGCTAATGTTATTTTGCCAAGAAATTCATTGTGTTGAATTCTTTTCTAATCTTTGGTTGCTGCTTACTTATAAAAACAGAGTGTCTAGAAACTGTAAATTATTTCACAGAGGGGAAAAGTAGAACAGAGATGGCTATTAATTTAAGCTGTTTCACATTGAAACTGTCACTCCAAAGAAAGAAGTGTGGGTAGTTTAAGATATATGATTCTTTGGTAAAGAGAAATACTTAAAATGGCAAACATGTTTAAAAGTTCAAAAGGCATTAGTTATAAATAGGGTATTAAAATGTATTGAACATTTTCTAGCTTTAAAACTGGGATGATGAATGTTGAAGTGTTTTGCAGACTCAAACATGCACACTTTAGGCTTATACAGATTGGTGAAAAGCAAGAGATTGTGTTCCATGCGTTAGTATTGAGTCAGATAAGCAGCAGTAGTATTATGTGGCTTTCAATGTCCCATAAGAAAAGCAACCAGATATTGTTAAATAGTCCCAAATTTTATTTAGAATATAAAAAGAGTCACTTAAATCCAGTAGGTCAGTGTCCACTGTAATTTTCATTTTTTACACCTAGATAATGCTTATTATCTTTTACAGAGGAAAAGAGCAACCTCAGACCCCATACATACACCACAGGAAAGATAAGTATAATCTTCCTGCCATGACCCTCAATTAAGTGGAACACTAAGTTATGTTTATTACAAAGAAAGAAAGAGGTGTGGTCAAAAGAGGTAGGATTTTAGAGGAGACAAGCATTTCTTTCTTTCGTCTTTAAAGACAGAAGAAAGATGTAGATGGCAAATCAAAGAGATAGATGAAGAAATCTCTTAGGTGTTAACAGCAGCATTTTTGTGTGCTAAGGTAAATGTACACTCATTCCAGAGAATGGCACCAGTCCATCATAGCACCTTCCTGTAGTAACCAAAAGACAAAACCATCCTTCCTTCTCCTTATCATCACTTGGAACAGTAGTGAAGTTTCATATATGAATTTGTAATTTGAAAGTGTATTAGTAAAATTCGCATGCATTACAAACTCCTTTAGGAACTCACTACAATAAAGATACTTGGGTTCCCTCCAGGCAGATTAAACAAAAAACACTAAATACAGAGCTCTGGAATCTGGATTTGGAAACAAACTCTCAGACAGTCTGCTCTTCACTTTGAGAGACACACCATTTGAGTATGATTCCTATTATTTATTTATGTGGAGGACATAGGTGGTACTAAAATATCACTACTAAATGGGATATAAGGTGATTCAATAGGCTTATGATGTAAACATCTGTTGAACGGCAGTTATTATCACTATTGTTATAATCATTGCATTCTCTGCCTTGTTGACTTCTTCAGACCTAAAGAAGGGAACATGTTGCCACTCTGCTCATCATTTTGCTGAGATAAATTCTGCCTTGTTTTGGAGGGGTTGATACAAACAGCTGGTGTGGACAGTCAGAATGAGAAAATGTTTGAAAATTTTTCTTAAAAAACTTACTTGTATACATATCAACTTTTAAGATACTCACTGAAAATGTAGACATTTTCACATGTATTAAGTTTCCTTTCCAGGCCTTTCCAAACTTGTCATTAGTCAGGTACTTACATCCACTGCAATTATCAGGATTCCTTTCCCAAACCTCTCTTCTCATGAATGCCAAGCCTTTGCTATGTGGATGTTGAACATGTCTTATCACAATTGCCCCAGAGTCTTTGGAAGTATAATGGGTCCTTATCACTGCTTCTCCTGGTAAGAGACACTCTGCTGTTTCTCCCTTCCTGCCACCTGCTGCTACTACTACTGATCACTTCTTTTCTCTTTCTACCTCCCGCCCCGGTGGGAGAGGATTTACCTACCCTAGCTTCCACAAGCAATTACACCTTTAGGATCTCAGGTGGAAACTTGGCTCTTCTGGTTTACAGTCTGTCAGCCAGTTTTCCAATAACTACATTGGAGGATGTTTGAGTGGCTTTGTGTTGACTTAACAGTGAAGCAATATTCTCTGCCATTCATTCTCAAGCCCATGTCTCAAAACTAAGCCCAGGGATGTGAATGCTCATTCACCCCTAATCTCTGTGAGGTCTCTAGTGTTCTGGTACCTAAACGTCTGCACACAAGCTTTTTCAAGATTTTACCTACGTTGTCTCCTGGAAACAGGTACTTACCTTGATAACCCATCATTCCCCAGGTGAGCATGTAGATTAGCCTTTAGGTTCCCAGGACCTTCCTATAAAAGGTTATATATTGAAACAAGTACAGTACACATTTCCATGTAATTGCTATCATTCACTGGGTTGCCAAGGTAACAGGTACTATGCGAACTACTAGAATCAGTATAGAGCTGGTGAGTTGTTAGTGCTCAAAAATATGCATTATTCAGCAAGCTGCTCTCAATGCTTACCTATACAGCTTTTCTTCTTTAAAAGGACAAGTATTATTCTCCCAATTTCTTGGGAAGCATATTTAATAAGATGGTCCTCCATGAAGAGAACAGATTTGTTCTGGAAAAAACTGCCTTTGTACTATTTTCCTATTGATATTCATTATAAATCGCATATATTAGTCTGCTCCTTGCTTGTTTCTCATAAAATATAAGTTGCAGTCAATTCAGAGAGCTTGAAAAAATTGTGGATAAGAGAGAATTCATATTTTATAGCAGTATTCATATTAGATAAGTAACAACATGTGAAAATAGGATTTCTGGGGTTATTATTTGTCCCAATAGGTTAAGAGCTCAATGAGTAAAGAAAGATGGTATCCCTTGCAAAATGTTCTGAATGATCAAGTTTCTATATAATTTTTTTTCTTTTAGGAATTTTATAGTAGAAGAGTTCAAAGGTCTTTTTAGTGGCTCAGATTCTGTTCTTTGACATGCTTTATTCAAAATGAAGAGACTGCTGTCCCACCAACATCCTCTCCAGCATTTTTTTATTGTTTGTATTTTTGATGACAGCCATTCTGACTGGAGTGAGATAAAATCTTAGTGTATTTTTGATTTGTATTTCCCTGATTGCTGGAGATGTTGAATTTTTTTTCATATATTTGTTGGCCTTTTGTGTTTCTTCTGTTGAGATGTTTCTCTTTAATTATTTTGCCCATTTATTGAGTGGACTTATATATGTGTATATATATATATATATATATATATATTTACTTACATATATATGTGTATATATATATATATACACATATATATTTTACATGTATATTCTAAGTATTAATCCCCCAGAGGAGTAGCTGGCAAAGATTTTCTCCCATTCTGTAGGCTCTCTTTTCACACTCTTAATTATTTTCTTTGCTGTGTAGAAGCCTTTTATTTTGATGGCATCCCACTTATTCTCTCTGTTTTTTTTTTTTGTACTTTGGGGGTCTTGTTACAGATATCAGTGCCAGCACCAATATGATAAAGTGTTGACCTATGTTTTCTTCTAGCACTCCTCAGCATTTTCCCAAAAGAATTAAAATCAGCATATTATAGATAGTTACCACAATGTTAATAGCAGCACAATTCATAATAGCTTAATTGTGGAATAAACCCAGATACCCTCAACAGATGAATGAATTAAGAAATTGTGGTATATACACAAAGGAGTTTTACTCAGCCAAAAAGAAGAATGAGATTGTGGCATTTGCTGGTAAATGGATGGAAATGTAGAACATCATGTTAAGTGAAATAAGCCAGACTCAGAAACTCAAAAGGTGGACTATTTTCTCTCATATATGGAAGCTAGAGTAAAATAAAGGAAAGGAGGAAGGAAAGATAGGACATCATAAAGGTATAGGGAAGATCAGTAGTGTAGAAGGAGGAGATCAAGAGGCAGAATTGAGTGACGCAGCCACTTCAATGTTTATAGCAGCTCAATTCACAATAGCTAAACTGTGGAACCAACCTAGATGCTCTTCGATAGATGACTGGATAAAGAAACTGAGTATATATACACAATGGAATATTACTCAGCAATAAAAGAGAATAAAATTATGGCATTTGCAGGTAAATGGATGGAGTTGGAGAATATCATGCTAAATGAAGTAAGCCAATCTCAGAAAACCAAATG